>OY992541.1:6944242-7544242 GCA_963921195.1 Pegoplata infirma
GGAGATAGGGTGTTATGATGTTCGGACAAAATGAAAATGTTGGTAACTAAAAAATAATGGGGGTAGGTCGTAATTTTTGCCTCTCTAGGAGGCACGGTAGGGGCGGTAGGAGCTGGTTTAATAAAACAAATTTATAAAAAATAAAAGAAATGTATGGGGACCACCTTAAGGGTTAAAGATACATTGTAGGTATGTTTGCAAAAAATGTTGGAATTAATAAAATAATGGAGGTCGGTCATACATTTGGCCCCACTAGGGGCACTTTAGGGAAAGTTAGAATGGTAGGATCAAATTTTTAAAAATGGTTTGTATGGGAGCCCTCTTAGGAAGTGGAAATAGGGGTAAGGTTTGTTCAAGAAAAATGTTGGGGGCTGAAAATTATTGGAGGTCGGTCTCACATTGCACCCCTCCAGGGGCGTTTCTAGGGGAGTTTTATTATTATTATTATTATTTCTTTATTATTTCTTTATTAGTCAATGGAACAAAATTCCTTACAGACTACGATACAAAAAAGTATATTACAAATTTATATACAAATTTAATTTAAAAATCGAAAAGGACGCACGTTTACATTAGCCGGCCACAAGGAAGGCTTGAAGAGCTCCTGATAGAGTCCAGCGGTGATACCAATCTTGAATGAAACTCTGCGAAGCGTTTTAACATCGGTGTTCATTTTCACTAACTTGTAGCACTCTAAATGATTTCTCTTTATTTTAGAATATTTCATTATGTAGTCCATAATGTTTTCAGCCGTGACATTTGGCTTAAACGAAGACAAATGAATCCATTTCTTACTTGCAATAACTTCCAAGTCATTGTTATTATTTTCACCAACAATGTTTTGTTTACGATTCTTTTTGTTGACATTAATCCAATCAGAATTGCTTACTGGGATATGTCTCTCAGCTGGCTTTTTGTGTTTAGCTGCACTTGCATTTTCACTAATGCTCTCTCTTCTTATTCGGGAACAAGTAGAACTTAAAACATTAACACTGCAATCATTTGGTGTAGTAACACTTTCATTATGATCAGCATTATTATAAACGTAAGCAAGGCTCTTTTCACAATCATGACTTGGTTCGGTAGCAACAACAACAGCATTATGATTTGCATCATCATTACGAGCAGGAACAACAACATCACTATGATTTGCATGATCATTTAAAGCAGCAATAACAACAGAATTAGAATTACCACGATGACCGTCAGAAACATTAGCAGTAGAAATTGACAAAAAGGAATTACACGAAGGTGAACGACCTCTGGTTTTAAGTCATTATTGGAATTTTGGATTATTTCAGCAAGTGTTTTTTTGTTTTTTGAACTAACACTCTCAACAGCATTGTTGTTGGCAATATAGGCGTGAAAAAGAGTTTTTAATTCTCTTATTTCGTTTGATAAAATTGAAACCACAGAATTTAAGTCTTTAAATGAAGTAGCGCAATTATTGCAGTTGTAAGCATAATTTTTATTATATTTTAGCAACTCATAAACATGTTCACTATCTACACCAGACATAATTTATGAAAAAGACTATTACAATTTTGGCATTTTACAAACACACTACCGACTGTTTTACAGCAAATACCACAAAAGGTGTCAGACTGCATTAGAAACACGACTTGTTCAAATGAAAGTCACTACCGAACTGACGATTTTTGAGGATTTTTACCTCTTTAAGCCCAACTTTGACCCCAATGAGGGGCCATATGGCCCCTCCCCACCGCCCCCATTTTTTGGCTCGTGCTTTCTTTTTCGAACCTAAAAAAATTAGAGGATATCGCGGATCGAAATCGAAACTGGTTAGCTATCCCACGCCTAATAGTGCAAATGAAGAACCGTTTTCTGTGTTCCAAAGTTAAAAAAATAATTTTTTCATAGATATCCCACTTGCATCCCACTAAGCGACCCCACAGCTCTTAAAGGAAATCGCCTAAGCTTTCTTTTGAATCAAAAAAAAAGAAAAAAAAAGGGCCAAATTTGAGGAAAAAGTCAAAAAGGTTTTGGATTTTTAAGAAAAAAAATCAAAATTTTTTTTTTATTTTTTTTTATATTTTTTTTTCGAAAGACTGAAGAAATAGCTATCTAAACTCTTTGGGACCCATTTTGCTTAAAACAATAGGTAAGAAGTTACATGGATGAGAATCAACACCTCTTTGGCCAAAATGTCAAATTTCGACCCCCTCTAACTCAGAGAGTTCTTGACCTATCTCGTTGAAAAATTGTGTCTGAACTACTATCCAATAGGACTAACCTTGGTGCAAATTTCATCCCGATCGGAAGATATCGGTTTCAAAATTTGTGTCAGTTGACACGAAAACCCCCATATATATAATCTTTTTTTATTCGGGTAATAACAGCAAAATTATATAATCAAGTATAATTATATAAAAATATATAAAACTGCATAAAACTATATAAAAACTTTTTCACTCGGGTATTGATTTCAATTAAACTCCTCAAATTTCGGTTACATTTTTTCAAATTTCAAATGAAGTTGTATGAAATTAAATTGATAATATAAATTTCAATTTTTTAGCAATTTTAAAAAATATCTTTAATGGTAGTGGAAACCATGACCGAAAATAGTAATGATTTTTAAGGTCCCGCTCTTTAAAACCCCGTCGCTTAGGAAATGCGTCGTAGGGGCGTAAAATGACTCATGCACTAAAAAAAAAACTCAAATCAAGCAAAAACAATCTCATGTTTTTCTCAATTTGAAAATATTTATGGACACTCTTAATATATATGACTTGAGTAACAAACAACATTTTAAAAATGAAATGAAAGAACTGTGATTTGAAAATGTTTTATGCTTAAATCAAAAGTGCCCACAATTAAATTAAAATGATAGTCATGCTCAATTCTTTTCTTTATACTTATCTCCTAAAATTTTCTTTTGAAATAAAATAAATAAAATTTTTCTATGTTGGTATGTATATTTTTTTATTTTACTATAGAATAATTAACATGGTACATTTTTACTTTGTATAGGAATAAAAAAAATTTCGTCGCTACTCCGAAGAAAACACTTGTGTGATTTTCAAAAAAAATTAAGATGCCCCCACAGAATTGCTTACTTTTGTCCTTTCGCGGTGATTTAAAGTAGTACATATTTTACAAGTATTTTAATAATATTGCAACGTCCTATTTAGTGTTAAGCACTAACCTGTATATTTGTAACAAGGGTAGTGAACCAACTTTCGTTACAAGTACGCGGCAAGAGGTTCTTGACGTAACACTTGTATCAGATACATTGTCTGATAGAATTGATGACTGGAGAGTTTTGGAAGAGCATTCTTTCTCAGATCATCGCTACATTGAGTTTTTACTCAGGGAGCGTGCCCCGGTTGAGACAGTCTCTAGAAATCTGAGAAGAACAAACTGGGTGAAATATAGGGAGACTTTTTCTTTGCTTTTGGATGAAGTACCCCTATCTGAACCGCATAGTTTAGCGGAAATTGACTGTCTGGTTGACCATATAACAAATGTTTGTAATAGGTGCCTGGATGCGTCTTGCCCTTCTGCAAAGCCTAGAGGGAAAAAAAAGCCACCTTGGTGGTCAAATGAGTTGCAGACGAGCAGAGATTCCTGCAGAAAGCTCTTTAATAAGGCTAAATTTCAAGAGCGGACGAGGACTGGTCTGCATACAGGCTGCAACTTAAGAGTTATAAAAAGATGATCAGAAATGCAAAATGTGATTCTTGGAAAAACTTCTGTGGAAACATAGAAGACGTTTCTGAGGCATCCAGGCTGCGCAAGGTTCTGGCTTCTTCTCCTTGCACCCTAGGATACCTGAAAGATCCTAATGGGGTGTGGTCTTCCTCCAGTGGAGAGTCGCTGGATCTCCTTTTAAACACGCATTTTCCGGGCAATTCCATGACGCCGTTTCAAGCTTTGGAACGTTCTGACGCCCAAGCATCTGAAATTGATTCGGAAATAATAAATATGCCAACATTAATCTGGGCGATAAAAAGCTTTAGGCCCTATAAATCCCCGGGACCTGATGGTATAATCCCGGCTGAGTTGCAGCAAGTGTTGGACTATATAGCCCCGTTGCTGTATAATCTATACACAGCATGCATCAACTGGTCGTATATTCCTTTAAAATGGAGGGATACCAGAGTCGTATTTATCCCGAAGGCTGGGAAAAGTTCCCACACAGCTCCGAAGGATTTCAGACCAATTAGTCTGTCTTCTTTTTTGTTAAAGACAATGGAACGAATGATAGACTCATATTTGCGTAGAGTGATTGACCCGAGGTTGCTTTCGACAAAGCAACATGCATACAGCAAGGGACGATCAACGGAAACAGCTCTTCATGAGCTCGTTGGTACCATCGAGAGATCGCTTTCGGTAAAGGAGTACACTATGGTGGCCTTTCTTGATATTGAGGGGGCTTTTAATAATGTCATTCCAGAATCGATAATATTGGCATTGTCGGGTCTGGGAGTAAAGCGTGAAATCGTTTTAATGGTGGAAAACCTACTTGCCAATAGACGTATAACGTCTGAATTGGGAGCGTCCGTCATATCTCGATTTGTCAATAGGGGCACACCACAAGGAGGTGTTCTTTCGCCGCTTCTTTGGAACCTGGCACTGAATTCAATGCTACTATCTCTAGAAGCACGTGGTTGTCATGTTATCGCATATGCTGACGATGTCGCGATAGCGGTAAAGGGGAAGCATCTGCCAACATTGCGGGACATTCTTCAGGGTTCTCTGAAAGATCTGTCTAAATGGGCAAGAGACTGTGGTCTAGGAGTTAATCCTAGTAAAACAGAGCTTGTTCTGTTTACAAGGAAAAATAAGATTCCTGCTTTTGATCCTATTTCTCTGGACGGTACTGAAATCACCTTCTCAGATGGAGCCAAGTATCTTGGAGTATTTCTAGATAGGAAGCTGAATTTCAGGCGTAATATTGAGGAACGGGTGAGAAAAGCAACGATTGCTTTGTATTCCTGTAAAAGGGCCATTGGAAAACGATGGGGTTTTAGCCCTCAAGTCGTTCATTGGATCTATACAGCAGTGGTGCGTCCAATTTTGCTGTATGGAATCATTGTCTGGTGGCCTGCTTTGGAAACAAAAGCGAACTTTGTCTTTATCACGAAGGTACAGAGAATGGCGTCAATGTGCATCACTGGTGCTCTTCGTACTACACCTACGGCTGCATTAGAAATCCTCCTTCACCTGATACCCTTGGACATATTGGGTAGGCAGTATGCGGCTGCGTCGGCAATTCGACTTAATAGCACGCTGCAATGGAGGAGCAGTGATTGTGGCCATAGCGCGATCTTGAAAAAGATAAAAATACCACAAAATGTGGACTGTGCTCCCTCTTTGAGCCTCTTTGAGCGCCACTTTACCACTATGATACCATCCAGGGAGTCTTGGATGGGGGATACTCGGGTAGTGGAGCTACCATAAATTTTTACACAGATGGATCGAGGCTGCACGAACAAGTGGGCTTTGGAGTCTATTCGGAAGAGCTTGGGTTGAGCCTGGCTCGTAGATTGCCAGATCATTGCAGTGTTTACCAGGCAGAGATGCTGGCAATAAAAGAAGTGGCTGACTGGTTGAGCTGCAATGTCTTGTCTACAACCGCAGTCAACATCTATACTGACAGTCAAGCCGCGGTCAAGTCCCTGGATTCAATGTTTCTGAAAACAAGATCTGCCCTTAACTGCCGCACGTCTTTAAATGAGATGGCCAAGCAGTTTAACATACGACTCATATGGGTCCAGGGCACAGAGACATTCCAGGGAATTGCAAAGCCGATGAGCTTGCAAGACTAGGAACTACCTTACAGGTTCCAACAGAATTGGAATGTGTTGGTATGCCTCTAGAAACTTGCAAGCAAAACCTACGGCTTTGTTCTGCGACGGAGACTAATCAAAGATGGGCAAATGGATGGACGTGTGAGACAACACGACTGATTTGGCCTTCTCTTAATCAGGGGCGCACAAGTGAGCTGATATCGCTTCCAAGAGGAGAGATTTCGACGGTGGTTTCTATAATTACCGGACACTGTCTTATAGGGAAGCACGCAGAGCGGTTAAATGTGCCGTCGAATGACTTTTGCCGAAGTTGCATGGATGAAGAGGAGTTGGAAACTATCGAACACTTTATTTGCCATTGCCCGGCACTTTCTGGTCAGAGACTTGCTTCACTGGGATCTAGGGAGCTGTACGATCTTTCTGATTTGTTGGATGTCAAAATTCAACATCTAAGGAGTTTTATAAGAAGCTCAAAATGGTTTAACGACAGGGACTAGTAGGGAAACCTATTACGGTCCCGTGGTATCACAATGGACCTCAGAGTCTACGTGTGTTGACGTAAAACGTCAGCAGCCACTTACAACCTAACCTAACCTAACCTAACGTCCTATTTCCATTAATGTGACTTATAAAAATCGCCCAAAAGTTCACAATCAAGCTTATCTTAAAGAACTTTAAAAAAAAAATTAAATACACACAGGTTTTTTTGTAAGAGCAGCGACGGTACACTGAATTTTTTTTTTTTTACCATTTTTGAAGCATGTTGAACTTAATTTAAAAAAAAGAAGGGTATGCGAGGGCTCCAATGATATTAATTCTTCTTCCAAGTATATTTTTTCCTAAAACATAGTAATGCATTTACTTAAATATATCTTAAAAATAAGTAAAATTGTACTTAATATAAGTTTAATTGTTTTTATTCAGAGGAAAAATATTTTTTTAAAATAAGTAAAAATTTCCTTAAACTTACGGATTCTGTGGACCCTATGGAGTCCCAATGTGAGGACCCTACGGGCCCCCAATATATGGGGTCTGCCCATGAGTATGTGCGTACAATATTATAGGGTCACTATTGATTTTGATTCAAAATTTTGGTCAGAATCGCTCTATCTTGCTTAGTTTTCGAGATATGGGAATGGGGTCTTGAGAAATTTGATCATGAAATAACTCGAAAACTATAACTCGGAGGGCTTTCGGATCTTCGGCGGTCATATTCTACACTGAAAAAAATAACTATACTGAAATTAAATAAACACTGTTATTAATTTAAGTAAACAAATTTTTTTGAATTTACTTCAACTTATCTTAATATAAGGTGGTTTTACTTAAAACAAAGAAAATGAACTTGAAGATAGTACATGCTAATACTTAAAAAATCACAAGAGTTTTCCTTAATTTGTTTTTTTAAATTAAGTTAAATATTCTTTACATTTGTGGCGAATTGATTGCATTTAAGAAAAAAAGGGTTTATTTAAAAATTTTGTTTTACTTAAAAGAAAAAAATTTAAATTGTGTGCAAAAAAAATAAATAAGTACGAAGCTTACTTAAAAATAGTATAGACATTTTCAAGACCTTGTATCAAATAAGTACAAATCTTTAATTGCAAATCGCAATTTCTTTAATTTAATCAATTTTTGTTTTAATTTTAGACAAAAGTAATCTTTATTTTATTGATTTCATTGACTTTATTAAAGTCCATATCTTCATCAGTTTAAGAAACAATTTACTTAACTTAAGGAAAAAATACTTTAGGTATTTTGGGGACCCCATCTGGGGGCCCCATGTGGAGACCCCATGAGACCCTAACTTTAAATCCAAATTTCGATTTTCGCGGAATTTTCAAATGCCTATAACTCTGCAAATACTGCAGATACGAAAAAAATTATGAAGGCATTTTTGTAGTCATTAACTTGTAGAATATGACCGCCGAAGACCCGAAAGCCCTCCGAGTTATAGTTTTCGAGTTATTACATGATCAAATTTCTCAAGACCCCATTCCCATATCTCGAAAACTATGCAAGATAGAGCGATTCTGACCAAAATTTTGGATCAAAATCAATATTGACCCTATAATAGTGTACGCATATACTCATGGGCGGACCCCATATATTGGGGGCCCGTAGGGTCCTCACATTGGGACTCCATAGGGTAAACAGAATCCGTAAGTTTAAGGAAATTTTTACTTATTTTAAAAAAAATATTTTTCCTCTTGATAAAAACAATTAAACTTATATTAAGCACAATTTTACTTACTTTTAAGATATATTTAAGTAAATGCATTACTATGTTTTAGGAAAAAATATACTTGGAAGAAGAATTAATATCTTTGGAGCCCTCGCATACCCTCCTTTTTTTAAATTAAGTGCAACATGCTTTAAAAATGGTAAATTTTTTTTCAGTGTACGAGTTAAGGACTACAAAAATGACTTTTGCAGAGTTGTAGGCATTTGAAAATTCCGCGAAAATCGAAATTTGGATTTAAAGTTTGGGTCTCATGGGGTCTCCAGATGGGGCCCCCAGATGGGGTCTCCAGATGGGGCCCCAGATGGGGTCCCCAAAATACCTAAAGTATTTTTTCCTTAAGTTAAGTAAATTCTTTCTTAAACTGATAAAGATATGGATTCAAATAAAGTCAATGCAATCAATAAAATAAAGATTAATTTTTTCTTAAATTAAAACAAAAATTGATTAAATTAAAGAAAATGCGTTTTGGAATTAAAGATAAGTACTTATTTGATCCAAGGTCTAGAAAATGTCTATACTATTTTTAAGTAAGTTACGTACTTATTTATTTTTTTTTTTGCACACAATTTAATTTTTTTTCTTTTAAGTAAAACAACATTTTTTAATAAACCCTTTTTTTCTTAAATGCAATCCATTCGCCATAAATGTAAAGAATATTTAACTTAATTTAAAAAATCAAATTAAGGAAAACTCTTGTGCTTTTTTAAGTATTTGCATGTACTATCTTCAAGTTTATTTTCTTTGTTTTAAGTAAAACCACCTTATATTAAGATAAGTTGAAGTAAATTCCAAAAAAATTGTTTACTAAAATTAATAATAGCGTTTATTTAATTTCAGTAAAGTTATTTTTTTTCAGTGTAATCAAATCGCAATATAATTGCGCCATTTTTGGACTTAGCCCACCAATAAAAAAAATTCGACTGATATTCAGTTAAATCGGTCTATTGACAAAAAAATAAGTCAATTCCACTTAAATTTAATGTGTGTGTGTTTTCTACACTTAATAAAGATCTTAAAAAAGATAGATCCAATCGGTCCATGTTAGGACTTGGGACCCAATTTCCGGAAAACACTGGTGTAGGGTATTTTATATGGTCGGTCTTGATTCACTATAACTTTCTTACTTGTTTTAAACTTCACTTTTAACACAGATTTCGTTATTGATTTAATTTAAATTACTTATTTATTGTTTTTTAAGTTTTTCTTTTGTTTTTACTAATGTTGCACCTCGATACTTTTTTAATATAATTGTAATTTTTTTAAAGCGTCATTGTTAAAGTTGTTTAAAACTCATTTTTAAAATGTTTATAATCAAAATAATGATTTTCAACATGATGGCACCATAAAATGAAAGGGAGTTCTTAAATACTTAATTTAAGCAAGGAAAATTTTAAAATTGAGACCGAAACATATTAAAAACTTCAAGCACATAATTAATTTTTTTTTTTAAATTTGAGGTTTTTAAAAATGAGTATGAACATTTTCGATTTGACTACGATTTTCCCCTCAGTGTGAGTTATTTTTAAGTCAAATAGAAAAAAATTTACAAGTACCGTCTCTAAATTTCCAACATTAGCTAAATTTTTGGTAAAAATAAAACACACCAAGATTTTTTGTAATTTTTCAAAGTTTATGTCCCAAAAAATTGTATAAATTACACAAAAGCACTTCGTTAGTTTTATTTTTGCCAAAAATTGGTTAGTAAGTGTTTTTTACGTGTGAGAAAACCTTTGAATTTGAGATTCTCTTGGTTCCCAGTTTGAAGCCTATAAATGTCTTACTTCTTAAGTTTTCAATCAGTTAAACGCTCTTCATATCACAAACGTTTTTAATCGTAAAAAAAAAAATTAGTGAAAAGCGTTTGATGTTTATAAAAATATTGCAGATGCAGAACCTGAACCACTGTAAATAAATGAATAAAAATTAAAAAAACTTTAAATTTTTGTTTACTTAAATCTTCTGTGATACTTTTAAACATTAATACTTACATTTCACCTTGTGATTTCGTACTTACCAATAATATATGATCCTTTGGATTCTTAAAAAGGGGGGGTTTTAGGACTTAAGAATTTGTTACCAATTTATCATACAATCATGAAAAAAAAAATCATTATTAATGCAAGCTTTACATCAGCATGAACATCTCTAGTGTTTTTTTTTTTGTTTTTTGTTTCGTACAACAAAGGCTATAATGATGAAAATAACTGATTTAATCTTGGGATAATTCTGAAAAACACAGAAATAATAACAACAATAGCAAGTGAATTTAAATTAGAGGTCTATTGTATGAAGTCGCTTTTGTATACCATTATGTTGTATTGTGTTGTTTCATTTCGTTTGGTTTTGTTTTGTTTGGTTGTATTGGCCCACAATTACAGTGACAATAAAATAAAAGCAATTCTTTTCTGCTTAATATGATATTAATTTTTACAAGAAAAACTTTTGCCTCCACCCACAACGATACTAAATAATAATGAGGCTTGGAACGAATGAAAGCATCATGAAAATATAATATGTACATTCAAACATACATGATTTAACGGTCGATACATCTTTCTAAGTGTGAGTTGCATAGAAATCATAAACACCACATGACACACACGCATATGATGAATTCCAAAGCAATTGGCCAAACAAAATTTTCGTTACCGCTGACTGGCCGAAACCGATTAGGCTTCTCTCACTAAAGGGCTTGTTTCCAGTATTGTCAACTTTTTTTTTGAGAAATCGTCGCTTTTTTTTTTTTTAAATTGTTAATTTTTAAAGAAAAATCGTCATGTCAAAATTACACAAATAATTATTTAAAACATTAATACCCTAGACTACTCCATGATGCAGACTAAAATAAGTTTCTGATGACGTTTGTAACTATCCCAATTATTGGTCCTAACTAGGGATGTAAAACGGGAAATACCGATAAAATGCCGAATCCCGGGGTTTTTTTTAAAAAAGGTAAAGTTAAAAATTTCCAAAATGTTCCTAACGGTTTAGCAAAGTGGTATCTATAGCAAAAACTAACAGTGTTTGGTGATCATGGCCCTTGGTCACAGACTAATACAGACTCGACATAAGTGACAGGTGTCAAAAAAGTAGTCTTGAACCATATGGATAATTTTCGCGTTATATTAGAGAAAGCTAATATAACGCGCCATAAGAAAAATAGATGCCAAATCGGTTTTTCTGGTTTCACTCACTCCTAAGTCATAGAAGTGTTGCCATGTTAGCTTAACACCGCTCTGTTTTTTTCCTAAAATCGCTTAGTTTTTCTTAGAAAACTCTACTGTCGAGTCTGTGCCTTGTTCATACAAACCTCTATCAGAATTCGTAGATGCTAAGCTGGGGGCGAATACATGGAAGCCAGGATCAGCGTTAGATCGCCATGACTGTAATGAGACAGAATAAATAAATTAATGCCCTCAAAATGAAACTTCGGTACCTACCTTCACCATATTGAGAGATGAGCATGAATTCCCGCGACTTTAAACCACGAACCCTATTTGCCAGTAGCAAGGGTTTCTAAATCAAAGCCACATATATTCCGTCCCTCTCCTTAAAACGCAGAAATTTGTTCGTCGCTGCTTTACAGTGATGCGGATTTATCTGCACCACATTTATTTAGCTGGGAAAGGGAGTCAAAGGTTAACAAATTACTATTATAAACAAGTAAAAAAGTTAAATTCGGCTTTGCCGAATGTAGTGATACCCTCCACAATTTCAAAAAGATTATTGCAAAATACTTTTTTTTAAAAGGAAATTACTTAAAAAAAAAAAAATTGAAAAAAAATTTCCGCGAAAAAAAATTTTTGGTAAAAAAAAATCCGCGATTTTTTTTTTTTTTTATCAAAAAATATGTTCATACATGTTTAAATACCATTTGGTATTCAATTATGTTCACATATGTCAACCAGCAGCCGAATTAAAGCATTTTGTATTTTTAGGTTATGTTGAATGTACTAAAATTTTTGAGGTGTCCTTACATTTTCGTTCATAACTTTTAAACCGCTGAACCGATATCGCTCAAATGCAATACCAAACTTCTCAGGAGAACTTCCAATAAATGTGTTAAGTTTCAGTCATATCCGTGTAGTATTTTGGTCGTGATCACCATTTCCACAGACAGGCGGACAGACGGACATCGCTAGAATGTCTTAAAATCGATCGGGGATCATGAATACATATATATACTTTATGGGGTCCCAGACCGATATTTCGATGAGTTACAAACGGAATGACAAACTTATATATACCCTCTATCACTAATACGGCGTTCACACTTGCTGTTTTGAAGTGTTTAAAAGTGAGATGTTTAAAAAAGTCTTTGTTCTGTATGCATTACGTTTTTATTCTGTTACTGGTGTTTTGTTAAACAACTTGTTTAAAGTCGCTAGTGTGAACTCCATATAAGTGGTGGGTATAAAAATTACTTATTAAACAGTTATTTTATCCATAATAATTATTTTAAATTTTTATAAATAACTACTAGCTAACTCGCCTGGTACTTCGTTACCGGTTAGCTGTAACAAAAAAAAACTTTTTAACTTTAAATTCTCATTAATTTTTAATTAAACATAAAAATCGTTTTTTTCGACCTTTAAAATATTATATTTTGAGTAGATTTAAAGTAGTAAAAAATGTTGTTTTCAGGGTAACCAAATAAATAAATTTTCAATGCTCTTTAACCACTTTAAAACAAAATATAATTAATAAAATTAGTTCAAGTCCATGTTATAAAAATCTGTTTCATCTATAGACTGTGTATAAGGGGTATAACCAAAACTTGAGTGAAAAAATATTTTTTCTGCTGGAAGATCTTAAAAACTCATTTTGCAGTCCAAATTTGAAGTTTCTAGGAGAATTAGTTTAAATGATACAAAATGTTACAAATTGTCCTATTTTCACCCTTTTTACCCCTTTAGCAGCGGAATTTTCCAAAAAGTACTTATTTTGGAAAAATATTTCGGCGAGAGGATCCTATAGTTCAAATTTGAAGTTTTAAGGATTATTAGTTCAAACGATAAAAAATGTACCAAATTGCCTTATCCCCCCTCCATCCTGAAAAGCGGAACTTAAAAAAACCTTTTCTCAGAATGTTGTTTTCGCGAAAGGATATTATATTTCAAACTTTAAGTTTCAAGGAACATTAGTGCATAAGGAACAATATGTACCAAATTGTTCTATTTTCCCCAATTTTCCTCATAGAAGCGAAATTTTCAAAAACTTATTTTCCCAGAATGTAATTTCCGCAAGTGGATCGTACAGTCCAAATTTCAACTATCTAGGACTAATAGTTCAGCAAATACAAAATGGCCCTATTTTCTCACTTTTTCCCCCTTAGAAGCAGAATTTTCATAAAAGTACTTATTTTAAAATGTTATTTCCGCTAAAGGATCGTACAGTCCAAATTTTAAGTATCTAGCAGATAAAAAATTGCCCCTCTTTCCCCATTTTTCCCCCTTAGAAGCAGAATTTTCTAAAAAAGTGCTTCTTCCAGAATGTTATTTCCGCGAGAGGATCGTACAGTTCCAACTTCAAGTATCAAGGACCATTAGTTCCGCAGATACAAAATTGCCGTATTTCCTTTTGAATGTTATTTCCGCGAGAGGATCGTTTACTTCAAATTTCAAGTATCTGGGACCATTAGTTCAAAAGATACAAAATTGCCCTACTTTCCCCCTTTTAAGCGGAATTTTCCCAAAAGTACTTCTTTTAGAATGTTTTTTGTGCGAGAGGATCACACAGTTCAAATTTCAATTATCTAGGACCATGAGTTCAGCAGATTCAATATTACCCTACTTACCCCCCTTTTTCCTTTAAAGTATTATTTCCGCGAGAGGATCGTTCAGTACAAATTTTAAGTATCTAGGAACATTAGTTCAGCAGATACAAAATTGCCCTTCCTTCCCCTTTTTCCCACCTTTCATGAGAGGTCGCGAATCATAATTTTAAAAGTTTTTGGTACGCCTAATCCGAATTTGACCTCGAAATTGCATTAAGTTCTTGAAAATAAATAACAGGATATGTTAAATATCTTAAAAACCTGACAAGATCGAGCAATTTTAAGACCGGATTCGGACTTAGAGCCCCAAGAACCTTAAAAAATATACACGACTTCTTATAATGAATTTATTTTTTTTGCCGGGTAATCCGTACATCGATTTTCACCAAAATCTTAATTTTCTTTTTTTAGAAAAACTACCACAACTCTGTCAATTATTATGCGGTTTTCTTCAGGATAAAGCTCATCATATTCAGAATTTCTTTAAGAATACGTTTAAAAATATAACGGTTGTTGAACGAACTATAGCAGAAAAAAAATCGATAAACTCGCAAACTTTTCAAAAAATAATAAAAAAATTAGATATTATTGAAAATATCTATTCTTCTTCTATCCAAAACAGTTAAATAATTTACAACCGATTGGTATTTTTGTGATCTCGTCGACAAACCCAACTACCTATACTATGTCACAACAAGAGTATTTTTTCACTGTAGCACAGTGTAATTATGCCATCAAAATAGGCCTAGAGTCTTTATTTACCTGAAAACATTCAGAGTATGTACTGTGCTTTAAGAAAGAAAACTCAAAAGGAACTGAAAGTGGATCATACAATTCAATACAATAAAAATTCACATCATATATAAAAGTGCTGAATGATATTTTTGATATCAACATGTTCTTATTTTTTCAACCCTTGTATTGTTTATTCATTAAGTCATGTATTGTTTGTGTCAAATGATCAATCTTTCCGACAGACTTTACAAAAAAGAATAGTTTCAAGAAACATTTGTTCGTATTGGCAAACTTCAGTCCTGAATCACTTATTAACGAATATTAAGGGTGATTTATTTGGAGCTTCTAAAAATTTTAAATAAGAAAATCATTTAAGTTTGACTAAATTAAAAGGCATACTGATATTTTTTGAAAATGAGACATTTTTGAAAAAAAAGAAAAAAATAACAAAAGAAGTAATCAAGGACTTTTGCTTTCGCAAGCCCACTAGAGATTTTCAAAATAAAATCCAATTGATATTAAACTCTAGAAATACTGCATACTGTTACCTGCCCAGGCAGAAACCGTGCCAAAAATTTTGTATTGGTACAATATCGAGCTTACGAAAAATACAACATTCTATAATGTAAACCAGTTTTATTTAAATCTAGCATTTTGTACCCGGCGTTGCACGGGTTGAACAAAATTTTATATAATGAATTAAAGTTTTTAATAAGTCACTTTAATTCAGTGCTTCAGGACTTTGCACTGGTATATGTATATAAATCCTATTCTTGTCTTTCTTAAATGGCAAAGGCTTCCAAAAATACTAAGTTATGCCAAAAAAAAATCTTTAAACGTATGTCTTGGTCGATGATAAGAAATTTGACTAATATGATATTTTATGAGCATCTTCCTATGGCCCGCTTTATATGCATTTACAGATGAGAAATGGCATGGCATTTTAAGTACTATAGTCCAAGCGCGCAATTTGTATTGAAAATTTCAATAAAATGGGTTCAGCAAATTTGTGCATGCGTATTAACTTGATTTTGGAACAGGCATAGTTAACATTCAGTGTAGAACAAAGAGGCGTGGAAAATTACGCCCGCTAGTCTGTTGCGAAAATTACAATTAAATAGGTTTAGCCGTTTTTCTGTGATTGGCAAATAGGCAGACAAAACTTTTATTATGGTTTAAAGAGGCGTGGAATCTTGCGTCTTCCCCTTAGTTCAAAATTTCATCAAAATCCGGAAAATAGGTCCCATGGACCGATTAGATCTATATTTTTTCAAATCTTTAATAAGTGTAAAAAAAAACTCACAAATCAAATTTGAGTAAAATTTGAGTATACAAAGTTACATAAAGTGCTGTCACAAATACTTATTCAAGCGAAATACGACTCTGTTTTACTTCTATTTTTTTCTATGGTCTAGGACCAATATTTCGGGTAGTTACAAACGTCAGCACAAACTCATTATGCCCTGTACCACAGTGTGGTGGAGGGTATAAAAATCATTAATTCTAAAATGTTAAGTAGAGTTTATTGCAGGATAATATTCTGGGTTCTGAAACTGATTGTTTGAAGCGGAAAATTTTAGTGGGTATTAATAGCTCCATTAAGGTTAATGCTCTGTATGTAATGCTGTCACCAATACTTACACAAATCAAAAGCAACTCTGTGAACCTACTACTCACCACTCTGTGGTACAGGGTATAATGAGTTTGTGCTAAAGTTTGTAACTACTCGAAATATTGGTCTTAGACATACCTTCAAGTATACCGATCGACTCAGAATTACTTTTTGAGTCGATTTAGCGATGTCCGTCCGTCCGTCTGTCCATCTATCGGTTTAAGTACTATACAGGTCGCAATTTTCCATCAGTTGACTTGAAATTTGAAAATTATGCATCTTTTGGCTCAAGGACGTATTGAAATTGGAGAAAATTGGTCCATGTAAAGACCTAGCCCCCATACAAACGTCCCCTTTGGATTCGGCTCAAATCACTCTAATAACCGTATTATAATAGATATCGCTTTGAAATTTAGCAGGTAATCAAATTTTATATGCACGAATCGTCATTTCAAAGGAATCAGATCAGTCCTTCTGGTAGTCCCCATACAAACCATCCTCCCGACATTCACATAATTCCCTCAAAATTCATAAAAATTTATATATTTGATAAAAAAAAAATATTTTTAGGTGTTATACGTGTACTTTAGTAACCTAATCAAATCGGAATATAATTGGACCATTTGGTCCATTTAGTCCCTCATATAAAAATTTCGACCGATATTCAGGTTAATCGGTCTATTGACAAAAAAATAAATCAATTCCACTAAAATTTGATCTGTGTGTTTTCTGTTTTCTACACTAAATAAAGATGTAACAAAAGACAGATCCAATCGGTCCATGTTTGGACTTGGGACCCATTTTCCGGAAAACACTGGTGTAGGGTATCATATGGTCGGTCTTGACCGACTATAACTTTCTTACTTGTTTTTTAATAATTTTCTCTATCACTTGCCTACAGGAAGTCCACTTTTTTAGAGAGGTTTCTGAGCAAATTAGATTTTACTCCACTAAATGTAAAACATTTTCAAAAATTTTCCAAGTATAAAGTACAAATTGTTATGTTAACTATTTAATTAAACAAAAAAAAATACACTGAAAAAAAAAGATAACTAAATTTAAGGAAAAAATGTCTTTGAAAATTTATCATGAATTTTCCTCAAATTTAGTTAAATTTAACTTAAAAATGAGAAATTTTCTTAACTATGAGGAAAAAATTTTAGTTCATTTACTTATAATTAGTTCATAGTTTTCTTTAAATGGATTTTTTAAACATTAGGAAAAAAATTCTTATTGCCAAAGAAATTTTCCACAAATCTAAGAATCGTATCTTTATTTTTAAGACATATTTCTTAAAAAACAATTTAGTTCAAGTTTAGTTAAAATTTACTAAAAAAACATCATCGTATTTCTCTTCTTTGAATTGAGGAAGTGTACTTCTTAGAATTCAGTTAATGACTTCTGAGAATTTAGTAAATAACTTCTTAGAATTTAGTTAAAAATTCAAAATGGCGATATCTCGAAAACTAAGCGAGATAGAGCGAAACGGATGAAATTTTCAAAAGAAAGACTGCAAAGAAAAATATGGAATAGCCTAGCTCTGCATATCTGTCGGGGTCTCAAGACCCTAATTTTAGATCTAAAATTTGAAATTCCCGAGATTTTATATATACACATATCTCGGTAAATACGGCCAACACGAAAAAACGTCCAACGGCATTTTTGTAGCTCTTGACTCGTAGAACACTTCCGCAAAATACCCGAAAGCCCTCCGATTAATAGTTTTTGAGTTATCCGGTTTTTAAGATTCTCAAGACCCTATCAGACCCCTTATTACCGTATCTCAAAAACTATGCTAGTTAGAGCGAAACGGACACAAGTTTTGGTTCAAAATCTGTGGGGACCCTTAAAGGACCCAACGGGGTCTCGAGTTGAATGGGGTCCGAACCCATGGGTACAGGGTCTCGACCCAATCTATTTTTAAAATGTGAAGTATAATTTTTCCCATTTTCTAGTTAACATTGGCTTAAAATTAAATAACTTTGTTTTCCTTATTTTTGGGAAAATTATGAACTAAAACCAAGAAAAAAAATCTTTGGAGCCAAATCATTCCCTCTTTTTCTCAAAATTGAGTTAATTTTCCCAGATTTTAGTTCACTTTTTTTTTGAGTGTATGTTTACAAAAAGCCGGCCTTCCAAACCAGGTGCCCCCTTAGTAGAACAAATCATTTATTCATTCACACCCAGCGTACCGGAAAATCAAATGAGCTCAACTATATTATTTCGCTTGTTTAACATTATGTTCCGTTAACCACCAAATAATATTTGTGTGTACATAATCTTTGACATACAACAACAGTTATAATACGGCTATTACTACTGTACTATACACTGTCGATGGAAGATGGGTTGGTTATGAGTGCGATTATGATTGTATTTGTGTGTGTGTGTGTGTCAATGATATATTTGAGATGGAAAATAAACTAATAAAACATTTTTTCTAGAATTCGGTTTAGAAAGATTAGAATCTCATCATTACATCTCGTTTTTATTTATATTTATTAATGCTTAATATTTTATAGTAATTAGGGAAATGTTGGTGTCTTACACTTACAATCACAAAAATATTACCGTTACTACATGCCCATTATGCCGGATCGATTTTAACTTTTATTTTTATAATGTTCAAAAAGTTTCTATTGGGAGTCCAAATGACTCCATAAAATTTTTGTGAAAATCAAAATTTCCCTACTACAAGAAATGCAAAATTTTTTTTTTATTTCAAGGCAACCAACTTTTTTTTGCTGGTGTTATTCATTTGAAAAAGCAAATAATAGCATGTCTAGACACATTCATAAATGTTCGAAAACATTTTTTTTTTTCGCGAATTATAAGACTTTGAAGTAATATAAAACCGCATAACCCTAACTTCATGAGCATTTTCTTCGAGTTAAGCCACGTCAAAAAATTAGGCTATGGTGGCAACCATCCGATAGTATTACACATGCCTCCCCCGATGTATTAAAAAATAAAAAAATAAAACCTTCAGCACCCACATCGCGAATTAAGTAAAAATTCTTTAGATATACTTCAACCCCTTGCGGGAGCAAAAGGAACTTTTTGATTTTCACAAAAATTTATGGAGTCATTGTGACTGCCAATAGAAAATTTTTAGACCGCTTTCAGCTCAAAAACAGAGAATCAGAATACAGAGAATTTGAATCCACAATTTTTAGCAAAAATATTTTTCCAAAAATTAGTTACCCGGCTAAAAATGAATTGTATATGAGCATATATGAACACATCTGACCATACATCATCAATTCGAAAACATATATGATCATATATGAACATATATTAAAATTGGCGCTTATTCAATATATGACCATATATGGTAAATCATATGATAATATGCGATCATATATTGGCCCATCCTTAACATAAATTCTCATATATGATCGTACATGAGCTTGTATACATTTTTTTTAGCCGGGTAACTGAATTTTTTTTATTATTTCAACTTACAAGGGAAGTCTCCCTGGTGTCACCCTCCGATCTTCATGAAATTTGGATATGTTGTTAAGAACAAAAATTAATTCGACACGTATTTTTTTTTAGCGGCCCAAACTTATTTTTAGGGGGGTCGATTTGTATGGGGGGAAATTGACCTTTTTCAGTTTTTTACGATTTACGCCTAATTAAACAAAATTAATATAGACATGTGTAGTATCAGATCAAAGGTATTAAAAATACCTACCTCGTGGCGCTAACAGCGTACCAAAGAAGTTAATATTTTTCGACTTATTAACAAAAATGTCCTGAAATTTTGGTATTTTACTCAATATGACGAAAAGTTGTGCATGTTTGGAGATGTTCTTAGCACAAGTAGATAGGTTTTCCAAAGACCTTTCATTTGGTATGTAACATGACTAGGTTTCTTTGCATAATATAGGAGAGAAACGAAAAAAACTGAAAACTGGCCTTGTCTTTCCCCCTCCTTTTTACCCCCTAAATATGAATTTGGGCTGCTAAAAAAAAATACGTGTCCCTTTATTTTTTCTGCTCTACAAAATAAAACCAATTCCATTAAGATCCGCGCGTGAAACTAGGGAGACTTCCCTTGCTAGTTCAAACACATTTGAGGACCCCATTGCGTTCGGACCCGATAGGTCCAGAAGGGCCCCCGACGGGCATAGACCTAGTTGGGTTCATTAAAAATCGTCATAGTTTTTGATCCAAAATTTGTGTCCGTTTCGCTCTACCTTGCTTAGTTTTTGAGATACGTGATTTTAGGAGACCACTGGGGTTTTGAGAATTAAAAAACTCGATAACTTCAAAACTATTACTCGGAGAGCTTCTGGACTATTTGTTGTGTCGGCAATATTTACCGAGATATGAGCATTTTAAAATTTTCGGGAAAGCTAACTTTTTTGGATCCAAAGTTAGGACCCATTAGGGTCCACACATGTGAAGAGGACCGGCGATACGATTGTGAGCCCGAGAATCAAAAATGGCCTCCATTTTGTTCCATCTGGCTTAGTTTTCGAGATAGCGCCATTTTAAGTTCTCTTAAAAAAAATTACATATTATTTTTGCTAATATTAGCAAAAAAAACTTGTCAATTCAATTTTAAATTTAGCAAAAAAATTTTTTTCAAATTTTGCTTAAAATTGCTAATACGCTAAGTGAAGTTTACAAAATATTTTTGCTAACATGCTAATCTCAACTAAAAATTTGCTAAAGGTTAGCTTACTAGCATTAGCAAAAAAAAATTAGTAAATCTACTAATGTATTATTTGGAGTGTACATAGATTAGACTGCCCAGAAAAAAACAAAGTTGTTATTTTCTTGGGGGATACCTGCGAATTTTGTTCCTTTATGTGCAAAAAAATTTCGGTTTTTTTTTGGGATTTTTAAAATAATATCTAGAGGTCGCGATCTCGCGTTTTATAACGATTTATTTTTTTGAGTTTTTTATTATTTTAAATTGTTAAATATGATTAATATGATAAAATATTAATAATTTCAGACAAAAAAAAAAATAAATTAAAAATTAAATATCGCTCATTCCATGAGATGTCTCCCAGCATCTAATCAAATGTTCTTTAATTTATTTGAAATTTCGCACACAGGTACACTATGGAGCAATTAAAATAAATTCGTTTTTAGTTTCGCGAAAATCCACGAATTCGCGAACGCGAATATATTCGCGAATTCACGGATTTTCTCGGAACTAACAACTGATTTATTTTAATAGCTTCATAGTGTTCATGTGTGCAAAATTTCAAATAAATTAAGGAACATTTGATTAGATGCTGGGAGACATCTCATGGAATGAGCGATATTTAATTTTTAATTAATTTTTTTTTTGTCTGAAATTATTAATATTTTATCATATTAATCATATTTAACAATTTAAAATAATAAAAAACTCAAAAAAAATAAATCGTTATAAAACGCGAGATCGCGACCTCTAGATATTATTTTAAAAATCCCAAAAAAAAACCGAAATTTTTTTGCACAAAAAGGAACAAAATTTGCAGGTATCCCCCAAGAAAATAAAAACTTCGCTTTTTTTCTGGGCAGTCTAACATAGATAGTATAGTTTTTTTTTTTTTTGGGGATTTTCATTTAATTTGCGATGTGGGTGCCTAATAGGGTGCTCCAAAAAAATGAAGTTGTTAAATATTGACCGTAACTCCCCCTAGAAATATGCATTTAAGTGTAAAAATATGTTTCACAAAATTATAGGGTAATCGGATGTGGGCATTTTTTTTGATATTTTGAGTAAAGTTAAAATTCAAGTGGTCACTGAATTTTGATTTAGAGTTAATTGTCGATCAAATAAGGTATTAAAATCGGTTTAAAATTAGCCGAATTATTACAACTTCCCAGATCTTCCAAAAGGCTCAAAAGCCCTTCCGTCAAAGTGGGTATTTAAGGTAAAAGCAAATCCTGATGAAAGAATTGACAAGTTTAAGGCACGATTGGTAATAAAAGGTTTAAGACAACGGGAAGGCTTAGATTACAATGAAACCTTTAGCCCAGTTGCTAAACTTGGAACTATAAGGCCTATTTTGAGTATAGCAGCCAGTCAAAATAGGCATCTATCCCAATTTGAAGTATCAACTGCTTTTCTTTATGGTCAACTTGAAGAAAATATTTACATTGAAACAACCAGAGGGATTTTAATTAATATAACAAAAAAAAATATTTTACTTTTTTCGATTTCTTGCACAAAAAGTATTTAATTTCCTTAAAACAATCATAAAAATTTATTAAAATCATAATTTTGTATTAATTACACCGCTCAACAGTCATTTTCCGGTTTGAATTCTGGTGATAAATTTTAGTAGACTTTGATCTCCTGATTCCAAATCTGTACTCCAAATTTTTCCATCACGTCCAGATTTTTGGTTATTCACGGTTAAAAATGCGAAAAATGACGATTTTTGCATTATTTGAAAGCCTGCACAGCAGCCATTGAGTGGAATACAAATCTAGTATAAAGCGCAAAAGTATAATTTGTCCTTGGTCTCCAACATAGAAAGCAATTTTTTTCTAATTATTGCGTTTGGTTGGGTTACAATTGCGTTTTAAAATGACTCTGTTAAAATTATCATTTTTGTAAAAAAGATAAGGTAGATACCTTAGTTTTTTTTTGATATTTTTTAAAGAAAAACTAAAAAAATAAATATTTTACAAATTTAAATTTTCTGTGTTATTTTTCGTACTAACCGGAAGATATCTTTAAGAGGTTTAAAAGTCTATATGAAAGAATGAACTTTTGCCTAAATTTTGAGCTCATCACAGTAAAGATTGATCATCTGGTTCTTGTTTTAGAGCCTTTTAAAAATGGTGCTTTTTCTAATTTTTTTCACAGTGTTTTTTTAAAATACATGTTTGGCCAATAATAGTGCAACAACTTCAAATTTTTTTGATCATATATTTGAGATCATAGTTCAATTCTACTCTAACGCTTTGTACCAGATTTTTATTCCACCCAGTGCATGCACTGAAAAAAAAATTTACCATTTTTAAAGCATCTTGCACTTAATTTAAAAAAAGGAGGGTATACGAGGGCTCCAAAGATATTAATTCTTATTCCAAGTATATTTTTTCCTAAAACATAGTAATGCATTTACTTAAATATATCTTAAAAGTAAGTAAAATTGTACTTAATATAAGTTTAATTGTTTTTATCAAGAGGAAAAATATTTTTTTAAAATAAGTAAAAATTTCCTTAAACTTACGGATTCTGTGGACCCTATGGAGTCCCAATGTGAGGACCCTACGGGCCCCCAATATATGGGGTCCGCCCATGAGTATATGCGTACACTATTATAGGGTCACTATTGATTTTGATCCAAAATTTTGGTCAGAATCGCTCTATCTTGCATAGTTTTCGAGATATGGGAATGGGGTCTTGAGAAATTTGATCATGAAATAACTCGAAAACTATAACTCGGAGAGCTTTCGGGTCTTCGGCGGTCATATTCTACGAGTTAAGGACTACAAAAATGCCTTTAGAATTTTTTTCGTATCTGCAGTATTTGCAGAGTTATAGGCATTTGAAAATTCCGCGAAAATCGAAATTTGAATTTAAAGTTAGGGTCTCATGGGGTCTCCACATGGGGCCCCCAGATGGGGTCCCCAAAATACCTAAAGTATTTTTTCCTTAAGTTAAGTAAATTCTTTCTTAAACTGATGAAGATATCGATTTTAATAAAGTCAATGAAATCAATAAAATAAAGATTACTTTTGTCTTAAATTAAAACAAAAATTTATTAAATTAAAGAAAATGCGATTTGCAATTAAAGATTTGTACTTATTTGATACAAGGTCTTGAAAATGTCTATACTATTTTTAAGTAAGCTACGTACTTATTTATTTTTTTTACACACAATTTAATTTTTTTTCTTCTAAGTAAAACAAAATTTTTTAATAAACCCTTTTTTTCTTAAATGCAATCAATTCGCCATAAATGTAAAGAATATTTAACTTAATGTAAAAAAACAAATTAAGGAAAACTCTTGTGCTTTTTTAAGTATTTGCATGTACTATCTTCAAGTTAATTTTCTTTGTTTTAAGTAAAACCACCTTATATTAAGATAAGTTGAAGTAAATTCAAAAAAATTTGTGTACTTAAATTAATAACAGTGTTTATTTAATTTCAGTATAGTTATTTTTTTCAGTGTGCTGTGCAGGCTTTCAAAAAATGCAAAAATCGCTTTTTTCGCATTTTCAACCGCGAATAATTAAAATTCTAGACGTGATGGAAAAATTTGGAGCACAGATTTGGAATCAGCGAGTCAAAGTCTTCAAAAATTTTTTATCAAACTTCAAACCGGAGTCAAAAACCTTCGATTTGTTGAGCGGTGTTACCCACTAAATTCAATATGATGGCGATTTTCTTACTTTTCTTTTGTTTCTGACAGCACAAAACAATCAAGCAAACTCACGAAATAAAAATTACTCGCTCACGCACGAAAATATATTTTCAAATCAGGCGCACCCTTGATCATGTGAGTAAAAATAAATTTCACTCACGATCACGCTTAATTCACGCGTGAATAAGGAAAAATACGTGTCACGCGCGCACCTCTGGTATAGACAGCTTAAGTTTTTGACAAAAACTTAAATGTTAATTTTCCATGCAATTTGCTCTAAAAACAAGTAAGTCAACGCAAAAAAAAAACAGCTGTCCAGTCCCCAGGTTTAACAAAATAGAAAATTGTCCAACGCGAGGTAAAAAGGCGCGTTGCGTTTTACAAAAATTAGGCCCTTAGTTTACGTGCCTTGCGTTTTTGTGAGTAATTTTAAAAGTTGAAATTATACTTTAATTAGTCCTTATTTCAAAACGTCGATTAATATTCAGTTTAATCGGTGTATTGAAACAAAAAGAAGCATATTTCATATTGCAGAAATATGACATATGTTTCAAATGCAGTAATAATGCAAATATATAAGAAGTTTGGGATACATGAGAAGTCTGAGATCGTTTCATTTAACCTGGGATATATAATAACAATGAGGTTTTCCGGTGGCACATTATGTCCCAAGAAAAAGTTATTGTTTAAGAACATTCGTGGAACATATGTTTATATAATTTCAATAGGTTATGTCCGTCTGATTTACAAGCTAATATTTTTGTTGAGAATCATGATAAATCACATGTTTCTAGAGTTATTAGATCAGTACATAAAAAGTATCAATTTCCAAAAAAAGGACATTTTTCAGCTGGAGAAATTATTCCACGCAAAATACTAAGTTTATGGGGTATCAGATCTGTAGATTATGGTGTTTTTGTTTTCTGAAAAAAAATGTTTGCCTTTTTAGAGTGTACATTTTTAAAATGTCTTGCTCACACCGTCAAAATTTTGCATTTTATGTGACTGGCATGGAACACTACATGCAGAAATATTTTGCCATGTTTTTTGAAAACAGCTGTTTTTTTTTTCAAAACAACACAGAACACGTCAACTGTCTTAAAAGGTAATTTTAATCCCATGTTTTCTACAGGGCAAAAAGTGCAACATTTGACGCTTTGCAGGGAAGAAAATACGATACCCCTTATAAGGGTTGACATTTAAAAACAAACTATTTTTTTGAGGCAAAATGCAAAAAAAAAAACACATTTTTGCCAGAAAAGAAAACATCATTAAAAAGTACCAATTTTGTCCTTTGTATTTCATTAAAAAATGGAATTTTCAAAAAAGCGCTTTTTTGGAATATTTTCCAAATAAATTTCTACATTGAAGTTCCGATGGTTTAGAAAATATAATATGTAAGTACCCGTGTAAAAAAATAATTAGATCAAAACATATCTCCTTTGATAAAAACATATATGGATCATATCTAAATGGATGTAATCAGATCTACTCCATATATATTCATATCTGCTTCAGATATGTTTTGATCCGTAAATTGAGTCTATCTGGCATATATGGCATATATGATCAAACATTTTCAGATATGTTCATATATGTAAAATTGACAGATAGACTCAATTTACGGATCAAAACATATCTGAAGCAGATGTGAATATATATGGAGTAGATCTGATTATATCCATTAAGATATGATCCATATATGTTTTTATCAAAGGAGATATGTTTTGATCTAATTATTTTTTTACACGGGTAACATTTTTCCCTTTTTATACCTTTAATGCCTAGTACTCTGTTTTTAAATTTACTTAAGTAAATTTAAAACGCCTCAAATCGCAAGAAAACATTTATAAATCAACAACATTTGATAATTATAAGAACTAAACTATCATAACAAAACTAAAATGTCAAAACTTTTTTATGGTCTTGTATATTTAAAATGCGTGAAAACGTTTATAAGAATTTCCATATGATTCCTCGTTTTGCCAATTTTTTTTATATGGAGTTTGACATAATTTTTCCCGTGAAATCGAACAGAGTACTATGTTAAAATCGAAAGTTTAAAAAATGGATTTTTTTGGAATGAAAATTGTACGGATTTTTCAAACAAATATATATTTTTAGTATTTAGTTTTGGGTAATAAATACAAATACTCAAAACTTTTAAAACCCCAGAAGAACATAAAATTATTTGTTTGTGTGTATAAAAAAAAATTATTAAATTATAAAATATGCAAGTTTTAAATTATAATACTTACATATGATATGGATAATTAAAACCGAACAGAAGCAACAAATAAATACAGTAATAAAAAAAAACCAAGTACTACGTATATTGATGTTAACTTACATACATACATAACATAATTCTGTGTGAGATTATTAGTATTAGCGTATAATGTTTATGTTAATGGCTCCAACACCAAGACAATCTTTTTACTAAATGTGCTGAATATCCGCTTTTGCTCGGGTTTAAAAACATTTTGCATTTCAATAGTTCAATTGCAGGTTTTTTGTCGTTATCTTAAATCGAAATGGATAAAATATCTTTCTCAATCATAAAATTTGCATCAGCCTTACCACAGAAAAATTTAATATATTTAAAATCAGCTTTTAATTTTATTTCCATATAAATTGTTTTTGTTTTTAAAATCGACTGTCAAAAAATGCCTTGAAAATTTGAAATTTAAAATAAAACTTTTGTTAAAATTGACTTTTTGTTTTCTTGTGGTAAGGGCCAATGTTTTTTTTGGATATTTTGATGAAAATATATTTTGCATATTGGATTGTAATTTAATTGATAATCTTTGCATAAATGCAACTTTGCAAATAAAAAATATATTTGATTCCTACTGGTATCGCTAGATTCACTTAAGATCAATCGGGGATCACGGATATATATATATAATGTGCTTGATTCTGAAATACGATTTCACCATTCACCTAATTTTTCCAAATTTGATATTCTTTTGAATTTTAAGACTTTTAAATTTGTTTTTGTAATTATTAAAGATTTTAACTGGATCTTTAATTGTTACAAGAAAAAAATTTTAGATCTTAAAACTCGAAAGAATATCAAATTTTTAAAAATTTGGTGAATGGTGAAATCGTATTCCAGAATCGAGCGCATTATATAAATTTGAATATAGTTGCAGAATAGTTAAAAAAACGCACTTATACATTTTAGCAACTACAGTGTGTCAGCCATATAAAGTTTTGTCAACTTTATTAACAACGGACATTCACTTAAAAATATATTATTATTGTATTGTATAGACATGAGATAAAAGAACTACAGTCAAAGAAAAATGCTTCGACATTATATAAAATGAGCTTTTGTATTAAATCAAAAGTCGTTTTTAAATGTTACGAGAATCTTCAGAAACTATCCGGGAATAATACCGTATCTCTTGTATGGGTACCTGGACATAGGGGAGTAGATGGGAACGAGAAAGCTGATGAGCTTGCTAAGCTTGGAGCAGATGGCGTAGGAACTTTTGTTCATATTGAGCCCCCGATTCAGTACTATAGGACGAGAAGTGACTGTCGTTGCATTTCTATTGCAAACAGGAAATGGAGAGAGCTAAGCACGAGCAGTATCACCAGAAGAATCTGGCCGCATTACGACCTCGGGAAAACTCGCTACCTTCTCTCTCTTAACAGAGAGGATTGTCGTTTACTCACGGGAGTGGTCACAGGACACTGCCTAATTGCTTTTCACGCGAAAACTATGGGACTTATCTCGGATGCCAATTGTAGAAAATGTGATGAACCTAATACAGATGAAACAGTTGAACATATTCTGTGCAAATGCCCCGCATTGGCCAGACACCGCGAGCGAATACTAGGTAAAGCAGAAATCGAGAATCTGGATGATATCGCCGCTACGGACCTTACGCAACTAAAACTGTTCGCAACATGGACTAACGCGTTTTATCCTCGTCGCTGAAGGATATTGTGGTATCTCTATGGACCAGCCGGTCTATGCGAGGAGTCTGAACTTTAGGCTCCACCACCCCTAACCTAACCTAACCTATATAAAACGCCTATTTTGTCATAATAAAGTGGATATATTCAAGAAATTCTTTAAAATATAATGAACTTTCATAAAAAATAAATTATGAAATTTTAAATTAACAACATTAACAGAAATCTAAACTTATTACATATTACAATTAGAGTTTTTTCCCACACTTTTCGTGTCCCGGGAAAGTGAGGATTTTTTTTTTATTTTCCCACTTTGGCACTTTGGCAAAATTTATTAATTCCTTATCGCTTTTTACGGCTCTTCTGCTATATATGGGGCATTCCATGTCAAATCGGACACTGAAATTTTTTTTTTTAGATTTTCCCAATTTGTTAACAGTTTTTAGTACCCTTCGAAACTCCTTCGTGGTAAATTTTCAGATTTTTTTTGACCCGTTCAAAAGATATCGAATTTTTAAAAATTAGTAGTTTGTTTCTTTACTCAAACTTCTTCTTTTACTCATAACTTCTTCAATAATGGTCCAAATTTAAATTTTTTTTCTTCAAAATTTTTGTTTTTTTAACTACTTTTTAAAAAAATGTTGTAGGGTAAAAATAAATGGGGGTCGGTCTCACTAATAACTCCTCTCGGACGCACCATTGGACCGGTAGAAGCTGATTAAATAAAACAAATTTACAAAAAAAAAAAAAAGATTGTAAGGGGACCGCCTTAACAGTTAAAGATAGAGGTTAGGTGTGTTCAGAGGAAATGTTTGGACTAAAAAAATATTGTGGGTCGGTCACACATTTTGTTGCTCTAAGGGCACTATTAGGGCAGTTAGAGCGGTTGGAGCAAATTTTAAAAAATGTCGTTTTGTGTGGAAGCCCCTTTAGAAATTAGAGATAGGGTTTTATTTTATTCCAAAGAAATGTTGAGACGTAAAAATTAATGGGGGTCGGTCTTATAAAAATTTTTTCAAAATATTTTAAAAAATTGTAGTAATAATCGTTATCCCACGATCCTCCTGGGCAAAAAATTTGTAGAATCGATAGAAGTTTTACACAAAAAAAATTCAAAAAAATCGAAAGTACAAATATTTTCAAAAATGAGATTTAAATGTTAAAACTTAAAAATCGCATACTAGAGCGCTTTTAAGAATTTTTTGGGTTTTTTTTTTTTAAAGTACGTAAAAAACTAAAATTTTGAAAAAAAAATTTGAAATTTGGAACATTATTGAAGAAGTTATGAGTAAAAGAAGTTTGAGTAAATGAACAAACTACCAATTTTAAAAATTCGATATCTTTTGAACGGATCATCAAAAAAATCTGAAAATTTACCACTAAGGAGTTTTCGAAGGGTACTAAAAACTGAAAACAAATTGGGAAAATCTAAAAAAAAAAAAATTTCAAAGTGTCCGATTTGACATGGAATGCCCCATATATACTACATCGGGTGCCCAACCGATATTTCGATGCGTTAGACAAGGAATGACAAAGTGAGTATACCTCCATACTGTGGTAGAACATAATGCAAACTTTTATGAATAATTTCATCACTGTCATTAAACTGATTAAAGTTTTATTTTCAGAGTGTAGATGAAGTGTATACTTCCACCCCAAATAAGTGTTTCTTTTCGTTCAACGTATGTTCATACTTACGTAGTAAGATATTCAAGATCTGCAGTTTGCTTTCATCGGCGTTAGAGAACATAGGGGTGAAAGACAAATTTTTTCCTACCACACTTGTAGCATTATTTTTGAAACAATAAAAAAAAGTTACGAATATGTAATATGTTCGTAATTAAAAACAACAAAAAAATGACTCGAACAATAAAAAAAAGATTGCATGTAACGTTGGTAGGTAGGTAGGTAGCACCGTAAGGAATCCCCGCTGTTAGCTTTTGATTTCCACTTGTAGAGCAATAAGTGCAAAAAACAAAAGACTAATGCTTGCTACCCTAACGAAGTCATAAAAAGTGGGAAAAAAAACACAAAAGGGTCAATAATAATGATTAACCCTTATTTGTTGATTGGGTTGTTATGGCCCATATGCATACAAATCGAGATATCCTTCGCAATTATTATTTTACCAACCAGTGCATGCATACTAATGTTTTATTGCACAACATTAAATGAAGATTCCTTTACAACCTGATTCGAAACAGGAAATCATCGACTCAGGAAATAAAAAATTTATATCATTTATTAAAAACGAAATATCAAGATTTGTCCATTTAGTGCATGTTTTCCCAAACTTTTTTGTGATATGCTATATTTTAAAGTTTGAAAATTAAACATGTTCCCCGACGTCCAAAATATTTTATTATTAATGTAGCGATTTTTCGTTTGTTTTTCGATTTTTAAGAATTTAACACTTTTACTTATTTTTAATTTAAAGCCGCTTATACAATGTTGGAGTACTCCAATCTGTGGAAAATTTATACATTTCCCTTTTGCACTTTAGAATTTGACTATAGTTTTTAATTCACTCCAGAGTGAAACATGTTCTACTCTTGAGTTCCAATCTGCGTTCACAGAGCCTATGTTTACCATTAACAGAGAAAAAATACACCCCCGTGAAAGTGCCATCACTAATAATGTCATTTAAAAAATAAAAAAAAAACAAAACAAATATTGACACATAATAAGTGTTTGGGAATTCCCAGACTTTTTCATTTCCCGAGAAACGGGGAAAAAAATAGTTTATTTTCCGGAAAATTTTATTTATCAATATAAATCATAACAGGTAGAAAAGTTAAATTTGACTTTGCCGAATCTATGAATACCCTCCACAATGCCTTTTTTTAAAGGATAGTACATTTTAACGTGAAACAAATTAACAATTTCGATTAGAAATATTTTATTTTGAGTAAAAAACTCTTTTTTGTCATTTAAAAGAAAAATTACTATTTTTTTTTTTTTTTTGAGTGTACAACTTTTTTCGATTGTAATGATTTTTTTACTGTAAAAATATTTCTGAGTGAATGCACGTACATATGTACACAAAATATTGCCATTTTTGTAAAAAATAAAAATTTTTGTAAAAAAAGAAAAATTACTATTTTTTTTTTTGAGTGTAAGATTTTTTTTGAGTGTAAAATTTTTTTCGAGTGTACAAATTTTTTCCAGTGTAATTTTTAAGTTACCAATGCTTTTAAAACTAAACAAGTTTAAAAAACAATGCTTTAAACCTAAACAAGTTTGAAAAGCATTGTTTAGTTACCACCAATGCTTTTAAAACTTGTTTACCACGTGGCATTTAAGATGAACAAAATCTGAAATTCGGGGTTTAACTTATAACTTTTGAACCACTTGACCGATTGAGCTGAAATTCAATACCGAAGAGACCTGAGGAACGGCAAAGATACATACCACGTTTCAGCAGTCTCATTGTTGTTTTTCAAAAGTTATCGTGTTTTTTATCTCGTAAATTTGCGAAAACCCCTTGCCGAAATTTACTCTTTTGCTCATAACTTTTGAACCACTGGACCGATTTGGCTGGATTGCAATACCAACCTGACCAGGTAAATGACCAACATATATGTCAAACTTCAGTAGCCTCTGTGAAGTCTTTCAAAAGTTAGCGTGTTTTCTACGGACAGACAGACAGACGGACGGACATCGCTAGATCGACTTAAAATCGATCGAGGATCATGAATATATATACTTTATGGGGTCCTAGACCAATATTTCGATGTGTTACAACCGGAATGACAAACTTATATATACCCTCTATCACTGTGGAGGGTATAAAAAAAAAACATTAAAATTTTGATAAGTTTTCATTTAAAACAGTTTTATTAGAAATAAACAATATGTGTATCACACATTCAGCTTATGTAAAACTAATTAAAACATAAAAAATCAAATAAAAAATAAAACTTTTGTCATACTCTTTACACTTGGTCAGTTTTTCTATGAACATATATTTGCACAGTTTCTCCAAACATAAAAAATACAAACAATAGCAAATGGAATTACACTTTTACGTAAAAAAATATATATAAAATTAAATTAAAAAAAAAAAAGTTTTTTATGTAAAATGGTTTATTATATAAAATTCCTGGATTTTCCGGGAAAAATTTAAAAAAATACCAGGAATTCCCGGGAAATCCGACCCGGGAATTCCTGGACCCCAAATACTACACATAATATAAAAAATCTTTGAAAAATATAATTTTTTAACTAAAAAAATAAATTTACACACCCTAGTAAAAAAGTGTTGATATATTGATATATAATTTGATACAATCATATTAAATTATATATGACTTTTTATATGTTCAGATCTAATTTTATCTAAGATTTATTGCGGCTCCATTTTCTTATCTGCGGTTATACATAAATATATCTGATTTTATGTAATTATATAAATCTATATTAATTTATATAAAATAAGATCAAGTGGATTTAATTGGATGTGACCAAAATTCAGATCTATTTGTATAATTTTTTATATTTGTGTATCTAAAATGATACAATTAGATCAATATCTGATCCAACTTGATACAGCCAATTTTGAGATCAAATTAGACCTTAAAAGTTTTTTTTTTACTCGGGCAGTTAAATTAGATTATTATGTGAAATTTGGGGATCAGGTAAGCAAAATGACAGAACTCCACTCTACATTTTGCACAGTTAACATTTCAATCTGTGATCGAGAGTGGAATGATTTCAACATTGTGAACGTAGCTTAATCGATAAATGAAATCTGTGCCAAATAGTTAAAGTAATAATTTTTTTAGGTTTAAAAAAAGTATAAATTAAAATTGTTGTTTTATTTCTAGAAAAAAGTTTATGTAAGTCTTAGATGGGACTAATTAATTAAAGGGACCAATTAATGGCTTAAGCCTCTAATTCAAAGGGCTTTATTTTCAAATTTGAGCTTCTTAATGATATGAGCCGCATAAAATCGGTAGAAAACACTTTGTGATACTATATTTTTTATCTGCAATGCATTGTTTGATTTTTTATGTTTTTTAAGGCCATAAGTACGATAATAAAAAGTTCACAAAAAATAAATGGTTTTAAAACCAATTATAATTGGTGTTTTTCAACAATTGGTGCATTTCATTATCATTGGTAATTATTTTTTTCAATTAAAAAAATTTAATTATCATTAAATGGTAACGTTTTTTTTCATTGCCATTGATTATCAATAATGGTAATGAATTTTCAATGGTAATCAAGTCCAGATTTTTTTTTTATAATTTTTTTCTAAAAATACATACATTTATTAAATATAAACAGGAAAAAAAATTAAGCGTTATCAAAAATGTAAAATGGTATAAAAAAATCTAAGCTAATCCTATTATTAAACTAATTTTTTTCATTCTTTACATTTGGAATAAAGCTTAATTTGCTTTACTGTTTATATTTACTAATTGCATGTAATTTTAGAAAAAAATTTGGACTTGATTTGACGTATTTTTTAACTAAATAAAGTAAATCCTAATCTTAATCTGGTCTGCAAAAAACACAGCTAATATATGCCAAACTTCAGCAGCCTCAGTAAGGTCTTTCAAAAGTTAGCGTATTTTCAACTGACACACAGGCAGACGCACAGTTGGTTGAAACATATGTAAACTGCCCGAGTAAAAAAAAAATCTTTTAAGATCTAATTTGATCTCAAAATTGGCTGTATCAAGTTGAATCAAATAATTATCTAATTGTATTATTTTAGATACACAAATATAAAAAATGATTCAATTAGATCCGAATTTTGGTCACATCCAATTAAATCCACTTGATCTTATTTTATATAAATTAATATAGATTTATATAATTACATAAAGTCAGATATATTTATGTACAACCTCAGATAAGAAAATGGATCCGCAATAAATCTTAGATATAATTAGATCTGAACATATAAAAAGTCATATATAATTTAATATGATTGTATCAAATTATAAGTCATTATATCAAAACTTTTTTACTAGGGTGGGGATTAATTCCGAAAAGCCTTTATTATTGATATTTATATTATATTTATAATTTTTTAGACTACCTATATATTATTAGGTAAAGAATACAATTGTTTTTATAAATTTGTTTTATGAATTCAGCTCCATGGGAGCCTCTTAGAGTGATAACAAGTAAGACCGACCCCATTAATTTTTACCCACCAAAATTTTTTCGGAACATTCTTATACCGTATATCCACTTGATAATGGAGTTCCCATACAAAATGTAATATTTATAAAATCTGCTCCTACCTAACTCTAACTGTCCCAAGGCCCCTAGGGGAGTCAAATGCATGACCAAGGACCATAGAGTATATTTGGGTACCCGAACTTTCAAGTTTGTGGGAATCACTTGGTCCATTTCGTCTAACTCGTCCAACTCGTCCAACTTATCAGGACCTGGTGGACTGGCCACGAGGACCGTAAACATTAACCCTGGAATGGGTAAATCAAAATAAATAGAAATTTGGGAAACATTTAACAAAACTTTCGATTTAAATTTTGAAAAAATGAGAAAAATTAAGAAAAAGTCCAAAAAAATTATTAAAAATATAAAAAACAACAAAAAATTAATATTTAAGGAAAAAAAAATAAAAACAAAAAAAAATAAATTAATTTATAATGTTAAAGAAAATAAAAAAAGCAAGAGAAAAAAATTTAAAAAAAATAAAATTTAAATAAAAAAAAAAAATAAAAAAAAAACAATTTAAAAAAAATATATAATAAATACACTCAAAAAATTATGTAGGTAAATTCCAGTGAATATTCGCTTAAAAGAAATGAAATTTTATTTAAAAACCATTCCACTGTTTTTTCATTTAAAATAAAATCATATTACACTCAATTTTTAATGTTAATTTAATGACTAACCAAAACATTAAAAAACTAATGAATATATTCACTTGTTTTTTGAAAACCCGTAAGACTATAGAATAAATTTTTTACTGCCGAAATTGAATGTAACAGAAAATAAATTTTTAAGACAATAAATTATTTTTTTAAAGTATATAGTAGTAAACTGTATAGAACTAAATAGTAGAAAACAAGAAATTCTTACTAAAATTAGTGATTTTTTCTTTTTAAATAACTTTACTGATTACTTTTTAAAATAACTTACAAACAGTTAATGAAGTAATTTTCTTAGGGTAAATATCAATTTAGCATAGTTTTTTAGGTAGGTGGTACACCCTGCAAACAGTTGGTCTCAGGTTTAAATCCCATGAGTGTCAACTTTTTTTACTTATTTTTTTTAAATTGTTTTTTTTTTAATTGTTTTTTTTTTATTTTTTTTTTTTTTATTTAAATTTTTTTTTTTTAATTTTTTCTCTTGATTTTTTTATTTTCTTTTAACATTATCAATTAATTTAATTTTTTTCGTTTTTATTTTTTCCCCCCTCAATATTTTTTTTTTGTGGTTTTTTATATTTTTAATAATTTTTTGGGAAATTTTCTTAATTTTTCTCATTTTTCAAAATTTAAATCGAAAATTATGTTAAATGTTTCCCAAATTTCGATTTATTTTGATTTACCCATTCCAGGGTTAATGTTTACGGTCCTCGTGGCCAGTCCACCAGGTCCTGATAAGTTGGACGAGTTAGTCGAGATGGATCAAGTGATTCCCACAAACTTAAAAGTTCGGGTATCCTAATATACTCTATGGTCCTTGGCATGACCTAACCCCAATATTTTTTTCAACCCAAATATTGTCTTAGAATATACCTACCCTCAATTTTTTTATAAATTTGTTTTATGAAATCAGCTCGTACCGCTTCAGCAGTGCCTCTAAGAGTGGTAACAATTAAGACCGGAACATACTTATACCGTATCTCCACTGGATAATGGGGCTTCCATACAAAATGCCATTTTTTAAAATCTGCTCCTACAGCTATAACTGCTGCAAGGGTTTCCCTATAGATGTCAAATCTGTGACCTACCCCCAATATTTTCTTAGAGCATACCTACCCCGTATCTTTAACTCTTAAGGAAGTCTCCATTCGTTTTTTATTTTGAATCAGCTCCTACCAATCCCATGCTGGCTCCTAGAGGGTGAAATGTAAGACCACCTGTGATTGTGATTCCCCTAAAGTTGTCTCCCTACTCCCCTGATATACAAAATTCTACCTCTCAAACCACCCCGATTCGCTAAGGTATTCTGCTAGAGACGTCAATGGGACACTGTTTAGGCAATCTATGTCATCAAAAAATCGTTGCCCCAAATACTTAAGACGACGTTTCATCAGACCCGGACATTCACACAACAAGTGCCTCACTGACTCCTCCTCCTCCATTTGGCCGATTATACAGTGTCCTGTCAGTACTCCTACTAATAGGCTAACCGTCCGTTTGTCAAAGGTAAGAAGACTTTCTGTCCGCTTAGGATTGGCAGTGGCCATATGGTCCGCGATATCCTGCACGTGGTCAGCGATATCCACCTATCCCTCATCATATTCTCCGATATCCTATCAATTTCGTTCATCAACTCCACTATAGGAACCGAGATATCTGGTTCGACACGTTCCCCCACCGACTCGGAGCCACCTCTTGCACACTCATCAGCTAATTCGTTACCATCGACCCCACTGTGTCCAGGGAACGAGATTAGCTTGACTGTGTGCTGACTGATTCGATGAAGGGATTGTATACAATTACTAACAACTCTCGATTTTACAGTGTGTGACCCTAAGGCCTTCAGAGCTGCAAGACTGTCCACAAAAATGTTGATGGATCAAGGACTTAGGTCCTTTGAGACTTCCCTTGTAAGTGTTGGTTTGTCTGTCTGTCTGTTCCGCATTCAGGGGAAAACGGCTGGACCAAGGCGGGAACTATAGGCCACAAGAGAGAGCAATCGGACAAAGGGGGAACGTTGTTCTGCCTTTTTCGTAATGTCGCCTAAACGGCTGAACCGATTTTAATGAAATTTTTACCACAAGTAGTACTGACCGAGGCGGAAACTATGAACCCCAATAGTGGGCGATCATAAAAGGGGGCGTAAAATGACACGCCCCCTTGTATTAAATTGAAAGTTTTTTTCTGTCTTTTCGCAATCATGCTTAAACGGCTGAACCGAAATACCGCGCCCCTTTATATTACATCAAAATTTATTTCTGCCCGTTTCGTAGTCACGCGTGAACGGCTGAACCGATTTATATGAAATTTAACCACAGACAGTGCTGATCGAGGCAGAAACTATGAGCCACAATTGAGCACTTTTGGACAAAGGGGCGGAAAATGACACACCCATTTGTATTTTAATTAACGGTATTTCTGCCTTTTCCGCAATCACGCTTAAACGACTGAACCCATTTTCAGCACAGATTGTATTAACCCATTTCTTACCAGCGTCTGCTTGAACACACACCTTAAAATTTCTTAAAAACTTACAACACAAGAAAAAATATTAATAAAAAATTTTATTTTTTGGGAGTTTATGTTATGGTTTATATGCCGTTTAAACGGCGCACCTGCCTAGAGGTTGTTGGCAGCCCCAACGCTAGGATCGGACGCTTTGGCCCAATCAGTCAATCGTCTTAAACAAACCGATTACAGAAACGTCAACAAATGAAAATAATAACTCTCCCTCACCGATGACGACCTACCGCTTTAAACAAAGGATAATGATTGGAACATGGAATGTTAGAACTCTCTCTTCCCTATGTTCAACAAAATGAACTTTCGTATAATTATTTATCATTACTATTTTTTTTTGTTTGTAATGATTAATATTTATTATGAATAAAGGCTTAAATATATAATATAATATATGTTATGGTTTAGTCTATTAGTGAAGAAAGAAGATATTTTTGGAAAAAATTCACATGCACGCCCTTCAGAAGGGTAGGGGGAACCGTTCCTAAAAAAAATTCCATCAACTTTAAACGTTTAAATCAGCATTTATTATTCATTAGGGAACAAAAAGGAGTCGTTCCTGAAAGTTTTGTCAACAAATTCCAACATCTATATGGGAAATAGGTTAACCGAGGCGAAAACTATGAGATCGCGTTTGGGGCCTATATTAACACTCCCATTTGTAAACTCAACCAAAAATCATTGTATTCCCAAAGAAAATCGTTGTAAATTCAACAGAAATCATTGTTGACTTTAACCCTACAAAAATTTATGTTGATTTCAATAAAAATTGTTGTCAGTTTTTGTAAAAGTTGATCAACTCGTTTTTTGTAATCAACTCGTATTTTTTTTAATTTCAACTCATATTTTTTTTGATATAAGAAATTTTATTAATAAAAAAACCTTGTTGCTATTTATACATACCAAAACCATGCATTCCTTCTATATCCAGAAATAATTTAAAAATTTATCATCTTCATTAAAAAAAAAAAATGAAATAAGCCCCAAAAATAATAATTGGGGGTTTATTTCATTTGTATTTTTGGGGACATATTTCGTAATGAAACAAGTAAGAAAATTATAGTCGGTCAAGACCGACCATATAACACCCTACACCAGTGTTTCCCGGAAAATGGGTACCAAGTCTAAACATGGACCAATTGGGTCTATCATTTGTGAAGTCTTTAATAAGTGTAGAAAACACTCAGATACCAAATTTGAGTGAAATTGGCTTATATTTGTTGCAAATAAACTGCTTTTAGTAATATCGGACGAAATTTTGATATGGCGCCTAAGTCCAAAAATGGTCCGATTATAATCAGATTTTTGGGTTATTAAAGTGTGCGTGAAACACACACAAACAAAATTTTTCTATTTTCATCAAATTTTATAGATTTATGTGAATATCGGGAGGGTGGTTTGTATGGGGGCTACAAGAAGTACTGGTCTGATTCCTTCGAAATTCGGAACTGCGATTTGTGAATACAATAAACGTTTACCTGCCAAATTTAGAAAGGATTTCTATTAAAATACGGCTGTTAAGGGTATTTGACCCAAATTTAAATAGGACGGTTGTATGGGGGCTAGGTCAACACATTGACTCAAAAAGTGATTCTGAGTCGATCGGCATACTAGAAAGTGTGTCTAGGACCAATATTTTGGGTAGTTACAAACATCAGCACAAACTCATTATACCCTGTACCACAGAGTGGTGTAGGGTATAAAAAGCCCACAAATAAAAAATGTATTAAATCCCCAAAAAACGAAATTTTTCATATATATTTTTATTTATTGAATCTTCACGTAATTGTGAGCTAACAATAATTATTCAAATCTTAATACTAATACTTAATATTAAGCCCAGCCAGTGCAAGGCAAAAATTTAATTGCTCAATAATTAATGGATGTTTCCAAAAAGCGTTCCTTAATCATCTCAGCTTACTAAATCGGCTGTGTCCAACCTCCTAAGGCGTAGGTGGCCACGATTATTCATCAAATCTCGTGCTAATATGTTAGGGTGGGTTTCAAGTTTTTTGAAGTATCTTTCACAGTGTCTCATAATTTCATCTTTGACAAGTGGGACATTTAAGTCCTTATGTATATTGGAATTTCTAACATACCAGGGTGCACTTGTAATTGTTCGCAGGAGTTTGTTCTGCCTTCTCTGTAGTTTCTCAACGTTAGACGCAGAGGCAGTACCCCAAAGCTGAATACCATAGCACCATATGGGTTTAATAATTGAATTGTAGATTAGTAATTTACAATCTAAACTCAATTTAGAGTTTCTGCCTAATAGCCATGTAACTTGTACAGTTTTTAGTCTATATTTTTCGTCTATATGAAATTTCCAAGTGAGGCGACGGTCTAAATGAATGCCGAGATATTTAACATTTGTGTGTTGGGGTACAAAATGGTTAAAAATTTTTACCGGCGGGCACGTTTCTCTTCTAAGGGTAAAGGTTATATGGATACATTTTTGTTCATTCACTTTAATTTTCCATTTTCTGAGCCAGTCTTCTAATTGATGAATGTGGGTTTGTAGTGTTTGAGATGCTGTAGATGGGTTTTCATGAACACTAATGATTGCCGTGTCATCAGCAAATGTCGAGGTGTGAGTATTAACATTTGTTGGTAAATCAGAAGTGTAGAGAATGTACAACAGTGGCCCCAAAATGCTCCCTTGTGGAACACCGGCTTTAATTTCTTGAGGTGCACTTGTGTAGTGGTTTTCCTTTACTGAGAACTTTCGACCTTTAATATAGCTTTCTAGAAGCTTGTGTGTGTTTGATGGTAGCATGTGATTTATTTTATAAATTAAACCCTCATGCCATACTTTGTCAAAAGCTTGAGATACATCAATGAAAAGTGCAGAGCAGTATTTTTTCTCCTCATATGCCCTTCTAACAACGGTAACTAACCTATGAACTTGCTCAATAGTGCTATGGTTTTTCCTGAAGCCAAACTGATGATCTGGTATACGGTTATCTAGATCAACCGATAGGGTTAATTTGTTCATCAGTAATCTTTCGAACAATTTTGAGATGTTCGATAAAAGACTAATGGGTCTGTACGACTCCACTTTCGTGATATCTTTGCCTGGCTTGGGTATCATTGTTACAAGTGAGACTTTCCATTCTGGGGGATAATATTCAAGGCGTAAAATAGCATTAAAAATAAAAAGAATTATTCTGAAAGCTATACTGGGTAGTTCTAAAAGCATCTTGTTACTGATCGTATCGATTCCGGGGGCTTTTTTTGGGTTTAAATTACTAATGGCATTTTTGATCCTCGCATTTCAAACCTGAGCAGGGTATTAGCTCTTTGGTGTGTTGTAGTAGAAGGCAACTCAACTATATTACCTGTAGTGTTGGGTGTGAATACATTTTTTAAATGTTCTACAAAAAGCTCTCCTTTTTCAGAATCGTTTCTTGCCCAATCTCCATCTGGTTTTCTCAAAGGAGACTTACTAATGACTGGCCTTTTCAAGGTTTTTGTTGCACGCCATAATGAATAGTCGGTTTTTGGTGTGTTGTCCAAGTTTTCAAGGTAACTATTTAGTGATGTGATTCTCTGAGTTTCCAGGAGATTTCGTAATTTCCTCGTACATTCTTTTAGGCGCGCTTTAAGTTGTGGAGATCTGTGTTGTTGCCACTCTCGTCTTGCTCTTCTTTTTTGAATTAAAAGTTCTTCAATATTTGTTGAGTAAATATTGTGTCGACTTTTGTGTCGAATTGGTTTAGTAGCAAGTTATGCAGCGAGTTTTATATTCAGTTCAAAATTTTTAATCGAGAGGTCAATATCTTCTGGTGTTCTAAGCGATATATTTTCTGAACAATGGGTACTGACAAATTTTTTATATTTTAGCCAATTTGTCGTTTTTCCAGTAAGCGCTAAGTCACCAGAGGGGTTTACAATTTCTTGTGGGTTAAAAAGAGTAACGAAAGTGGGTGTGTGATCAGAGGAGAGTTCTAAAGAAGACTCTATTTGAATCATATGTCTTGATATAGCCTTTGTGACTCCGAAATCTATCAGATCCGGTATTTTCTGCCGATCTGATGGCCAGTAAGTGGGTTCTCCGCTTGAGATCACGTCGAAACTCATTTTTGAAATTGTATGAAATAATGCACGACCCTTTGGGTTAATAAGCCGTGACCCCCAGAATGGATGCTTAGCATTATAGTCGCCAGCTGCCAGAAAACGTGAGCCTAGTGATTTAAAAAAGTGTGTGTACTTATCTTCAGTTATTGTGAATCTTGGGGGTGAATAAGTTGATGATATCACTAGGTTTGTATCAAATTCTTCTAGACATATAGTTGTAGCCTGAAGATAGTCTTCACGTAATTCGGGCATTAAGTAATGTTTTATGCGAGATTTGATGAGAATAGCTGATCCCCCACATGCTTTGTCTCTCGGATCTCTTGTGTCATATAATGTGTAGCCTCGTAATGAAAAATAACTTCTTTGGGTAAGATGAGTCTCAGAAACAAGCAAAATATCAATTTGCTTGTTTCTTAGAAAGTAGTCAAGTTCGTTTTTATGCTGACGAATGCCGTTTGCGTTCCAGTAACAAAAATAAATCCCCAATTATCGTTGTTGTTTTTTCTGTACAAATTTTTGGGGACTTATTTCATTTTCGTTTAGGGGACTTATTTCCTGGGGGGTTATTTCATGCTAACAAGTTAATTAATTGGTAAGCGTTAAGTTTAAGCGTTAAGTAAGCGTAAGTTTTACCTGGGTTGTTTTATATTGTTTTAAGAAAAATCCTTTTTCGTGATAAAAAAAAAAATACCATAAGAAATTTAAAAAAATCAAAGTTCTTAAGTTAATACGCAATTTAAATGAACATATTTGAGTACTTATTTTTCAAACTTACTTTTTTAGAGAGTTTTTTAAGCTTTTTCATAAAAAATAGTTCGTAATAAAAATCCATTTTATATGGAGTGGAAATTTCGCTGCGGGATCCCGGGAAAAAAAAAATTTTCCCGCTTTCCCGGGAAATGATAAAGTGTGAGAAAAAAAACTGTAATGTATCCATACAACATAATGTATATGTATTTTTTGATTTTTTTAAAACATGACAGTGGGGCGATTTCATTGTCTAATCAAATTTTAGTGTAAAAAACACCATGTTTAGATTTGGCAGGTGGGCGTGTCTCTTGATCCATCAAACCAAATCATAAATTCAAACCAAGCGGAAAAATTTTTGTCGTCTTACACATTGGGTTTTCTTAAAGTTTTCATTGTTTTACAAAACCCTTTGTCATTCCCAAAAGGCCTACAAAATGGTATTGCAAATTCATTAACATAGTTATTATTGTATTTTATACGAATACAATAACAAAGCAGCTTCTGTATGTGTTTGTATGTTGTACATAGATCTAGCAGGGAAGTAATTCCATGTGATAATTTATTTTTTTCAACATAAGTTTGATGTAATAAGTAAAAACTTTAAATTCAGCCTGCCGATTGTATTGATTCCATAGAAAAGATTAGAAGGTACGCAGTGTTGTATTTGATGTATTTTCCAATATGGTGGCAAAATGCTTGTTCTTCCTCATCTCACACGTATTTAATATCAAATTAGATTCTTTGTTTATAAAAAAAGGAATTTGTCTTTCATTTAATTAAATTTATTATTTATTTTGCTGTATTCAACGTTTTTTTTAAGATAATACGCACTGATTGATAGTTTAAAAAGTTTTTTTTTTCTCTTTTGTTGTTTGCTTTGTTGTTGTTATCCTTTATCTTGCATTGTTTTTATTAAACGTCAAAAGTTACATAATGTGCTGTCACTAATACTTATTTAGGCGAAATACGACTCTGTTTCATTTCTATTTTTTTCTATGATTGATTCACAATGTAAAAAGATTTTTTGAAAAAAATTGTTGGGAAAAATAATTTGTTAATAATATAAGTAAATGAAATTAATATTGAAAAAACATAAAAAAGCAGTTCGCGTATTGTACACCAAAGTTTTGCCGAAGTTTTAAGGATGCATTATGATGGTTAATGAAACCTGAATCAAATTTGCCATTAGAAATTACCAGAATAAATAAATGTGTTTTGCCGACAATTTTTACCAATCAAAAAAATTTGCCGAAGTAAAAAAATAAATTAAGGGAGAGCATAAAGAAGCAAAAAAATAATAAATTATTAAGTTTAATTTTAACTATGATGGAGAGGTAGACCGAAGGACGTGCAAAAATTTCCGGGAAAAATATTGAAAAATTTCTGTTCTTTAATACCTACACAGAAAAAAATATCGTGAAATCAAAAGTAACTAAACAAATTGTTAGCAACTAATTTCTAGTTCAACAACGTTTTTAATTGTATCAACAATGTATATTGTTAATATGACAAAAATCCACTTTAATTTCCAATTAAATGAATGTATTAAAATCATTGTTAAAAAACGCACAAAATGCTTATTGATAACACAGGCACTTTATAAACTTATTTAATGAAGCACAAAAATATGTGACGATAGCACGATGGTAGTGTGCTAGACTCCAATCATGAACATTGCTGGTTCGCTGCCAGATGGCGGAAACATTTTTTTATTTTTATTTGGAGATTATTTTGTTTTTGCTATTCTGCAGACACCTTTTATACGCATTAAGTCAACTACAAATATATATGAGGAATAGCAAGGTGGTAGTGTGCTAGACTTGTACCATGTTCGTTGCCGGTTCGATTCCAGCTGCCGCCAGAATTTTTTTTTTTGTTCTATTTTTAGATTTTTTATTTTATTTTTAAATTAAATGATTTTAAAAACAGTTTATTTCCTTTAATATACGTGTTTAGTCAACTACAAGTATATGTAAGGAATAGCACGGTGGTAGTGTGCTAGACCCGTATCATGTTAGTTGCGGGTTCGATTCCAGCTGCCGGCTAATGTTTTTTTTTTTTTTAATATTTAGATTTCTTTTGTTCTATTTTTAGACTTTTTTAAAATAAATTGACATTTAAGCATGTTCATTTCCGTTTCAAGTGGTTACAGAATTATAATACGTAGTAAAATGTCTCTCTAATAAGCTACCAAAAACTAAAATCGGTTGAAAATCAGCCAAGTTATTACACCTTCCCCAGGCATCTAACGTATGGCAGACCACTTGATTAAGCAAAACAATCCGATTTTTGAAATTCATTGAAATTTTCTACTGTAATAACATTTTTTTATTCTTCAAGTTCAAATGTAATTAGATGACAAGTATTTTTCATATTGTGTTTTGCTAACATGTTTTAAATTAATGCTAAAAATGCCTGCATTTTCAACACCCTTTTGAAATCTCTATTTAAAAAAAAAAATTTTTTTGTTTTAAAATTTGGAAAAACCAAAAAAATATTACACAGAAACATGAATAATGGAAAACTGTTATTACAGTAGAAAATTTCAATAAATTTAAAAAAAAAAGACTCGTATTCTTTAATCAAGTGGTATGACACACGCTAGATGCCTGGGGAAGTTGTAATAACTTGGCTGATTTTCAACCGATTTTAGTTGTTAGTACCTTATTAGAAAGGCATTTTACTCCACATCATAATTCTGCAATCACTTGAAATCAAACTTAACTTAAAATATCAAAAAAATTGCGAAAACAGAAAAAAAATCATATTTTTCCTTGTAATCCGTTTTTTAAACTTCAAGGACCATGCTAAACGCCTTACCCATTTCCGATCGTCCTAACTATTTGTGAGACGCATTTTTACTTCGAAATAAATGTATCTAGGGTAAGTTAGGGTCAATATCTACCAATATATTTTTTTTTGGAGCACCATATAAAATAAATCAGAGCCAAAAAATAAAAGGTGCAATTATAAATTTAAAAAAAATATATAGAATGAATTGTGATCACATCTCGACTTACGGCTTAAAAGTTGCCTTATTTAAAGTAGAATTTTTATAGTTTTTTACAAAAAAATCGAAGGTTTCGGACTTTTTCAAAAAGTCGACTTTAATTTTTAAACATAAAAAAATAAGTGATAGTTATTTCGAATAATTTTTTCATATATTTTTCTAAAACTATATTTAAATAGCAACTTTTTAAAAATATCTATATTTTTTAATGGTCAAAATTAATTAAAAATTTCAATTTTTTAATTTTTTTGAGAAAATCGCCATTTTGAAAAACTGATTTCTCAACATATCTGAAACATATCTAAAAATAAAATAAATCGAAAGGGTTCGGGTCTAAAAGTGAGTGATTTGGCTTGGAATGCCCCATATGAGGCATTCCACACCAAATATCCCGCTACAGAAAAACATGTGTTCCGTAAATTTCTGAATAGGTTGTTTGAATAGCCCTATATGGAACTAAAAAAATTGCGTTTTTGGTTTTTCTAATTTTCAAAAACTGGGCTTAGAAGGCGTGGTCAAATAGTGGAAAAATGGTCAAATTTGTGGCGAGTTGCCTTGATTAAATATTTATCTCATTAAAACGGAATGCACCACAATCTCAAAAATTTACTTTCTTGTATAGTTTTGTATGGGCTATCGATTAAATTTTTTTTTTTTTTTAATTTTCAGAAATTTTCCATTTTTTAAAAATGTCTCAATAGATACTGAAAAATGCACTCAGCTCTACAAACACACAGTACGTAAATACAAAAAAAAAAAAAAAAAAACTTAACAAAAACTAGTTGACAAAAATCTGCACACCACCTAAGAGCTTTCAACTCAGAGAAAAAAGAAAAACTTTTGGTTTTTTATAAAGTAATCATATATTTTTTAATAAATATACATATTTTCGTTAATTTTATTTTTGTTTTTATAAATTTATTTATATACAATATATTTTTTGTTTAATTGTTCCATTGCCAGATCCCTGATGATGGTCAACGATGTTTGACCGAAATATCGGAAATAAAACAAACTTTTAGTTAAAAATTGAAAAATTAAAAGCAGTCCATGACCTTTAGCCAAACTAAAACAACAAAAAATGTCAATTTATTAAAAAACATGACACTTTTTTTTCTTTTTTAAATTTTTTTTTAAAGTTTAGATGTTTGTCCATCCACACAAAAAAAATTCAGAAACATGTCTTCGTTTTTTTCGAGAAAATCGCATTTGAACTTTAAATTTCATAACAATTTTGTAATTTGCTTGTATTTTCTTGATTTAACGTTGCGAATGAGTACTATTAATTGCATAAATATTACTCATTCGCAACGTTAAAACAAAGAAATACAAGCAAATTACAAAATTGTTATGAAATTTATTCAGATCAGCATAAAATTAATTGAGGAGCACGATAATTTATACTTTATGGGGCCTTAACTTCAAAACTAGTGTAAAAACTAACGAAATGATTACACAAATCGGAATTTTTCACATGGCATACCTTCTTTTTAAGTATAGGTAAGTATTTCATCCCTCTGTTACATTCATTGTATTAGAATTAGTGGAACGAGCAAGCGATGAGTGAGTGTCCCTTGAGTGTAACAATTACAAACTTTTCGCTTTACAATAATACGTTTACATACTAAAAAGAACGAACGAACAAACAAACATAAAGGTATTTATCATCTTTTGTTGTTGTTGCTGCTGATGATGATGATGATGCTGCTGCTGCTGCTTTTGTATCTTTTAACGCAATGTTTGTTTTAAAACAAAATCTTGACAAACAAAAGGGACATAATCTCTTTCAATCATACTGATTTAAATTTTTATCTATTTGCATATGTAGACAAATAGACAACAACAACAACAAAAAACCGAGGAAAAGGATGATGACAACAACGTCAACATCGACAACAGCAATTCATCATCAAACAAATAAATAAACAACTGACTGACTCGCTGGCTGGCTGGCTGGCTGGCTGTATGACTGACTGACTACTCAACCAACAACCCACCCATCTAACCATAACACAAGTTACATGAAGCTTAACAAAATGCTGATAAAAACATACATTAGGGTTGCATCTGCATATGAACATCTATTTCAGATTTTTCAATCTGAATTTCAATCTCTATAACAACTTACAGTTTGCATTAGTAAACTTTTAACAGATTTTTTTGCTGAAATCTATATTTTTACTAAATTCTTTGTCATCCAGTTATAAAAAAATAGCACTAGTTTACAGAGATTTTGACTGACGACATTTTGCATTTATTTTCAAAAGTGGCCCAGCAAAACTTTGGTAATGGGTAGTGATTATATAACACATTACCAGGTAATGTATATACCTTATTTGTAGCATTATTTTAGGATGTCTTACCAAACATTTGTTCCACAACGTAATATTTTCAAGTGAAAAATAATGCATTACTAATAATTTGCTACGTAAGGCATGATTATTGGAAAAAATGTATTTCATATTTATTATTTCTAAACATTAAATCAAGGATGACTTACATTTGGTTACATTATGTATTATTTGAAAGTTTAAAATAATGCATTATTTATAATTAAATGCATAATGCATTACAATAACATACAAAATAATTATTTTATGAAAAAATGCACAAGTTAAAACTAGATGGGCTCACGACAGGAAATTTCTAACGACACACTCACGAGCATATTTTATCTACTTACACTCACTTACAATCACGTGAGAAAATTTAATACAAAATTACTTTTTCACTACCCGTAACACCTTATATCTTATCTTCTGGTATGCTATATTATTTCATTTCTCGTAACCTATAAAATATCATATATTTTACACCTTACTCGTATTCTTCGTTATAAATTTATGACTTATTTTACACCTTACTGGTATTCTATGTGATAATGTGGATGCGTTACTTTGAGTCTCATCGCCTGTTAAAATCATCAATGCTGCAATGTATAAAATAAGAGATCCTATACCATATTTTATACCTTATTTGGTAATCTAAGTTTTGCTGGGGGGGTACTTAAATTAAATAATCTCCGAAACAAGCTGATGGATTTCATTCTTTTTATACCCTCCACTTAGTGATAGAGGGTATATATAAGTTTGTCATTCCGTTTGTAACTCATCGAAATATCAGTCTGGGACCCCATAAAGTATATATATTCATGATGCCCGATCGATTTTAGGACATTCTAGCGATGTCCGTCTGTCTGTCTGTGGAAAATGCTATCACGGACAAAATATTGCACAGAGAACATATTTATTGGAAGTTCTCCCGAGAAATTTGGTATTGCATTTGAGCGATATCGGTTTAGCGGTTCAAAAGTTATTATGAACGAAAATGTAAGCACACCTCAAAAATTTCAGTACATTCAACATAACCTAAAAATACAAAATGCTTTAATTCGGCTTCTGGTTGACATGTGTGATAAATGGTATTTAAACAAATACGAACATATATTTTAACAAAAAAAAGAAAAAAATTGCGGAAATTTTTTTTTAAAAAATTTTTTTTTTTTCCAAAAGTAATTTCCTTTTAAATAAAGTTTTTTGCAATAATCTTTTTGAAATTGTGGAGGGTATCACTACATTCGGCAAGGACGAATTTAACTTTTTTACTTGTTGGTTTTAAATTAAGGATACTTTAGTTATCTATCAACCCTACATACAACATTTCTGTAAGAAATTTTAAGAAATTTAAGAAATTTTCTATAGATTTCTTTTTACCTTTGAGAAAGTTTCTATAAAAGAATTGTGTTTCACAAATTGTCTATAGAAAAATTGTCTTTAAGATATTTTCTATAGATAAGTTGTAGAAAAATTGTCTCTCAGAAATTTTCTATTGAAAAATTGTCTTTAACAAATTTTCAAAAGAAAATTAGTTTTTGGATAAGTTTCTAAAAAATTAATGCCTTTGAGAAATTTTCTAACGAACAATTTTCTTTAAGAAAGTTGCTATAGAAATATTGTGTCACAAATTTCCTAAAGATAAATTGTCTTTTAGAAATTTTCTACAGAAAAATTGCATTTGAGAAATTTTCTATACAAAAATTGTCTTTGAGAAATTTTCTATAAAAAAATTGCCTACGAGAAATTTTCTATAGAAAAATTGTCCTTGAGAAATTTTTTATAGAAGACTTGTCTTTCAGAAATTTTCTAAAGAAAAATAGAAGATTTTTTATAGAAAATTGTCTTTAAGAAATTTTCTGTTGAGAAATTTTTGATAGAAAAATTGTCTTTGAGAAATTTTGTATAGAAAAATTGCCTTTGAGAAATTTTTTATAGAAAAATTGTCTTTGAGAAATTTTCTATAGAAAAATTGTCTTTTAACATTTTTCTATAGAAAAATTGTCATTGAACAATTTTCTATAGAAAAACTGTCTTTGAACAATTTTCTATAGAAAAATTGCCTTTGAATAATTTTCTATAAAAATTTTGTCTTTGAGAAATTTCCTAAAGAAAAATAGTCTTTGAGTAATTTTTTAATAGTAGAATTGTCTTTCAGAAATTTTCTATAGAAAACTTTTCTCTCAGAAATTTTCTTTAGAAAAATTGCCTTTGAGAAGGTTTTTATAGACAAATTGTCTGGAAGAAATTTTCTATAGAATAATTGGGCATTTCCACCTCAAACCACACAGCATTCGGATTTGTCACCTTCGATTTTAATAAAATTTGCTAAATATATTGCAAATGGATAGTGCTCCCAAAATCATTACCTTTCTGGCTCCAAAACCTTTCGGTTTTCGAAATATAACGGCTTAAAAATTGGCGAAAATGTAAAAATTTCAATAAGGTACACATACAAAGTGGCCCCTAACTTATAAACTATACAACTTACAGTTTCCAGATAGGTACCATTTTAAAGGTAAAAAGATTTCATTAAAAATTACGTGTATAATTTTTTTTTGTAATGAAAGGTCAAAGGTCATATTTCAAGGTCTAATGTTCAAAGACATATATCTCAAAATCCGATATTTTTAAAATTCTCAAAAAAATATATGATAATAAATATGTCTTCCCCTACATTTGTATCCAAATTTTAAGGTGGACACTTATTTGGTTCCGAAGTTATGGAGGAAAACGTGCTCGAAGACAAGATTTTCTCTACGAGTTCATATGCAAAAGCTTACGCACACGCAACAGTATAGCAGTAAACAAACAATGGGCCGGACCTAAAAACTAAACTCATTGTTCAGCAATATTTCGACCCCCTGAATTTGATTTCACTATCAAAATTAAATTTTATCGTAGGGTTTTCTTGTTTTTACAAGGAAATCTTCAAAGTGATCATACGTAATTTCTTTGAAATGTATGCCCAAGAAAGACAAAAAATATCTAACCTCGACCTGTCTGAACTTATTGGTCTAAATTTAGTTTTTAAGGTTTAAGCAGGGGCCAAAAATTACCCATTTTTACTAATTTTCACTTTTAGGTACTTAGATGCCACATATCAGATCCGTTTCATTTGAAAGCAAATTTTTGCAGTCAGTTTGAGACATTTTATTTGTTGCATAAGTGTTTTGGTTAAAAATGTATAGTTTTTGTTAAACTATATAATTTTTGTTAAACAAATTAAAATATTGGTACTATTTTCTATTTAAATTAAGCAATCACATGAATTTTTTATTAGCAGTATTCCTTACAGGTCGGCTTTCATTCGTATTTTAGAAAAAAAAAATAGTTTTTTTAGTGTGTCCAAAATAAAATAAATTTCAAAGAAATTCGAAACATTAGTGTTTTCATTTCTAAACCATTTTTATGCTTGATTATACTATTCTTGTTTATGAGCTTTATTCCGATTTGAAAAAACGGTTCCCCCACCACATTGCTATTTCCCTAATATAGAAGAATATATGTTTCGAATGAAACCTATCTGTTATATGTGGCATCGATATAAAGTACCTAAACTTCCCAGTTGGAAAATGTGTCACTGGGGAAATTTCCACAGTGATTCCTCGAGGAAATGTCTTCAGGTTCTGACAAATCATAGGTAATCCTCGATGACATGTCCTAACATTGTCAGCACTGAATGCTTGCTTTAAGAGTGTGGACAATTCCTCTAAGACGTCTAAAAGGAAATGTCTTCAGAATAGCAGTATATTAAATTAGAATTTTAAATCTGGGCAACTCTTCAATTTCCAAGAAAAAGATGGCAACATTATCGATTTAATTAAAATAAAATCAAAATCCAACAAGTAGAATAAAAGAAATAAATACCCGAGTAAAAACAAGTAAGAGTGTTAAATTCGGCTGTGCCGAATCTTTTATACCCTCCAACATGCAAAAAAAATCCAGGGTCGTTTTCTTTTTTTTTTTGGGGGGGGGGGGGGGTCGGCAGTGGTCATTGGGGGGACAAATTTCCCCTCGAAATATATGTTTAAAAAATCATTGTTATGCTTTTCGCACTAAAGAAATACAAGTTTATCATTATTTTACAATTTTTTTTTAATCCACGCCCACAAAAGGGGGGCGGGCCGAAAAAACGATATTTTCTAATCCCTTGGGTCCAAATGCAAGACTTTGAGTTTCTTGAAGCATAAAAATGTTGCATTTGTTAAACAAAAACACAAAAAATAATGTAAAAATATGGAGTTTTTTAGAGGCTGGTTTAGTTCCTCAAGGGGGAACTTTTTTCCCCCTGGTCCGATTTTGCCCATCTCCGAACTTAACCAGCCTATGAATATAACACATATTTCTGCCAAACTTCAGGAGTCTAGCACTTTTATTTTGGACTGTATCGTGTCTTCCACAGACGGACGGACAGACGGACAGACGGACGGACGGACGGACAGACGGACATCGCTAGAATGTCTTAGAATCGATCACTGATCAATAATATATATACTTTATGGGGTCCTAGACCGATATTTCGATGCGTTACACACGGAATGACAAAGTGAGTATACCCCCATACTGTAGTTGGAGGGTATAAAAAATTGTATGGTAAAACATGTTATCTTATAAAATTATATATAATTTATTGGATCTGATTTTGCTAAATTTCATCCGAAAATTGGCCGCGCCAAAGTTATCTCATAACATCTTATAATATATGAAGTTACAGTTTAATATTTGATTGTATGTGATTTCATCCGGAAATTGGCCGCGCCAAAGTTATCCCAAATTATCTATTATCATGATTTTGTATTAAATATGATATGATATGATGTAATTTCATCCGAAAATTGGCCGCGCCAAAGTTATCTTAAAATATCCAATATCATGATTTTATATTAAATTGGATATTATATAATGTAATTTCATCCGAAATTTGGCCACGCCAAAGTTATATTAAAATATCTGATATCTTGATTTTATAAAAAAATTATTGGATACATTTTTATCCAAAAAATGTTTCTGTTTTTGTATTTATTTTTAGATATAATAATGTCAAACCGAAAATAAATAAAAAAAAAAAAAACTTCGAACGGACGGGGATTAGAACCACAAGTCTTCCGTTTTGTAATCGCAATCTCTACCCTCTAGACCAGCGGACGTTGTTAGCAAATAACAACTTTAAAAGACTAAGTTTTAAATAAATTGATCGTATCTAATTATATCAAATTGATCTAACATATAGTAATATATGATTACATCCAATTAAATATGTTATTCACTTGTGCACAATTTGCAAAAAAAAAAAAAATGGAATGACGTACAGCGCTATTAGGGGCTTCCATGGTAAGCTTAAACAATAATTTTAATGAAGCGGTATTCCTTATTTCCAAGTCATAGGCTTCCAAAGTGAAATAAGACTTTGGCTTAAAAGTTTGAAATTTTTCATGGAATCAGGAAATCAGAATTAGATTTGAGATCGGGTTCCAAAAATCATTGATAATTTGATAATTTAAATCAAATAAAGCTATTATTAACTGTATAAATGCAATATAAATTTTTAAAAATGATTGCAAAAATTCAAAAAGAAAAATTTTTTAAGTTCTAAAACAACAAATGCTATAAAAAAGTGTTTTCTATTTAAAAAAAAAATAAAAAAATATATTTTTTTCTGGAATCGAACTCGGGTTCCCAAAAATGATAGATAATTTTATAATAAATTAAATATAGTTATATATAACTATATAACAGCAATAAAATTTTTTAAAAATGATTGCTAAAATTCAAAAAAAAGAAAAATTTTTAGTTCTAAAAAAAATAAATGCAATAAAAAAGTGTTTTCTATTTAAAAAAAATAAAAAAAAATATTTTTTTTTTCTGGAATCGAACTTGGGTTCCCAAAAAATATAGATAATTTTATAATAAATCAAATATAGTTATATATAACTGTATAAAAGAAAAATAATTTTTTAAAAATGATTGCAAAAATTCCAAAAATGAAAATTTTTAAGTTCTAAAAAAATTAAACGCAATAAAAAAGTGTTTTCTATTTAAAAAAAATAAAAAAAAAACTTTTTTTTTCTCGACTGGGCCGGGAATCGAACTCGGGTTCCCAAAAATCATATGTAATCTTATATGATACAATTTAAAGTTTTGTATAACCATATATGTTGACACACAAAAATAAATTTTGAAATACTGCCATATATAATTATATATGGCTAGTTGTTTGGTCAAAAAAATATTTTTTTTATACATGATTATATCAAAATTAATATTCCAGTACATATGCGACCATTTATAAATATATATTGAGTTTAGACGAAATTTGCGTATATATAGTACCATACAAACATAGATATGTTATCGTTTAAGACACATATAATTATATCTATTATTTTTGTTGGAAATTTTTTTAGTATGGAACCATATATAGTTTTAAATGGCATTATATTAGTCATATATAATTATACATAAATTGATACTGGATTTTTTGTTTAGTAAATTCCTATACATAATTAGATATAAAGTCATGCATAATAATGTATGAAATCGGATTAAGTTTTATGTGCAACGTATGATTACATCTACCATTTATATTAATATATTACGAACAATATAATTAGATATGATTTTATATGACATCATTTAAAAAAATTGGAAAATTTCAAAGTGAGATATAATTTTATACTTTGACTCATATAGTTGTATATGGTTTTATGAAAACATATAAAATAATATACATTTATATAAATTCCTTTTTACTCGGGTAGACAAACAATTTAAAAAATAAAGTTTGGAACAAGTAGTTAGGTGTGGGACTAATAAACTGGAGGTTCCAGGTTCAAATCCAGTTGGGACTAAAAAAGGCGAAAAGTTTTTTCTAAATATGAGAAAGATAATTTATAAAGGAAAATGGATAAAAGTAAAAACTAAAGGAAATTCGAAAATTTTTTGTATTTTCGCATGACCTATGTCAGACATTTCCCCAAAGAAGTCTTAGGTGACATGTCCCCAGAAGGTCAGCCCTGACCACTGCTGACTTTGAGTGAGGACATTTTGAAAATTTGTATGAAACTGTCCTCAACCCAGTACATAGAGATGTCTTGTGGATGTCAGGTGTGACTCTGACATGTCACCGCTCCGTCACTGAGGATGGCTCGAGGATGTTGCCAACTGGGTTTAAAATAACTAAAAAAAAACGACAAGCTCAGACTGGTTGATTTTAGATTTATTTTTTTTTTAGCTTGTGTATAAATTTCAAAGAAGTCAGGTATGTTCACTTTCGAGGAATTTCCTTGTAAAAGAACAAGAAAACCCCTACAAAAGAACTCAAAATACATAAAAAGTAGTATGTCTTGTTCTAGGCCCCCACCTTTGTTTACGACTATGTATGTTGTTTTGTTTGTGCAATCTTTTTCATATTACCTCGTAGAAAAAACCTTACCTTCGAGCACGTTTTCCTCTGTAACTTTGGAACCATATGAGTGTCCACCCCGAAATTTTGATACAAATGTAGGAAAAGACCTGGTTGTTATCATATATTTTTTTGAGAATTTTAAAAATATCGGATTTTGAGATATAGGTCTTTGAACATTAGACCTTGAAATATGACCTTTGACCTTTCATTACAAGAAAAAATTGTATATGTCACTTTTAAGGTAATCTTTTCACCTTTCTAATGGTACCTATTTGGTAATTGTAGGTTTTATAGTTTTAAGGTTATGGGTGACTTTGTATGTGCACCTTATTGAAAACTTGACGTTTTTGCCAATTTTCAAGACGCCATATTTTGAAAACTAAAAATTTTTGGAGCCTGTAAGGTAATGGTTTTATGAAAACTGCCCATTTTAAATACTTTTTGCGAATTTCATTAAATCCGAAAATGACAGTTTTCTGTGCGGTTTGACATGGAATCACCCAATTGTCTTTGAGTAGTTTTCTATAAAAAAATTTTCTTGAGAAATTTTGTATAGAAAAATTGTCTTCGAAAAATATTCTATAGAAAATTTTTCTTTGAGAAATTTCCTAAAGAAAATTGTCTTTGAGAAATTTTCTATAGAAGAATTGTGTTTCAGAAATTTCCTACAAAAAAATGTTCTCTCAGAAATTTTCTATAGAAAAATTGTCTCTCGGAAATTTTTTATAGAAGAATTGTCTTTGAGAAATTTTTAAAGAAGAATTATCTTTCAGAAATTTTCTACATAAAAATTGTCTTTATGCAATTTTCTATAGCAAAATTGTCTCTCAGAAATTTTCTATCGAAATATTATCTTTTACAAAGTTTCTATGGAAAAATTGTCTTTCAGAAATTTTCTATAAAACGAAATTTTCTATACAAAAATTGTCTTTCAGAAATTGCCTTTTAGAAACTTACTATAGAAAAATTGTCTTTCAAAAATTTTCTATAGAAGAATTGTCTTTGAGAAATTTTCTATAGAAAAATTGTTTTTGAGAAAGTTTCTATAGAAAACTTCTATGCAAAAACTTGGTTGTCACTGATCATGCCGAATAAAACGATTCTACGGTTATGTTGAAGGCAGGTCTTTAAATCAAAAGTATGTAGCAGTGTTGGCTACCGTTACCCTTTCAATGCCGTTACCGAATAAAATCCCTTTAATATTGACTACAGTTACCGTTACCAATACCGAAATAAAAAATTTTAAATACCGTTACCGATTAAATACCATAACCGTTATTCGGATATTAACCGGTATTATCTATATATGTTTTGTTCGGTTGCCTAAATATTACTTATTTTATATTTTTTGCAGATAAAAAAAATAGGGGTTTTCACAATGTCGGGCATTTTAATGTGGTAAATGGCAAATTTGCCAATTTACTGAACGTCAAGTATTTGCCACCATTTTTTTACATATCGTGAGCGAACTTTTTGTAAATAATTCGCACAAATTAACTTAAATAACTTTTTGCATTCACAATTTTTTAATAAAACACAAAAAATATGTATTTTTCTTTTTGTATAAATGTTTTTGTTGCCGCTTTGGAATTTTTAGCATAAACAATCACAGCTGTTATATTTTTTTTTTTTATTTGCACTCTGGTATTTTCTTTTTACTCAAGGTTTGAGTTAGGCATTTCAAGAAAAATATGCCAGAATAAAATTGGAAAATTGTTCGACATTTAGTAAATTTTTTTTGGCGTTTGCATTTTTGCCGAATATCACACTAAAATGGCCAATTTAATCTTCACTGTGAAAACCCCAAATGTAAAATAATTTAAATATGAGACATTCCACACCAAATGTCCCGCTACAGAAAAATATGTGTCCCGTAAATTTCTGAATAGGTTGTTTGGATAGCCCTATATGGAACTAAGAAAATTGCGTTTTTGGTTTTTCAAATTTTCAAAAACTGGGCTTAGGAGGCGTGGTCAAATATTGGAAAAATTGTCAAATTTGTGGCGAGTTGCCTTGATTAAATATTTATCACATTAAAACGGAATGCACCATAATCTCAAAAATTTACATTCTTATATAGTTTTGTATGGGTTATCGATTAAATTTTTTTTTTTTCAGAACCTGTTCTGAAATTTTTCATTTTTTAAAAAAAAGTCAATTTATCAAAAATCCGGCCACATTTTTTAAAGTTTTTTTTTTTAAGTTTAGATGTTTGTCCATCCACACAAAATAAAATCAGAAACGCGTTTTTCGTTTTTTTCGAGAAAATGGCATTTGAATTTTAAATTTCATAACAATTTTGTAATTTGCTTGTATTTTCTTGTTTTAACGTTGCGAATGAGTATTATTAATTGCTTAAATATTAATCATACGCTCTGTTGAAACAAGAAAATACAAGCAAATTACTAAAGGTGGATTTTTTTGCTAACGTATATAAAATATCCCATACAAATTTGACATAATTTTGCCGTATATGACTAAAAACATCAAATTTGTATGGAATAATTTATACACGTTAGCAAAAAAATCCACCTTAAATTGTTATGAGATTTAAAATTCAAATGCCATTTTCTCGAAAAAAAACGAAAAACGCGTTTCTGATTTTTTATTTTTTTTTTTTTGTGGATGGAAAACATCTAAACTTAAAAAAAAAAAATAAAAAAAAAGTGTCCGGATTTTTAAAAAATTTACTTTTTAAAAAAATGGAAAATTTCAGAACGGGAACATTGTTGTCATCATAATTAAATGCTACCCTAACGTACATATGGTCTCTCTAACTTACTGTTTACGTGGCAACTTGTCTCCGGATCATAGCTTCGGCATTAATGAGAGCAGAAGGTCAAATATGTTGTTTGTACAAAATTGTTTGTCATCAATCCGTTGCTGTTTTTTTTTTTTCTTCTTATCATTACATCTTTGGTTGGATTTTTTGTTTTCATTCTAATACTTAAAAGCTGCAATATGTATCTATGAGCAGCTACTCATTGTCACATTATATTACTCATCGTCATCATCGCTATCATTAACATCACATTAACAATATTGCGTGATTATTTAGATTTTACCACCCCTAAAATCAGTACGGAAAAGACATGGACAGCATTTTTTCTAAATAAATAAAGAAACCTGTATCGGCTCACAAAAAAAAAGAATTAGAAACAAGTAAAAGTACTTTATTTCGTTGTATAACTTTTGGGGCAAAAAAAAAACTGAAATCCCTTGGCGAATAATTTTATAAATGACATTCAAAAAATATATGTTTTTTTGACAGAAAAATACTTGTATCCTAGAGATTTTTTCCAATAAAAACTTTTTGTTTCATAAAACATTATTTTTATTGGAACAACTCTCATAATAAGCAACAAATTTTGATAGAAATTTATTCAAAATTTTACTATACACTAAAAACAAAATTACTAATTTTAAAGCATGTTGACCTTAATTTAAGAAAAGTCGGGCTTGCGAGGGCTCCACAGAAATTACTTCTTATTCCAAGTACATTTTTTCCTGAAAAATAGTAATGCATAAGTACGTAACTTACTTAAAAATAGTATAGTCATTTGCAAGACCATAAATCAAAGAAGCTCTTTAATTCCTAAACGCATTTTATTTAATTTAAACAATTTTTAATTACCATTTTTCTTCTGCATTTGTTCAACTTGAACCCTTATAACCGGTGTTGGCTACTGATACCCTTTCAATAACGTTACCGATTAAAAACCCTTTAATATTGTCTATCGTTACCAATACAGAAATAAAAAAACTTTAAATACCGTTACCCATAAAAAACCATTACCTTTATTCGGATTTTTACCGGTATTATAACCATTTTGTTTCGGTTGTCTGAATAAAACTTTTTTTAATTTTTTTTTCAGATAAAAAGCAAAGTAAAATGTTTTAAATTTACGTAAAATAAAACAAAAAATGTTTGTTCATTGCAAATCGTATTGTTATTTGGAAAAAAAACAATAAGGAAATTGGTCCAACTACTCTGAAAAAAAAAATACCTTTTTAAAGCATGTTGAACTTAATTTAAACAAGTAGAAAAGTTAAATTCGACTTGGCCGAATCTATGAATACCCTCCACAATGCCCTTTTTAAGTGATAGTAAATTTTCTAACGCGAAAAAAATTATATTTTTGATTAGAAATATTTTATTTTGTTTAAAACAACTTTTTTTAGTAATTTTTGAAAAAAAAATACAAAATTTTTTATTTTTTTTTGAGTGTAAAATTTTTTTTGAGTGTAAATTTTTTTTGAGTGTATTTTTTTTTTGTTTTAGTGAAAGAATATCCTTAAGTGACAAAAATACGTTGTAAAATATTTTTGTGACTTATCAAACATGTTTTACGGGTTTTCAACATGTGAATTTAAGGTGAAACTAATCTGAAATTCACGGTTTTGCTAATAACTTTTGAACCACTGGACCACTGAAATTCAATACGAATCAGACCAGTGGAACGACAAATATATATGCTAAGCTTCAGTATCCTGTGAATTGCCGGACGGACGGACGGACATCGCTAGATCGTCTTAAGATCGATCAAGGATCATGAATATATATACTTTATGGGGTCCTAGACCAATATTTCGAGGTGTAACAAACGGAATGACAAACTTATATATACCCTCTATCACTAGAGTGGTGGGTATAAAAAATGAAGGGGATGCGAGGGCTGCAAAGATATTAATTCTCCTTCCAAGTATATTTTTTTCTAAAACATACACGCAAAAAAAAATCTGTGTAAGATTGAGCAATCCTACTTGGTAAAACTTTTTTCATACCAAAAAAAATTTTTTACCAAATTTTTGCTAAAATTATGCTTGTCGATGTTAAAGTAACATAATTCATTTTTTATGTAAAATAACCAAGTAGCTTGCACAATAACGCAAATTACTTGCACAAAAATTTATCGAAAGAAAACAACAAAAAAACAAATACAGACCGCCATTTTCATTTTGTATTTTTGTGTGCATTGTTAGTTTATTTTTTGTGTTATAAAAACGTAAAAAGGAAATTGATAAATAAAATTAAAATAAATTAATAAATAAAAATAAATAATTAGTTTTTTAAAAGATAAATAAATGTAAGATAAAAAAATGCTAAAGTTAATTTTGCTTTCATAACTTTAAACACCATTCTTTAAGAAAAACCAATGGAGTCCCAGACGTATGTTTCGATGAATAACAAATGGAATCATAAAGTGAATATACCCGAATTCCGAAGACACCAATAAGGTTTAATAGATTTTTAGTTTAAAATTAGTGTTTGGTAATAATTTTCTATTTTTACAGGGTACTGCTAAATAAATTTTTGAAGCTATGGCGAATCCTTCACTACAATAAAGAGCGTGGACACCAGTCCTGCCATTAGTTATAAAATTAAAACCTAAAAACGCAAAGCCAAGGGAGTCCAGACCTGTTTTGATGAGTTACAAATGGAATGACAGTGAAAGTAAGTGTTCCTCCTTACCAAGAGGCCAATGGGGTTTACCAATTATTTAAATTAAAAATGTATGTTTTGTAATAATTTTCTATTTTTACAGGATGCTTTTAAATAAATTCACGAAGCTATAGCGGATCCTTCACTTCAAGAAAAAGCGTAGGCAGCAGTCACTGGAGAAAATTGTACATAAAGGGTCAGTTGGTCGGTGGTAAATAAAATCCTACACAACATTTATTATATTAATATGGATTTATTCTGTGAAAATTTTAAATTCAACAAATATACAAATTTTTACAAAAATTTTATAGAAAAATTATTTTAGCATAAATGTGGTAATTTTTAGCATTATTTTTAGTCACTTTTTCTAATAATTTTGGTATATTCCACCATATTTATTTTGGTTTATTTTACCAAGTTTTTGCTTAAATAGCATTAGCATTTTCTTCAAAATTTTTTACATAAGTGTTTTGGCTAAATTACGAAAACTACTTCGTCGGTTGTAGTTTTAGCATATTTTTGGTAAAATTATGCCAGATTTTTGCTCACTCCGACACAAGTTTTTTTTTGCGTGTAGTTATGCAGTTACTTAAATATATCTTAAAAGTAAGTAAAATTGTACTTATTATAAGTTTAAGTGTTTTTATCCAGAGGAAAAATATTTTTTTAAAATAAGTAAAAAATTCCTTAAACTTACGGATTCTGTGGACCCCATGGAGTCCCAATGTTGGACCCCACGGGCCCCCAATATATGGGGTCCGCCCATGAGTATGTGCGTACACTACTATAGGGTCACTATTGGTTTTGATCCAAAATTTTGGTCAGAATCGCTCTATCTTGTTTAGTTTTCGAGATATGGGAATGGGGTCTTGAGAAATTTGATCATGAAATAACTCGAAAACTATAACTCGTAGGGCTTTCGGGTCTTCGGCGGTCATATTCTACAAGTTAAGGACTACAAAAATTCCTTTAGATTTTTTTTCATAACTGCAGTATTGCAGAGTATTAAGCATTTAAAAATTCCGCGAAAATCGAAATTTGGATTTAAAGTTAGTTTCTCATGGGGTCTCCAGATGGGGACCATAGATGGGGTCCCCAAAATACCTAAAGTATTTTTTCCTTAAGTTAGGTTAGGTTAGGTTGTAAGTGGCTGCTGACGTTTTACGTCAACACACGTAGACTCTGATGTCCATTGTGATACCACGGTATCGTAATAGGTTTCCCTACTAGTCCCTGTCGTTAAACCAGTTTGAGCTTCTTATGAAACTCCTTAGATGTTGAATTTTGACATCCGACAAATTAGAAAGACCGTACAGCTCCCTAGATCCCAGTGAAGCAAGTCGCTGACCAGAAAGTGCCGGGCAATGGCAAATAAAGTGTTCGATAGTTTCCAACTCCTCTTCATCCATGCAACTTCGGCAAAAGTCATTCGACGGCACATTTAACCGCTCTGCGTGCTTCCCTATAAGACAGTGTCCGGTAATTATAGAAACCACCGTCGAAATCTCTCCTCTTGGAAGCGATATCAGCTCACTTGTGCGCCCCTGATTAAGAGAAGGCCAAATCAGTCGTGTTGTCTCACACGTCCATCCATTTGCCCATCTTTGATTAGTCTCCGTCGCAGAACAAAGCCGTAGGTTTTGCTTGCAAGTTTCTAGAGGCATACCAACACATTCCAATTCTGTTGGAACCTGTAAGGTAGTTCCTAGTCTTGCAAGCTCATCGGCTTTGCAATTCCCTGGAATGTCTCTGTGCCCTGGGACCCATATGAGTCGTATGTTAAACTGCTTGGCCATCTCATTTAAAGACGTGCGGCAGTTAAGGGCAGATCTTGTTTTCAGAAACATTGAATCCAGGGACTTGACCGCGGCTTGACTGTCAGTATAGATGTTGACTGCGGTTGTAGACAAGACATTGCAGCTCAACCAGTCAGCCACTTCCTTTATTGCCAGCATCTCTGCCTGGTAAACACTGCAATGATCTGGCAGTCTACGAGCCAGGCTCAATCCAAGCTCTTCCGAATAGACCCCAAAGCCCACTTGTTCGTGCAGCCTCGATCCATCTGTGTAAAAATTTATGGTAGCTCCACTTCCCGGAGTATCCCCCATCCAAGACTCCCTGGATGGTATCATAGTGGTAAAGTGGCGCTCAAAGAGGCTCAAAGAGGGAGCACAATCCACATTTTGTGGTATTGTTATCTTTTTTAAGATCGCGCTATGGCCACAATCGCTGCTCCTCCATTGCAGCGTGCTATTAAGTCGAATTGCCGACGCAGCCGCATACTGCCTACCCAATATGTCCAAGGGTATCAGGTGAAGGAGGATTTCTAATGCAGCCGTAGGTGTAGTACGAATAGCACCAGTGATGCACATTGACGCCATTCTCTGTACCTTTGTGATAAAGACACAGTTCGCCTTTGTTTCTAAAGCAGGCCACCAGACAATGATTCCATACAGCAAAATTGGACGCACCACTGCTGTATAGATCCAATGAACGACTTGAGGGCTTAAACCCCATCGTTTTCCAATGGCCCTTTTACAGGAATACAAAGCAATCGTTGCTTTTCTCACCCGTTCCTCAATATTACGCCTGAAATTCAGCTTCCTATCTAGAAACACTCCAAGATACTTGGCTCCATCTGAGAAGGTGATTTCAGTACCGTCCAGAGAAATAGGATCGAAAGCAGGAATTTTATTTTTCCTTGTAAATAAAACAAGCTCTGTTTTACTAGGATTAACTCCTAGACCACAGTCTCTTGCCCATTTAGACAGATCTTTCAGAGAACCCTGAAGAATGTCCCGCAATGTTGGCAGATGCTTCCCCTTTACCGCTATCGCGACATCGTCAGCATACGCGACAACATGACAACCACGTGCTTCTAGAGATAGTAGCATTGAATTCAGTGCCAGGTTCCAAAGAAGCGGCGAAAGAACACCTCCTTGTGGTGTGCCTCTATTGACAAATCGAGATATGACGGACGCTCCCAATTCAGACGTTATACGTCTACTGGCAAGTAGGCTTTCCACCATTAAAACGATTTCACGCTTTACTCCCAGACCAGACAATGCCAATATTATCGATTCTGGGATGACATTATTAAAAGCCCCCTCAATATCAAGAAAGGCCACCATAGTGTACTCCTTTACCGAAAGCGATCTCTCGATGGTACCAACGAGCTCATGAAGAGCTGTTTCCGTTGATCGTCCCTTGCTGTATGCATGTTGCTTTGCCGAAAGCAACCTCGGGTCAATCACTCTACGCAAATATGAGTCTATCATTCGTTCCATTGTCTTTAGCAAAAAAGAAGACAGACTAATTGGTCTGAAATCCTTCGGAGCTGTGTGGGAACTTTTCCCAGCCTTCGGGATAAATACGACTCTGGTATACCTCCATTTTAAAGGAATATACGACCAGTTGATGCATGCTGTGTATAGATTATACAGCAACGGGGCTATATAGTCCGACACTTGCTGCAACTCAGCCGGGATAATACCATCAGGTCCCGGGGATTTATAGGGCCTGAAGCTTTTTATCGCCCAGATTAATGTTGGCATATTTATTATTTCCGAAGCAATTTCAGATGCTTGGGCGTCAGAACGTTCCAAAGCTTGAAACGGCGTCATGGAATTGCCCGGAAAATGCGTGTTTAAAAGGAGATCCAGCGACTCTCCACTGGAGGAAGACCACACCCCATTAGGATCTTTTAGGTATCCCAGGGTGCAAGGAGAAGAAGCCAGAACCTTGCGCAGCCTGGATGCCTCAGAAACGTCTTCTATGTTTCCACAGAAGTTTTTCCAAGAATCACATTTTGCATTTCTGATCATCTTTTTATAACTCTTAAGTTGCAGCCTGTATGCAGACCGGTCCTCGTCCGCTCTTGAAAATTTAGCCTTATTAAAGAGCTTTCTGCAGGAATCTCTGCTCGTCTGCAACTCATTTGACCACCAAGGTGGCTTTTTTTTCCCTCTAGGCTTTGCAGAAGGGCAAGACGCATCCAGGCAACTATTACAAACATTTGTTATATGGTCAACCAGACGGTCAATTTCCGCCAAACTATGTGGTTCAGATAAGGGTACTTCATCCAAAAGCAAAGAAAAAGTCTCCCTATATTTCACCCAGTTTGTTCTCCTCAGATTTCTAGAGACTGTCTCAACCGGGGCACGCTCCCTGAGTAAAAACTCAATGTAGCGATGATCCGAGAAAGAATGCTCTTCCAAAACTCTCCAGTCATCAATTCTATCAGACAATGTATCTGATACAAGTGTTACGTCAAGAACCTCTTGCCGCGTACTTGTAACGAAAGTTGGTTCACCACCCTTGTTAAAAACATACAGGTTAGTGCTTAACAAAAACTCCAAAAGTGATTCGCCTCTATCATTTGTGTCTGTACTTCCCCATATCGAATGATGTGCATTAGCATCACAACACACTACTAACTGGTGTCCCCTAGATTCAGACTCCCGAATTAGACCGACAACCTTCTCCGGGGGTATTGACCCCAGATTAGGAAAATACGCAGAGGCGAGCCAAATAGACTTCCCATGAAAAGAATATATTTAAGCCATTTTTTGCCAAGATGCAGGCTCTTGGTGAGCCCTCACCTTTGGCAACCACCAACTTAAACCCAGGGGTCTTCAATCCGCAAACCCGGCCACCCCGCACCCAGGGCTCTTGGATAAAAACCAAGTCAACTGCTCCTGTCGTCAGGCGCAGCAAGAGTGCAACTGAGGCTGCCTTACAGTGATGGAGGTTTATTTGTAGGAACCGCAACATCTTGTTTTATTTCCACCATCCTTTCCACCACCGTGTTATTGGCTTCATCCTCCGTGTTATCAAAGAGGTCGCATTCGTCCCCAGATTCGGTTTCGAATAAGCCAGATATATATCCCATCTGTTCTGAATCGGAGGCAACAGAACTCTCCGAATTCCTCACTGCATGGGCCTCGTCTTGAATGTCACCCATCGTGGCATCAGCTTTATCCTCCATGCCATCACAGAGGTCGCATTCGTTACCAGATTCGGTTTCAAAAATGTCAGATGCATCTCCCATCAGCCTAGAATCGGCCAGCTGAATATCAACCTTTTCCAGATTCTCCTCCCCAGCCGACTCTGTCACTGGCTTGTATGCGTCCAAAATAGTCTTCTGGTCGCCCTTGTAGACATTGACTCTTATATGAAAAAATCCAAATCTAATAATGCCGTCAGTCCTGGCTAAAAGCGGAAGCGATTCCTCATTAACCAAGACCACTGCTTGACGACGAGCGCCCTCCATCTCACCCAATCTGGCAATTTGCCAATTCTGAGTTGGAAGGTCAGGATTGCAGACTTTTATCATCTTAAGAATCACCGCAGTGTCATTTATAGCCATTGGGATCCATGCATGAGCTCTGGGTTGCGAGGGGATATCATGTTTTTCCACAACGTCCAGTCTAGCTCCAGGCCATAACTCTCCCACTTGGCTAATGGCAACCTTAAACACGGCTGCGGATCTTTCGTTCCCAAAAGCAACGAGTTTTACTCGCCCCTGATACCAACCTGCGTTGACAGTAGTAGGGAGAAAATCAGGCATACTCTCAAGGAGCCTATAGTAGATTTCATTTAGTTTAGTTTCAACTAAACTCCACTTGTCCCTTGGAATGCTACAATCTCCATTTTGCCTGTTTATCACAGCCCTAACGAAGTTACCTTTAACCACTTCACTAAAAGACTGAGTCCAGACGTTGCCGGTCACCTTAGATCTCTTAGGTAAAGGTTTCTCGTCGGGCGAGCGCAACCTTTTACCAGACTTCGATGACGAGGCCGAAACAGCGCTCTGTTTGTCAGATGCGCGCATTGCCGAAAGTTTGTCCTGTTCTTCAATGACTCCTTTCGCCCATGATAGCGACGCCCTCTCACGTTCGGAGAGCTTCGTTCCATCAAGTTGGCTTAGTCTGTTAATTATTTTCAAACAAAGCCGTCTCTGGTTGTGCCTGACCTTTGATGGTTTAAGTTTCTTTTTCTTTTTACCACCAATATTAGGCTGAGCACCCCTACCAGAATCAAGGTCGGACTTCAAGGTCGCAACCCTAAGACCAGTGCTAGGACCAGCACCAGTCGGTGAGGCAGAGCCTCGAATTAAATCGGTATCATTTGTGTCCATATTTTCATTTTCCTGGATGTGGTCATGAAAATATTACAAAAATACCTATTACGAACAATTTCAAAAATTCAATTAATAGCACGGAGATAAATTAAAACACGTCCACACTTGTCAACAGTTGAACGATTTGACGTTTTTTCCTTAAGTAAATTCTTTCTTAAACTGATGAAGATATGGATTCAAAGAAAGTCTATGAAATCAGTAAAATAAAGATTACTTTTTTCTTAAATTAAAACAAAAATTGATTAAATTAAAGAAAATGCATTTTGGAATTAAAGATTAGTACTTTTTTGATTCACGGTCTTGAAAATGTCTATACTATTTTTAAGTAAGTTAAGTACTTATTTTTTTTTTTTTTGCATACAATTTTTTTTTTTTTTCAAATAAATAAAACAAAAATGTTTAAACCATTTTTATCTTAAATGTAATCAATTCGCCATAAATGTAAAGAATATTTAACTTAATTTAAAAAAAAAAACAAATTAAGGAACAGTCTTGTGCTTTTTTAAGTATTTGCATGTACTTTCTTCAAGTTTATTTTCTTTGTTTTAAGTAAACCCAGAAGAAATAAATCGTAATTTTGGCGACACAGCATCTATTTATAGCATACCGAAGCGCATCCAAAGAGCGCTCTTAAGGATGCAGTAAAAGTAAGGGGAAAAAAGTTTAATTTTTTGTTAAGATTTTTTATATAAAACTTACAATTTAAAATTATTTTTTGATAAAATTTCACACTTGCTTTCCTTTTTAATATTTTTAACACTTTTTGAATAAAAAAGTTTGAGTTTTGGACGAAGACAGATGATTTCACTGCATCATTAATGCGCATTTATCAGCGCTGCAAAGAGTGCTTCAATCATAACATCTTTAGCACATTTTGAATGATGATAAATAGGCTAACCAAAAAACAGCAAATGCTTTTTTGTTATTTCAAAGAATAAACCGATTTGGATTAAACACAGTCTGATAACGAAAAAACACAAAAATTAAAATACATTTGTTTTAACTTTTTTTGCATATTTTTTCATTTATTGGTATGTTTTTTATTTAATTTTTACATTTTTTTCTCTTTCTTACAACTTTTTTCTTGTAATTTATCTAGATTATTATTTTTTTTTAAATCAAAAAAATGTTGCTAAAATTTTTACAAATACATATGTATTTCAAAATTTTTTTTGCAGATTTAAAAACTTTTTTCAGTATTTTTAAAAACTATTTTTGACTACACAATTTCCACTTTAATTTCAAATAATACAAATTATATTACGAAAAACTTACAATCATATTTTAGAAACTTAAATTATATTTATAAAATTTCCAATTATATTTCAAAAATTTCCAATTATTTTTCAGAAATTTTCATTTATAACTCAAAAATTTACAATTATATTTCAAAAATTTTCCAATTATATTTCCTAAATTTCTATTTCAGAAACTTCCACTTATATTTCAGAAATTTCCATTTATATTACAAAAATTTCCAATTGTATTTAAGAAATTTACATTTGTATTTCCAAAATTTTCTAAATACTTTTCAGAAAATTCCATTTGTATTTTAAAAATTTCCATTTTGATTTCAAAATTTTCACATTTTTTTTTTTAATCTGCTTAAATCAGCTCTGAAAAGATACATGAATTCACTGCATCTTTATAGCGCTTAATCAGCGCTATAAAATTATGCTTTAATCAGCGCTCTAAAGACACGTGATTTCAGTGCATCTTAAGAGCGCTTTTTCTGTGTATCCAACTAGCGCTCTAAAGTGGGACATCGCCTTAGAGAATCATGCATGAATTCAGCACATTTGGAAGCTCTACTTGACTCGGGATTCCTTTCCAAAAGCTGCTGCTAGTTCAGCAAAATTTCTGCGGGGAAACCACCTTATATTAAGATAAGTTGAAGTAAATTCAAAAAAAAATGTTTACTTAAATTAATAACAACATTTATTTAATTTCAGTATAGTTATTTTTTTCAGTGTGCCTTCTAAGCCCAGTTTTTGAAAATTAGAAAAACCAAAAACGCAATTTCCTTAGTTCCATAGTGTGCTATCCAAACAATCTATTCAGAAATTTACGGGACACATGTTTTTCTGTAGCGGGACATTTGTTGTGGAATGCCTAATAGTTGATATTAATCTTACATACCTACAGTGACCATCGAAGAGTGCTGACGAAGGAAGGGTGGCTTCTTCCGAAAGCTGACGACATCTCCACTTAGCCTGTGTTTTTAATTAATTTTTTTCAGATTTTCTCATTGTACAACAAAACGAATTATTTCTCAGAAATAATTAACATGGACTCAAACCGAAATAAATAAAAACTTTAATTATTTTTTTTAAAAAAAAATCTTTTTAATTTTTATTTCCAAAATTTTATCCAGTTATATTAAAGGTTCAGTTAGTGGTTAAAATAAAAATAATTGTACCACGATCTTCAAAGATTTTGTTAATATCGTACTAAGAGGAGAAGGGGATTAAAAATAATGTAAATTAATAAAGTGGTAATGACAGAAGCCCTTACCAATGTAAATAGACAGACATACACACACTGAAGTCTTTTAACCTGCTATTATCGATGTGTGAGTTAGCTAACATTTATTCTCACACACACACTCACACGTTTCATTCATACATTTGTATTATAATGGCAATTGTTGTGATTCTGCAAAGAAAGAAAAGCGTATTGTTCGGTAGCAATTCAATGGTCGACAAGTACAAAAGCTATAGATTTCAAAAGAATTTGAGCTTTTTGGTTGTGTTTGTAGTATTTTTGTGTTCCTTTATTATGAATTTTGTTTTCATTACTTTTATGTTTACTCTGGTAAGCTAACAGAACAAATACAAACACGTACGGCTAAATGGATCACAAAACGAAAACGAAGAAACGTACAAAAAGCCAAGAACAAAGCCCATGCATATCCAGTCAGAATAGAATAGAAGAAAGGAACAAATGCTTTATTTTTTTATTTTTTTTTTTAAATATAAATACGATTTTAACATTAACAAGAAAAACAAGTTAAGTTCGGACATGCCGAATCTTTGTATACCCTCCAAAATAGTAATGACATTGATGAGAGTTATCCGATACTGCGATTTTGAAATGTGTTTATGTTGCGAGTTATAAAATTATTGGCGATTTTACAAAAAAAGAAGTCAATTTTTATCCGTTTAATGACACAGGCCAACAAATTTTTAACCCATAGACCAAAGTATACTTTTCTAGACGTTGAGTTGCGCTGAATCCGAATCTGATCTTAGAATTTGTCTATCACATCAGGTTTTCGAGATATCTTAGCATTAAGTTGAAAAACCCGTTTTTCGCCATATTTGAGACGTTATAATTGCGTGAATTCACCTTTATTTATAAAACCTGATATGTCACCTGAAAGTCCTGCACATTACCTTAAAAATTAATGTTTAACCTTTGGAATATCTTGTGTCATCTCTGAGATATCTTAACCTGAAAGTTGACTTCGTTTCGTAACTCTGCACCTAAAAAAACAACCTTGTCAAATTACTAGGAAAAGTCTCGTAATCCCATTTTACCAATTTTTGACAGTTTTCCTTGTTTTTTGACAAACAAATTTGGATCGAAATTTACATTTTTTTTTGTAATTTTGCATTTTTTTTTTTGTAATTTTACAAATTTCCAAGATAATTTTACAAAAAAAATCTACTAAATTTACGAGAATTCCTTATAATTTTTTTTGCGGCAAAAAGCTGTAAATTTACAATTTTATTGGTAAAAAGCTTGTAAAATTACAAAATTATTTGTAAAAAGCTTGTAAAATTACTAAGAATTCTCGTATAATAGGAAGTAGCAAAAAATCTAGTAAAGTTACGAAACTTCCTCGTAAATTTTATCATGTCAAAAAATTTTTAAATTTATTGGTAAAAAGCTTGCAAAATTACTAGCAATTCTTGTCAAATAGGAAGTAGCAAAAAAAGTAACAAATTTTTCTTCTAATTTTACAGAGTTTTTTTTTTTTTTTGAGTGTGCATTCGATTGAGACTGGTACACCCAAAAAAATGTTTTGGAAATTATTAGAAAAAGTCTAGTAGTCCCATTTTACCAATATTTACAGTTTTTCTTATTTTTTAACAAGAATTTAGAAAAAATCTAGTTAAGTCACGAGAATTCCTTGTAGTTTGTTTTATTGGATCAAAAGAATGGTAAATTAAAATTTTTGTTGGTAAAAAGCATGTAAGATAACAAAAAACTAGTAATTTTTATAAGGAATTCTCGTAAAACAGGAGGTAGCAAAAAATAAAAATTACATTTTTTTTGTCATTATACAATATTGTTTTTGAGTGTAGTCATAAAAATTCAACGGACGATATCTCAGCAAATAGGATACCTAAACAATTTCAAAAGCATTTTTTTTTTGTTAATAATTGGGAATTAAAGACCTTTCACAGCAAAAACTTGCATTACCAAGTAATGAAATATTATTAAAAAATAAATTTTGAAAAAATAAAAAAATATTAAATTTTATTTTTAACCAAAATAATGTGCAGTGAGTCAAAAAGTCAAACTCCAGTTCTGAAATTTTTTTATTTTATTATAATGACTTAGGTAAATCATTATTAGTAAGTCATTATTATACATTTCAAAATAATGGTAAAGGTAATTTTCTATCATTACTAAGTAATTCGAATGGTAATGATGTGTCATTACCAAGTTTTTGTAGGGTTATAAGTTTGCCGTAAAATAAAGGCGAAATGTGTAGAAAAATCGGTCGAAAACCAAGGATTCTGCTGGGAGTCGAACCCACAACCCCCACTTTCAAAGGCTAGCACGCTACCAACTAGCCTACGGGGGCCCCCTTTCAACACAACTCAAACCCTTATAAAAGTATATGTACTCTAGTCCTGGGGCTTCGACTTTTTTTTGCACTGCATACAAGAATGCACTTGTGTAAGCGAACGAGTTTTGATGTTGTTGTTTTATGACATTCGCTTACTAAACTGCATACCGTATGCCGTAGTACACTCAAAAAAAAAAACTGTAATGTTAGCAAAAAAGCTTGTACAAGTAAATTTGCTGATTTTGAACCCACAATTTTTTTGCTAAAGTTAGCAAAAATGTTTTGCCAATAATTAGTTAACTACATTTTTTTTTTTTTTTTGAACTTAGTTCATACACATCTGAGAACCCCATTGGGTTCGGACCCGATAGGTCCAGACCCCGATGGGCCTAGACCTAGTTGGGTTCCTTTAAGATCGTCATAGTTTTTGATCCAAAATTTGTGTCCGTTTCGCTCTACCTTGCTTAGTTTTTGAGATACGTGATTATAGGGGGCCACAGGGGTCTTGAGAATTAAAAAACTCGATAACTTCAAAAATATTACTCGGAGTGCTTTTGACTATTTTGCGGTCTTGTTCTACGTGTTGGGAGCTACAAAAATGCTTTTGGACTTTTTGTTGTGTCCGCAATATTTACCGAGATATGAGCATTTTAAAATTTTCGGGAATGCTAACTTTTTTTTTTGCTCTATCTGGCTTAGTTTCCGAGATAGCGCCATTTTAAGTTTTCTGAAAATAAAAAAAAATTTACCATTTATTTTGCTAATATTAGCAAAAAATCTTGTAAAAATGTTGTCTACTCAATTTCAAATTTAGCAAAAGAAATTAGTTCAAAGTTTGCAAAAAATTGCTAATGTGCTAATTGAAGTTTACAAGATTTTTTTGCTAACATGCTAATCTCAACTAAAAATTTGCTAAAAGTTAGCTAACTAGCGTTAGCAAAAAAAAAAATAGTACATCTACTAACGTATTTTTTTTGAGTGTATAAGGGAGAGATTTTGTTGGCTTACTAACCTGCATACAAGTTGCAGTAAAGTATGGCAGTGACTTAAAAAAATATTAAAAATATTTTAAAAAAGGCATGATTTCAATTCATATTCATTGCGCCGATATTGGCGCTCGAAAAAAAATGCTATAAAGTGGGACATTGCGAACAAATATCATGCAATACGTAAGCAGGTTTGTAGTAAGTAGTTCGTTTTAACCGAAGATTCGCTATAACCGAGTTCGTTATAAAATAAGTATTTTGTGTGAAAATTGTTGCCAAAACGTCGGGACTTTGGAATTAGTTCCTTATAACCGAGAATTCGTTATAACCGACTTCGTTATAACCGAGTTTGACTGTATTTAATTACTTTGTTTTTACAGTTTCTTTGATCTAATTTATAATTTAATAGTTAATAAACATAATTTGTAGCTCCAGTTGAATGTTGAACACTCTTAATTATGGGGTATTTTAGTACACTCAAAAAAAAAACTGTAATGTTAGCAAAAAAAGCTTGTAAACCTACAAGAAAATTTGCTGATTTTGAACCCACCATTTTTTTGCTAAAGTTAGCAAAAATGTTTTGCCAATAATTAGTTAACTAATTTTTTTTTTTAACTTAGTTCATACACATCTGAGGACCCCATTGGGTTCGGACCCTATAGGACCCCCGATGGGCCTAGACCTAGTTGGGTTCCTTAAAAATCGTCATAGTTTTTGATCCAAAATTTGTGTCAAAAACTACCTTGCTTAGTTTTTGAGATACGTGATTGTAGGGGACCACTGAGGGCTTGAGAATTAAAAAACTCGATAACTTCAAAAATATTACTCGGAGAGCTTTTGACTATTTTGCGGTCTTGTTCTACGTGTTGAGAGCTACAATAATGCTTTTGGACTTTTTGTTGTGTTGGCAATATTTACCGAGATATGAGCATTTTAAAATTTTCGGGAATGCTAACTTTTTGGATCCAAAGTTAGGGCCCATTAGGGTCCACACATGTGAAGAGGACCGGCGATACTATGAGAGCCCGAGAACCAAAAATGGCCTCTATTTTGCTCTATCTGGCTTAGTTTCCGAGATAGCGCCATTTTAAGTTTTCTGAAAATAAAAATAAATTTACCATTTATTTTGCTAATATTAGCAAAAAAGCTTGTAAAAATTTGGTCGTTCAAATTTTGTTTAAAATTGCTAATGCGCTAAATGAAGTTTACAAGATATTTTTGCTAACATGCTAATCTCAACTAAAAATTTGCTAAAAGTTAGCTAACCAGCATTAGCAAAAAACAATTAGTAAATCTACTAAAGTATGATTTTTGTGTGAGTGAGTGTGCGTGAGTCGATTTTTTTGCGTGAGTTTGCGTGATTTATTTCTCTTAATAGTTCCTTTTGTACCAAAAAAAGCAACAAAACAATTGTAAAATTTGGCTTAACTTAAGATTTCGTTCCGAAAAAAGCAAAAAAAAAAAAATTAATTTCGCTGAACTTTGAATTTTGCTGAAAATTTTGAAAGAATTTTGAAATTATAGTTTTTGGAATTTTTTTTTTGTATAAATAAGAGTTTCGTGACTGTGAGTCAACTTGAGTGTGAGTGAAGCCTGCGTGAGTGCACGTGAGGGTGAGTTGTTTTAAATTTACTCACGTGATTGTGAGTGAGTGTGATTAGAAAAAATATCGTCGCGAGTGAGTGTGCGTTCAAAAATTCCTGTCCTGAGCGTGAGTGAGTGTGAGTCAAAAATCACTCACGCGCCCATCTCTATATTTGAGTAAAAATCATATCATATTCATGTCATACACTCAAAATAATTACTATGTTAAAAACTCTGTAAAATGACTGTAATCTCAATTCGACAGATATTTGAAAAAGTTATCGAAATACAGATTTTAAGAATATACTTTGTATTTTCTTGTAACCGAAAAACAAAATTTTATCTGTTATTTTACTTTTTAATCTCTATTTTACAGATAATAAACAGAGTTTTTTGTTAAAATACAGATTTTATAAAAATAAATGTGTTTTTTTTTCTAAAAAAAATACTAAATTTCAGCTGTAATTTTACTTATTGCTCTGTAATACAGTTTTCAAATAAATAACTCTTCAAAAAACTTCCAAATATTTCAACCGCTCTTTAAAAAGCGTCTTAAATTACAATAAAACCTGGTAAATTTTACGAGGATGTCGTGTAAAATTAGAGGTACTCGTAAAAAAAACAAGTAATTTTCACAAAAATAGAAAAAAGTAAATTTACAATTTGGAAGCATTAAAGCGGGCAAATTTACTCGATGGTATTTTCCAATTGTCAACACTTCTTGCTCTTTAAGGAAAGAGAAATTGACCAGAAATCAAATAGTAAATAACCATTTGATTAAAAAACCAAAAAGTGTAGCTTTTTGTGAAAGCCACCAAAATGTGTTTTTCGAAAAGGTGATACATTTGTGATAAATGATAAATTCTCATACATTTTTAATATTTCCGAAATTACGGGATTTGAGCTTAAAAACCCTGGGATTCGGGATTCATTTTACGCCAAAAAGCTTGGGGTTTCGGGATTGCCTGCCCGTAAACACAGAAAATAATATCGTATATTTTATTTTAATTAAAATTTTAATTGTTTTTTTAATTTAATATTAATTAAACTTTTAATTAATATAATTAATTGTTTAATTAAATTTTTAACTTTATTTTAATTAATATTTTAATTGTTTTCAAATTTAATATTAATTAGTATTTAATTTATATAATTAAATGTTTAATTAAATTTCTAGCTTTACTTATTTTTTTTTGTTTTGTTTTCCGTGTGTGTGCGAGTGTGTGTTTTTCTCTTGCATTGTATTACATACAACAAAAATACATAAGTATAAAAAGTTTGTTGAAAGTTTTTTTTTATTTTTCACATAGGTTTTTGAATTCTCATTTTGTTTATAGTTTTATGTGTGTGTATATGAAAGGTTTATAATCAACTTTATAAAATCATTTCACTGACTATGTCTTTACGGCATAAATAAATTTGGTAAAGTTTGAAGAAATATTTTTTTTTTTTAAACTATTTTATTCAAAAAGAATGTTTTTACAAATTTTTTTTTTTTTTAATATAATATTTTTAATTAATTTTTTTAATTTATACAATTAAAATATTAATTATTTTTTTTAAATTTTAATTAAATTTTTTAATTAACGACATACAAATACTTTTAATTTATTTGCGCATTTTAGTGATTGGTCCGAATTTAATTAATTTTTTAATTAAATCTACGAATTTTTTTATTAAATATTTTTTTATTTTTTTCTGTGAACAAGCGCAAAATAAGTTTAAGTGAAATAGATTCATTTTTGTTGCAAATCGATCGATTTACTGAATAACGGGCGAAATTTCTATGTTTCGCCAAAATATAGTTCAAAAATGGTCCAACTATAAATCAATAAAATATTGCCGATTTTCATTAATTTCTCGAGACCCAAAACATAACAAAACAATTAAATTACTTAATTGTTAACAATACCATTAACAGGTGTTTTCCGGAAAATGGGTCCCAAGACCAAACATGGACCGATTGGATCTATTTTTTGTTAGATCTTTAATTAGTGTAGAAAATACACACAAACCAAATTTTAGTGAAATTGATTTCTTTTTGTACCAAATAAACTGATTTAACTGAATATTGGTAAAACTTTAAATCAATCAAATATTTCATTAAGAATTTCTGAGACATTTTCTATTTTTTTTTTAAATCTGAAAATGTTTCTATAGAAAAAGAATCCTTATTAAGAAATTTTTAAATTAAATTTTAATGATATTAAAAGAATCAATAATGATGCAAAACATTTTCAAGACCATAAATCAAATAAGAACTATCCTTTAATTACACAAGCCTGCATGATTGTCCCTAATACAATCGAGAGCTCGGTGTTCAGACAGTTCTGTTGCCAAGACGTCGTTGCAATCAATGTGCGAATTCGTAAGAAGGGCAGAGTAGTATTTGCTTATCTGCCCTATGACTTTATTTATCCCCCACCTTCGGTGAAACTAATAAGAGTCGTACTATACGCTGAGGCCAACAATTTGTGGCTGATTATTCGATGCGATGCCAATTCTCAGAATAGCATCTGGGGTAGCACAAAGTGCAACTCTAGGGGTAACAAATTGTTGGACTTCATTCTGTCTTCAAATTTGGCAATTCAAAACGTTGGAAATTCTCCAATTTTTGTCATTCAATGAAGACAACAGGGCATTGATCTTACCTTATCTAACAGTAAGGCGAGTACAATTCCACAAGGCCGAACCCCTCGAAAAGCGGGTTGGAAAAGATTTGAGGAATTACCACATCAAAGATTACGTCCCATCCCATTACAAGGTAGTATAGAGTCGGTTGAAGTGGAGTCTAAGCAATTGGGTAAAACTTTAACTGACTGCTATTAGACTGTATGTCCGTTAAGGAAAAGCAGACCAGGTTACTCAGTTCCTTAGTGGAACGTAGAACTTGGCAAGCTAAGAAAAAGTTCAAGAAAGCTTTTGAATAGAGCTTTAAAATCTCGAAAGGATGCTGACTGGAATAATTACCACCTCATACAAAAGGAATATAAGACAAAAGTGCGGGATGCCAAACTTAATTCTTATAGAACTTTTTGTGAGGCGGTAAAAGGTACGAGGGATACGGCAAGGCTCTATAAAATCTTTCAAAAGATAGTTCAGCGAAGCTTGATTCCCTCAGGAAGCCAGATGGTACCTACACAAACAATCAATAGGAGGTAAATAACATTCTGTTATCTACTCACTTTCCAGGATGTAAAGGGACACAGATAAATACAGATATTATTGAAAGACCCGTTGTACATAGCATCTAGGGTAGTTTCTGAGGAATCGCTCAGGTACGCCTTTTCGTCCTTTGATAACTATAAATCCCCTGGACCAGGTGGTATATATCCTATGATACTAAAGAGAGGTGGAGATGTCCTAGTGAAGATCCTAAAAAGTATTTTTAAAGCCAGCTTGGCTTATGGTAGGGTTGCCATGTCCATTTTGAGAAAAAGAGGACGTCAACCTCAAAAAAGGAGGACATTTGTCCCAAAAAAGAGGACAATTTTTTATAATAAAACAATTAAAAAAGTCAACAACGCGATACAATATGCAAAAACAAAATGTATTTTTATTAAGAAATCAGTTTTTATTCCCAATGAAGAAGAAATCTATATTTCCAATTATATATCAGAAATTTTCAATTAAATTTTAGAAATTTCCCTTTATAATTAAAAAATTTCCAGTTATATTTAAAAAATGTCTGAATATAATTCAAAAATTTTCAATTGTATGTCAGAATTTTTTATTTGTATTTGAAATTTTTCTAAATGATTTTAAGAAAATAACTTTTGAATTAAAATTAATTCAGATTTTTCAATTTCCATTTTTATTTAAAAATTATCTAAATGCTTTTCAAAAAATTTCATTTGTATATCAAAATTTTCTGAAAAGCATCTGAAAAATTTTTTAAATACAAATGAAAATTTTGAAATATACTGTTTGGAATTTTCTGAAAAGCATTTAGAGAATTTTAATATATAAATGGAAATTTTTTAAATACAATGGGAAATTTCTGAAAAGCATTTAGAAAAATTTAAAATACGAATGGAGACTTTTGAAATAAAAGTGGAAATTTTTGAAATATTTTCTGAATTTTTGGAAATTCAAAAGGACTTTTCTTAAAATCATTTAAAAAATTTTGAAATGGAAATTTTTGATACACAGACTTTAAGACACACAACAGCTGATAAGAAGTGATGCCAACGTAGTTATTTTCGCACATAAAGTGCTCGACAATTGTAATTGGGATCGCGTTGGAGAAGCATCCATTCGCCGCTGTAATTATTGGTTAAGTACAGAAACAAAATAAAGTGCTCGAAATGTACGAAAATCTCAAAAAGTTGACATTACTGTTGTTAAGCGAAAATATAGCGATATCCATAATTCTAAAGTTTAGATGCAATAAAAAAATGTTATGGATAAAAGTGCAAAAAGTAGGACAACCCCGGACACTTTCTAAAAAAGAAGTAGGAAAGCCCCGGACACCCAATAAAAGAGGACGGTGTCCGGGGAAAAGAGGACGGATGGCAACCCTAGCTTATGGGTATGTTCCAGCATCTTGGTGAGATGCCAAGGTTGTTTTTATTCCCAAACCTGAGAAGGAGGACTACACCTTAACAAAAAGTTTTAGACCAATGATTTTTTCATCCATTTTACTGAAGAGTCTTAAGTGAATGGTTGAGAAATTCATTAGGTCAGTAGCATTAATCGAATGCCCCTAAACATTCAGCACATGCGTATCAGAGTGGTAGATTTTGTGAGTTGGCACTTCACGATCTTATTTTTATACCCTCCACTTAGTGATAGAGGGAATATATAAGTTTGTCATTCCGTTTGTAACTCATCGAAATATTAGTCTGGGACCCCATAAAGTATATATAGTATTAATGATGCCCGATCGATTTTAAGACATTCTAGCGATGTCCGTCTGTCGATCTGTCCGTCTGTCTGTCTGTGGAAAATGCTGTCACGGACAAAATATTCCAGAGAGATAACTGAAACTTAACTTATTTATTGGAAGTTTTCCCGAGAAGTTTGGGATTGCATTTGAGCGATATCGGTTCAGCGGTTCAAAAGTTATAAACGAAAATGTAAGCACACCTCAAAAATTTCAGTACATTCAACATAACCTAAATATACAAAACGCTTTAATTCGGCTTCTGGTTGACATATGTGAACATAATTGAACAGCAAATGGTATTTAAACAAGTTCGAACATATTTTTTGACAAAAAAAGAAAAAAATCGCGGATTTTTTTTTACCAAAATTTTTTTTCGCGGAAATTTTTTTTTTCAAAAAATTTTTTTTTTTTTTTAAAGTAATTTCCTTTTAAATAAAGTTTTTTCAATAATCTTTTTGAAATTGTGGAGGGTATCACTGCATTCGGCAAGGCCGAATTTAACTTTTTTAGTTGTCAAGATTAAAAAGGGCATGAACAAACAATACTACACTCTGGGTGTTTTTGTTGATATTGAGGGAGCTTTTTATAATGCGACTTTTGATTCTATGAAACTTCGGCTGAACTGCATGGCTTGGATCCAGATCAAGTCAAATGGATTCACTTTATGCTCTCTCGGAGATTGTTGACCGCTGAAGGAGAGTGGGGCCCAAAAGTAACGGTTAAGCATGGGCGGATCCAGCTCTTGAGTTTAGGGGGGAAAGTTTTTTTTTAACTCAAGATCCATTTTTCAGAACCATTATTGTAGATCAGGTTGCAGATAAATTTTATAACTAAAATTTAAGCCATAACTATTTTTTAATTCGTTTCAGAACTCTAATAGAACTAATTCCAGAACTGGTTCTGGAAGAATCACTTTTATCTTAAATTTTTTTGAAAATTTTTAGATTATGAGACTCTTTTTGTACAGAAAAATGTTTGTATTCTGAAACAATTTTTCTTTTGAAAAAGTCTCAAATACGATCAATTTTAATAGAACTGTTCTTAGTCCCAATTTGGAGAGGGCAATTTTAATTGCTGCAATTTTTGTGTTTCTCTTTTGAACTTGCCGTTTATGTTCACAAACTGGCAATTTTGTTCGGCAATTCCAAAAAGAAGTGTGAAAATACTCTACAGACAAAACGAATTGCCAGTACGAGCAACTTTTTTCCCCTTTCCATTCCTCTCACCTCTCTCTCCTATAAACTAAGAATTGCGGCAATTAAAATTGCCCTGTATAAATTGGGACTTACAATTTAAACAATTTTAATTCAAGCTAAAAATGTTCTATTAAATCTAGTGATCAACAAAATTTAAATGAGTCAATCAATGTTTTGATTAAAATTTTTGTTATGTTTTTAAATGTCGAATTACAAATTTGAAAAAATATTCAATTAATTACATACAATTTGATGATTGGTGTAACAATTTTCTTTATTGGAGGAATTTCAATTGAATCCGCGTTTTTGTTGATTAAAATTCGTTTCAAATTCTGTCTATGTAATCTCCTTAAATAATAGTCATAGAAACTTGAAATTTGGAATGTAAGTTCCCGGAAAATAGAACCACTATGGTTGGATTTTTGCCAATGATGATTCTAAGGGGGTAAAAAGGGTAAAAAATTGTACTTTTGGTACCTTTTATATTTCCTTAAATAATGGTACTAGAAACTTGAAATTTGCAATGTAGGTCCACCTCCCGGAAAACAGATTCACTAAGGCTGGGTTTTTGCCAATGTTGATTCTACGAGGGTAAAATGGGTAAAAACGAGTCCTTTTTTTTATTTACTGAAATAATGGTCATACAACCTTGAAATTTGGAATGTATGATTTTTTGAAAAAAAAATTTAAATTTGGAGTCTAAGGGGGGTAAAAGGGGAAAAAGTGTACTTTTAGAACCTTTGGCTATTTCTTAAAATAATGAGCATACAAACTAAAAATTTGGAATGTAGACTCCTTAAGTGAAAAAACCTTCTGGCAAAAGTACTTTTTGGAAATTGCGTTTCATAGGGGAGTAAAAGCGGTAAAAAATTTTACTTCTGGTACTTTTTATATATATACTAAAATATTGACCTTAGAAACTTGATATTTGGAATGTAGGATCCTTTAGTGAAATAAAACATTTTGGAACAAGTACTTTCTAAAAATTCTGGTTCTAAGTGTCATAAAAGGGGTAAAAAAGTTTAATTTTGGTACTTTTTATGTTTGCTAATATAATTATCCTAGACACCTGAAATTTGGAATGTGGAATACTACTTTTTGTAAAATAACCTTTTTCAAAAATACCTTTTTTAAAAAGTACCTTTTATAAAAAGTACCCTTTGAGTTAAAACACCTCAATTCAACCGAAAAAAGTAGCATTTTTGACCTTACCCCTTTCGAATTTCATGAAACTTGGAATATAGTTGGGCCCTTACAGAAAAATCATAGTGCCAAAATTTTGGACTTCTGGTAGTTTTTATTCCCTAGATATGGGGTCTTGAAAACTGGCAAAATCGTATATATTTGACAAAAGTGTTCTGAGATAAAACAAGTGAGAGTGTTAAATTCGGCTGTGCCGAATCTTTTATACCCTCCAACACGTTAAAAAAAAAAAACAGGAGCGTCTTTTTTTTTTTTTTTTGGGGCGGGGGGGGGGGTAACGTCGGTGCGAGACAACCTTCCTGGATTCAACTGCAAGACTTTAAACTTCTATTGACATAAAAATGTGTCGTTTGTTAAGCAAAGGTACAAAAAACCTATAAAAATTGGCTTTTTTTTAGAGGTTTGTTTAGTTCTTAAGAGGGGAACTTTTTTCCCCCTGATCCGATTTTGCCCATGTTTGAACTTAACCAGCCCAATACCATAAGACATATTCGTGCCCAATTTCAGGAGTCTAGCTCTTTTACTTTGGACTGTATCGTGTCTTCCACAGACGGACGGACGGACGGACGGACGGACAGACGGACATCGCTAGAATGTCTTAGAATGGATCACTGATCAATAATATATATACTTTATGGGGTCCTAGACCGATATTTCGATGCGTTACACACGGAATGACAAAGTGAGTATACCCCCATACTGTGGTTGGAGGGTATAAAAAGATAACTCGAAAAGTAATAACAATACAGTTCTCTGTCAGGTTGCAAATATAATGTAATGAGACAGCCTTTAAAATGGCATTCCCCAAGATTTTTTTTTATATGTCAAATGTCTTTGGGTTTAACCTTAATTTTTGGAGAGCTATATCTCAAAAAACGATATTTTTAAAATTTTGGAAAAAATATATGTTATTAAGGGTCATCTGTACTTAGGGTTGCCAGATACCAAAAGTCAAATAACTGGAAAATTGAAAATTTTCACTTGGATTTTGAGAAAATAACTGGATTTGTACATAATTTTATTTTTAAATAATTTAAAAAAAATCAACTGATTTTCATGTCGTCGCTGCGGCTAAAAATTGAGTCATGTGTTTTTAGGTAAGTGTCCAGTGGAGTAAAAAAAACGTTTAATTTTGTCCCTTCGCGATATTTTATAAAATATATATTTCTATAGAAAATTCTTGTACCGATATACTATCCACATAAGTACGACAAAAAAAGTATGAAACATTTAACGGTTTTCCAGTGGTGCAGAAATTTTTAAAAAAAACATACACATAACTCCTATTTTAAGTACTTTTTGGAACAAAATTTTAATAAATGGAAATATTTTTTACACATAACTGCTTTTGTTTATGAAACCATTCTTATTGTTAATTTTTTTCGAGGGGGACGAAGACTAAATTAGGTTTGTTGAAAGTTTAAAGCGACATTAGTTAGACAATGTCCTTGAAATTTAAAAGCTCTTCATTAAACAGAGAACAACAGACTTTTCGCAAAACTGGTGATGATTTTTTGTTTTTTCTTGTAACTATTCAAGAGTTTCGACATAAATTCACATCTGTGAAAGATGCTGTACTTAAGATACTTAAATTTCCCGACGTTAAATGATTTAATTGCTTTAACAAGGCTTGATTATCCGCCATTTAAGATTTAGATAACTGCATGAAAATATGTAAATATATTCCAAAAATTCTTGACAAATTTAATCTAAATACTTGAAAGCTATGTGTGAACCTCATATTACTAAAATAGTGGTTAATTTTGTCAGGTTCTATTACTTTTTGATTAAAAAAGTTACAAAGCTACTTTTACTAACTTTTGAACCAAACAAGTATCAAAAAACGGTTTGGCTATTAAACTTATGACCAAAAAAAAATTTTTTTCTTCTAAGGGAAATTACACCGCTTTTTCTTTCCTGTCATAATGTTTCTATTAATATAAAAAGTTCCAATGACGTCTCCATCCGGAAAATTTAAACTTACGTAGTATAGATGATACTTAACAACGTATATTTTTTTTTAAATTTTAAAAATATCTTTTTTTGAGATATAGCTCTCCAAAAATTAAGGTTTAAACCAATGACCTTTGACCTTTTTCAAAAAAAAAACATTGGGGACTGCAGTTTTAAATGCTGTCTCATTACCTATTATTCGAAACCTGAATGAGGTCTGAATTGTTATTTCTTTTCGAGATATCTTTATTTATGTCAGAACACTTTTGTCAAATATAGACGATTTTGTTAATTTTCAAGACCAGAAAAATTGTCAAAATCGCTTTTTTGTTAAAGTAAACCCCAGTACTTAATTTCATTAAATTTGGAGGGGATGCGCTCAACTCCTCGGTTGAATTAAGGTGTTTTAGCTCCTTTATAAAAAGTATCTTTCATTTTTTATAAAAAGTATCTTTTGTAAAAAGAATCTTTTATAAAAAGTATCTTTTATAAAAAGTATCTTTTATAAAAAGTACCTTTTATAAAAAGTACCTTTTATAAAAAGTACCTTTTATAAAAAGTACCTTTTATAAAAAGTACCTTTTATAAAAAGTACCTTTTATAAAAAGTACCTTTTATAAAAAGTACCTTTTATAAAAAGTACCTTTTATAAAAAGTACCTTTTATAAAAAGTACCTTTTATAAAAAGTACCTTTTATAAAAAGTACCTTTTATAAAAAGTACCTTTTATAAAAAGTACCTTTTATAAAAAGTACCTTTTATAAAAAGTACCTTTTATAAAAAGTACCTTTTATAAAAAGCACCTTTTATAAAAAGTACCTTTTATAAAAAGTACCTTTTATAAAAAGTACCTTTTATAAAAAGTACCTTTTATAAAAAGTACCTTTTATAAAAAGTACCTTTTATAAAAAGTACCTTTTATAAAAAGTACCTTTTATAAAAAGTACCTTTTATAAAAAGTACCTTTTATAAAAAGTACCTTTTATAAAAAGTACCTTTTATAAAAAGTACCTTTTATAAAAAGTACCTTTTATAAAAAGTACCTTTTATAAAAAGTACCTTTTATAAAAAGTACCTTTTATAAAAAGTACCTTTTATAAAAAGTACCTTTTATAAGAAGTACCTTTTATAAAAAGACCTTTTATAAAAAGTGCCTTTTATAAAAAGTACCTTTTATAAAAAGTACCTTTTATAAAAACCCGAGTAAAAAAGATCATATATAATCATATATAGTATTATATATACATATATTATTTTGTAAAACTACATATATGTATTTTTTGTTGCATCATATGTGATTTTATATATTTGCACTTCTAATTTGTTTCTTATATAAAATTATATAACAGAAAATATTGTCTTTTATATAATAACATATGATTTAAAGTTCGTTTATATAATTACATATGAACATTAAAATTCTGTCTTCTTTTTTATATAATTTGATAAAACAAAATATTTGAAGAAATTTTATATAAAACTTTATGCAACTGTTTTTAAATTATATGTTATCTTATATGAGTAAAATTAAAAAAAAAATCTAAGTCCTTTACATATAATTTAATATAACTTTTGAAAATTTTTCTAAGTCCAAAAAAAATTAAAATTTTCTAAGTCCCAAAATTCTATGACTGATGCAAAATTAAAAAAAAAAAAAATAAAAAAAAATTTTCTAAGTCCAGATGTTTTTTTTTTTTGAAAATTTTCAAAGTCCTAAAAATATTTTTGAAAATTTTTAAGTCCTGGAAACAAATTTTTTTTGTCAATTTTTTGCGTTTTGGGGGAAAACATTTTTTTCTTATATATAAATATATTTAATTATATATAATTGCATCAATTTTATACAAAAAAGGGTCCAATTTTCGCATATAACTATATAAAATTATATTAAAATTATATCAAATTTGATCAGATTTGATCAAATTTGATAAGTTTTTATATCGTTTTATCGACTCATTTTTCGCATTAAACTATATATGATTATATATGATGGCTTTATATAATTTTATATGAATATATATAATCTTTTTTACTCGGGAAGTACCTTTTATAAAAAGTACCTTTTATAAAAAGTACCTTTTATAAAAAGTACCTTTTATAAAAAGTACCTTTTATAAAAAGTACCTTTTATAAAAAGTACCTTTTATAAAAAGTGCCTTTTATAAAAAGTACCTTTTATAAAAAGTACCTTTTATAAAAAGTACCTTTTAAAAAAGTACCTTTTATAAAAAGTATCTTTTATAAAAAGTACCTTTTATAAAAAGTACCTTTTATAAAAAGTACCTTTTATAAAAAGTAACTTTTATAAAAAGTAACTTTTATAAAAAGTAACTTTTATAAAAAGTTCCTTTCATAAAAAGTACCTTTTATAAAAAGTAACTTTTATAAAAAGCTCCTTTTATAAAAAGTACCTTGTATAAAAAGTACCTTGTATAAAAAGTACCTTTAATAAAAAGTTCCTTTTATAAAAAGTAACTTTTATAAAAAGTTCCTTTTATAAAAAGTACCTTTTATAAAAAGTACCTTTTATAAAAAGTACCTTTTATAAAAAGTACCTTTTATAAAAAGTACCTTTTATAAAAAGTACCTTTTATAAAAAGTGCGTTTTCTAAACTTTTTATAAAAGCACCTTTTATCTATACTAATATTATAAAGAGGTAATGTTTGTATGTTTGTTTTTTTGTTTGTTTGTTTGTTTGTTTGTTTGTTTGTAGAGGGTAATCTCCGGAACTACTTATCCGATTTCAAAAATGTTTTCAGCAATATTTAAAGTTTTCCTCCAGGATGGACATTACCAGGTTTCATCGACCACGCCCACTTCTACACCAACTTTTGGCCAAAAAACGTAAAATTGAAAAATCTCCAAAACTACTAAACCGATTACAAAAATTTTTTCACCAATACATACTTGGAATGGTCCTTCATGGTGGACATATGCTGGGTTTCATTGACCACGCCCACATCAACGCCCACTTTTGGTAAAAAACTTAAAATTTAAATATCTATGAAACTACTTATCCGATTTCAAAAAAGTTCTTAGCAGTATTTAGAGTGTTCCTCGAGGGTTGACATAGGTTTCATCGACCACGCCCACTTTTACGACCACTTTTAGCCAAAAAATGTAAAATTTAAAAATCTCCACAACTACTAAACCGATTTAAAAAAAATTTTCACCAAAACATGCTTGGAATGGACCTTCATGGTGGACATATGCTGAATTTCATCGACCACGCCCATTTCTACGCCCACTATTAGCAAAAAAATTTTAAATTTAAATATCTATTAAACAACTCATCCGATTTCAAAAATATTTTAACCAATATTAAGAGTGCTCCTCCAGGGTGGACTTAGGCTAGGAGTATTCCTCGAGGGTGAACATATGCTGAATTTCATCGACCACGCCCATTTCTACGCCCACTATTGGCAAAAAAAATTTAAATTTAAATATCTATTAAACTCATCCAATTTCAAAAATATTTTAACCAATATTAAGAGTGCTCCTCCAGGGTGGACTTAGGCTAGGAGTATTCCTCGAGGGTTGACATAGGCTAGGTTCCATCGACCACGCCCATTAATACGCCCACTTTTTGGCAAAAAAACCTTAATTTGAAAATCTCCAAAATTTTTTATCCGATTTCCGATTATATTCTAGATTTAATTGATTATATTCTAGATTTCATTGACCACGCCCATTTCTACGCCCACCTCTGGCAAGAAAAACGTAAAATTTAAATATGATCAAACTACTCATTTAGAAAATGTTATCACCAATTAATGTATTAAGAATGGTCCTTCAGGGTGGACATGGGTTAGCCCTCATCGACCACACAAAACGTAAAATTTCGAAATATCCGAAACTACTCATTTAAAAAATGTTTTCTCCAATATTAAGAATGATCTTTCAGGTTAGACATAGGATTTGGTTCATCTAGGAAAAATTTGTTAATATACGAAACTTATTATAGGATTTCAAAAACGTTTTCACCAATATTTAGAATTTTCTTTCACGGTGAGTTAGGGTAGGTTTCATTGACCAAACCCATTTTAAAGATTACTTTGGGTCAAAAGACGTAAAATTTTAAAATATCCGAAACTACTCATCCAATTTAAAAACATTCTGAAAAAATTCCTTTTTGGAAATTCCTATTTTACTGGAGCAAATACGTGTAAAGTAGTGAACTTTGTAAATTTTTCCATCTCCTGAAAAGTTGGTCATAGTAACTTGAAATGTGTGGTCCTCCAGGCCAAAAAATTATTCTGAAAAAGTACCTTCTTGAAATTTAGATTTTAATAAGGGTATAAGGGTAAATTATTGTACTGTGGTACTTTTTTTTTTTAAAGAATGAAGCCTACATGGAACGAAATTAATTGAAATTTAGAACGAAATGGAATAAAATGGGGAACAAATGAATAGAAATGGAAACGAAAAGGAATAGAACGCGGAACGAAATAAGGTGAAACGGGGAATGAAATGGTTTCAATAGTTACGATATTAGGGCTCGAAAATTTTCAAGAATATTATTTACCGAAACGAACATGATTCCAAGCTAAACAGGCTGTTCTAATTTTATTGTTTATTCTAAATAGTTTTTATAAAAGATTACAACGATAAAAATTAAATAAAATAAAAATTCTGTACGGGAGAGTTTTAGAAATGTAGACTGTAATCCTGATCCTTCTTTAATATTTAATATTACCGGTAGCGAAGTTCCGGGCGGGCCTGCTAGTATTTTATAAAAAGGTACTTTTATAAAAAGTACCTTTAATAAGAAGTACCTTTAATAAAAGTACCGAAAGAACACTTTTTGGTACTTTTTATTTCCTGAAATTTTTTTTTGTAATTTTTGTAATGGATATTATAGATTAAAATACATTACGGAGGGGTGTGATTTACATTTTTTTGTTCACATTTTTCGATGGTTAATGGCGTTTTCTTTTCTGGCAAAAAATGTGCCTTTTTTTGTGTTTTCTCCCAAAAATTATATTTTTGTGTTCATTTTAAAAAAAAAATATCAACCGTTATAAAGGATATCGTGTTTTTTTTCTAAAAATGTCTGCCATATAAAGTGCAAAATGTTGCTCTTTTTGCCCCGTAATAATCACGGGGTTTAAATTGCCTCTAGAGCAAAAATACGTGTCGACTTAAATTTAATAAAGATTATTTCATATTCATATGGACATCGTAGGTCAATATCTTCATATAAATACCCCCCAAAATTTACACATTTTCATGAAAAAAGTTTTTAACGAAGCCAAACTTTTACAAGGTTATGCCACCGTTGGATAGGCATTAAAAAAAACTTTCTTCTCATATGTAAACATCATATAGTTTCTTCGAAAGAAATGGCTAAAAAATCAAAAAAATTTTTTCGCCATTTTTTGACCCATGTTTTGAACCCCTAAATCCGCGATATGGCCGATAAGCCGAGACACCCCAACCTTAGAATTGTCTCTTTTATATATATTTTACGTTTTATGCAAATCGGTTCATAAGGGTTGAGATACTTCCTTTGTTAGTATAGTAGTTCACAATCAATATCTGTGTGCAATTTAATTTTTTTCTGCGTAGCCGGCCTTTGGCCGGGCTTAGGGGATTTAAACTCCACACGCAAAAAAAAATCTGTGTCGGAGTGAGCAAAAATCTGGCATAATTTTACCAAAAATATGCTAAAACTACAACCGACGAAGTAGTTTTCGTAATTTAACCAAAACGCTTATGTAAAAAATTTTGAAGAAAATGCTAATGCTATTTAAGCAAAAACTTGGTAAAATATACCAAAAGAAATATGGTGAAATATACCAAAATTATTAGAAAAGGTGACTAAAAATAGTGCTAAAAATTACCCCATTTATGCTAAAATAAATTTTCTAGTAAATTTTTGTAAAAATTTGTATATTTATTGAATTTAAAATTTTCACAGAATAAATCCATATTAATATAATAAATGTTGTGTAGAATTTAATTTACCACCGACCAACTGACCCTTTATGTACAATTTTCTCCAGTGACTGCTGCCTACGCTTTTTCTTGAAGTGAAGGATCCGCTATAGCTTCACGAATTTATTTAAAAGCATCCTGTAAAAATAGAAAATTATTACAAAACATAAATTTTTAGTTTAAAAAACTGGTAAACCCCATTGGTCTCTTGTTATGGAGGAACACTTACTTGGTCATTCTATTTGTAACTCATTAGAACAGGTCTGGACTCCCTTGGCTTTGCGTTTTTAATTTTATAACTAAAGGCAGGACTGGTGCCCACGCTCTTTATTGTAGTGATGGATTCGTCATGGATTTAAAAATGTATTTACCAGTACCCTGTAAAAATAGAAAATTATTACCAAACACTAATTTTTAACTAAAAATCTATTAAACCTTATTGGTATCTTCGCAATGGGGGTATACTCTCTTTATCATTCCATTTGTTATTCATCGAAACATACGTCTGGCACTCTATTGGTTGTGCTGAATGGATAGTGTTTTAAGTTATGACTGCAAAATTAACTTTAGCATTTTTGTATCTTATCTTATTTATCTAATTTATCTTTTAAAAACTAATTCTTTATTTTAATTTATTAATTTATTTTAATTCTATTTATCAATTTCCTATTTACGTTTTTATAACACAAAAAATAAACAAACAACGCACACAAAAATACAAAATTAAAATGGCGGTCTGCATTTGTTTTCGTTTTTGGTGTTGTTTTCTTTCGATAAATTTTTGTGCAAGTAATTTGCGTTATTGTGCAAGCTACTTGGTAATTTTACATAAAAAACTAATTATGTTACTTTAACATCGACAAGCATAATTTTAGCAAAAATTTGGTAAAAAATTTTTTTTGGTATGAAAAAAATTTTACCAAGTAGGATTGCTCAATCTTTTTTTTTTTTTTTTTTTTTTTCTCATTCATTTGTTTTATTGAATCTTCACTAATATTATGTGAACTAACAATAAGTATTCAAATCTTAAAACTAATATAACTTAATATTAAGTCCAGCCAATGCCAGACAAAATTTCATTTGCTCATAAGTTATCCAATGTTTTCAAAAGCATCATCCTTCACTTTAGTGTGCCAAGTCAGCAGTGGCCCTCCTTCTAAGGCGTTGGTGACCACGATTATTTAGAAGATTGCGTGCTAAATTGTTTGGATGTGATTCCAGTTTTCGTAAGTAGTTTTGGGTATGTTTTACAATTTCATCTTTAACAAGGGAAACATTTAGATCTCTGTGTATGTTCGAGTTTCTAACATACCAGGGGGCATCAGTAATCATTCGCAAAATGTTGTTCTGTTTTCTTTGTATTTTTTCCACATTAGACGCAGAGGCAGTGCCCCATAACTGAATACCATAGCACCATATAGGTTTTATAATCGAGCTGTAGATCAATAGTTTACAGTCTAACCTAAGTTTCGAGTTTCTCCCAATTAGCCAATTAAGTGCAATAGTTTTCAATTTTATTTGGGTTAATTTTGCATCTATATGGTTTTTCCACGTAAGACGACGATCGAGATGAATTCCGAGGTACTTTACTGTTGTATGTTGAGGTACAATGTGATTATTAATCCGAATTTGGGGACAAGTTTCTCGTCTTAACGTGAACGTTATGTGGATGCATTTCTGCTCATTCACTTTAATCTTCCACTTATTTAACCAGTATTCTAATTCAAGAATGTGACTCTGCAAAATACGAGTTGCTTCAAGTGGATTGTTATGGGAGCTTAAAATAGCTGTATCATCTGCAAATGTGGAGGTATGCGTATTTCGATTAGTTGGCATATCAGAGGTGTACAAAATATACAAAAGCGGTCCCAAAATACTACCTTGTGGAACTCCAGCTTGTATGATTTGCGGGGTACTGACAAAATCGTCAGTACCCCGTGCTCAATCTGACACAGATTTTTTTTTTGCGTGCATGCATTAAACCCACCCTCCCCGCAAAATAAAACATTTTTGGGCATAATATTAAAGTGTTTTTTATTTATTTCGCGCGATTGCACGATTTATTAAATTTAAAGCCTCTTTTCATATTGGTTTGAAAATTATTTTTTTAATGAAACCATTTTTCATATTGTATTATTAATGCAATTTGGGGCCTTTTTTTCATTTTTAATAAAATGCACTGAAAAAAATAACTATACTGAAATTAAATAAACACTGTTATTAATTTAAGTAAACAAATTTTTTTGAATTTACTTCAACTTATCTTAATATAAGGTGGTTTTACTTAAAACAAAGCAAATGAACTTGAAGATAGTACATGCAAATACTTAAAAAAGCACAAGAGTTTTCCTTAATTTACTTTTTTCTTAAATAAAAACAAAAATTGATTAAATTAAAGAAAATGCGTTTTGGTATTAAAGATTTGTACTTATTTGATTCAAGGTCTTGAAAATGTCTATACTATTTTTAAGTAAGTTACGTACTTATTTATTTTTTTTGCACACAATTTAATTTTTTTTCTTTTAATTAAAACAAATTTTTTTTAATAAACCCTGTTTTTCTTAAATGCAATTAAGTCGCCATAAATGTAAAGAATATTTAACTTAATTTAAAAAAACAAATAAAGGAAAATTTTTGTGCTTTTTTATGTATTTGCATGTTCTATCTTTAAGTTTATTTTCTTCGTTTTAAGTAAAACCACCTTATATTAAGATAAGTTGAAGTAAATTCAAAAAAATTTGTTTACTTAAATTAATAACAGCATTTATTTAATTTCAGTATAGTCATTTTTTTCAGTGTAACAGGAAAAAACATACATTTGCATGAAAGTCCTCTCCTTGATAATAATCAAGGAGAGGACTTTCATATACACTGAAAAAACTAACTATACCGAAATTAAATAAACACTGTTATTAATTTAAGTAAACAATTTTTTTTTGAATTTACTTCAACTTATCTTAATATAAGGTGGTTTTACTTAAAACAAAGCAAATAAACTTGAAGATAGTAGATGCAAATACTTAAAAAATCAGAAGAGTTTTCCTTAATTTGTTTTTTTAAATTAAGTTAAATATTCTTTACATTTATGGCGAATTGATTGCATTTAAGAAAAAAGGGTTTAATAAAAAATTTTGTTTTACTTAAAAGAAACAAATTTAAATTGAGTGCAAAAAAAAATAAATAAGTACGTAACTTACTTAAAAATAGTATAGACATTTTCAAGACCTTGAATCAAATAAGTACTAATCTTTAATTCCAAAACGCATTTTCTTTAATTTAATAAATTTTTGTTTTAATTTAAGAAAAAAATAATCTTTATTTTATTGATTTCATTGACTTTATTTGAATCCATATCTTCATCAGTTTAAGAAAAAATTTACTTAACCTAAGGAGCAAATACTTTAGGTATTTTGGGGACTCCATATGGGGCCCATCTGGAGCCCCCATGAGACCCTAACTTAAAATCCAAATTTCGATTTTCGCGGAATTTTCAAATGCCTATAACTCTGCAAATACTGTAGATACGAAAAAATTCTAAAGACATTTTTGTAGTCCTCAACTTGTAGAATATGACCGCCGAAGACCCGAAAGCCCTTCGAGTTATAGTTTTCGAGTTATTTCATGTTCAAATTTCTCAAGACCCCATTCCCATATCTCGAAAACTAAGCAAGATAGAGCGATTGCACATACTCATGGGCGGACCGCATATATTGGGGGCCCGTAGGGTCCTCACATTGGGACTCCATAGGGTCCACAGAATCCGTAATTTTAAGGAAATTTTTACTTATTTTAAAAAATATTTTTCCTCTGGATAAAAACAATTAAACTTATATTAAGTACAATTTTACTTACTTTTAAGATATACATATTTAAGTAAATGCATTACTATGTTTTAGGAAAAAATATACTTGGAAGAAGAATTAATATCTTTGGAGCCCTCGCATACCCTCCTTTTTTTAAATTAAGTTCAACATGCTTTAAGAATGGTGAATTTTTTTTTCAGTGTAGGAGACTTTGATACTTATTCTATAGGAAAAAAGTCTCCGAATCTGAAACTTTTTCTTTAGGAAATAGGTCTTACAAATAATATTTTTTCTATTTTTTCTAAAGTCTCAGAATCTGAGACTTTTTCTTTAGGTAATGTGAAAAAAACTTAGACTTTTTTTAAATAAGAAAAATTTCTTTGAACTTGATACTTTTTTATAGGAAAAACGTCTCAGAATCTTAGACTTTTTCTGTAGGAAAAAAGCCTCAGAGTCCGAGACATTTTCTATATAAAAAATGGTCTCGTAAAAAGTCCCCAGAGTCTGAGACTTTTTCTATAGGAAAAAGGGTCTCATAATCTGAGACTTTTTATATTGAAAAAAAGTTCTCAGAGTCTGAGACTTTTTGTATTAAAAAAGTTCTCAGAATCTATAACTTTTTCTATTTAAGAATCTGTGACATTTTCTTTAGGAAAAATATCTCAAAAATGCTTTAGAGTATGATAAAGTTCTTAGAATCCGAAAATTTTTCTATAGGAAAAAAGTCTCAGATTCTGAGAAATTTTTTTATAAGAAATTTTTTGATTTTTAATTTTAAAATCGGCTGCAAGTGTTCTACATCCGGTTTTTATTTGATTTTATAGCTTTATTTGATTTTATAGCTCTCCCATCACTTTTTTTTTTTCAAAAAAAACAAGTATCCCTGTTTTACTCGTCCGACAAATGTGAATTGAATTTTTTTTTTTTTTTTAAAAATTCCCCCCCCCCCCCAAACCCAAAAGCTGTACCCGCCACTGTCTTAATGTAAGGTGGTTTTACTTACAACAATAAAAATAAACTTGAAGATAGTACATGCAAGTACTTAAAAAAGCACAAGAGTTTTCCTTAATTTGTTTTTTTAAATTAAGTTAAATATTCTTTACATTTATGGCAAATTGATTGCTTTTAAGAAAAAAAAGGGTTTATTAAAAAATTTTGTTTTACTTAAAAGAAAAAAATTTAAATTGTGTGCAAAAAAAATACATAAGTACGTATCTTACTTAAAAATAGTATAGACATTTTCAAGACCTTGTATCAAATAAGTAAAAATCTTTAATTGCAAATCGCATTTTCTTTAATTTAATCAATTTTTGTTTTAATTTAAGACAAAAGTAATCTTTATTTTATTGATTTCATTGACTTTATTAAAATCCATATCTTTATCAGTTTAAGAAAGAATTTACTTAACTGAAGGAGAAAATACTTTAGGTATTTTGGGGACCCCATCTGGGGGCCCCTTGTGGAGACCCCATGAGACCCTAACTTTAAATCCAAATTTAGATTTTCGTGGAATTTTCAAAAGCCTATAACTCTGCAAATACTGCAGATACGAAAAAAATTCTAAAGGTATTTTTGTAGTCATTATCTTGTAGAATATGACCGCCGAAGACCCGAAAACCCTCTGAGTGATAGTTTTCGAGTTATTTCATGATCAAATTTCTCAAGACCCCATTCCCATATCTCGAAAACTATGCAAGATAGAGCGATTCTGACCAAAATTTTGGATCAAAATCAATAGTGACCCTATACCCCATAATATACTCATGGGCGGACCCCATATAGGGGGTCCGTAGGGTCCTCACATTGGGACTCCATAGGGTCCACAGAATCCGTAAGTTTAAGGAAATTTTTACTTATTTAAAAAAAATATTTTTCCTCTTGATAAAAACAATTAAGCTTATATTAAGTACAATTTTACTTACTTTCAAGATATATTTAAGTAAATGCATTACTATGTTTTAGGAAAAAATATACTTGGAAGAAGAATTAATATCTTTGGAGCCCTCGCATACCCTCCTTTTTTTAAATTAAGTGCAACATGCTTTAAAAATGGTAAATTTTTTTTTTCAGTGTGGTTTCAATTTTTTGGGGCAATTTTTCACTAAGAATTGGGGTAATTTTTCATAATTCATAGTGAAGTGATATTTCATTTTTAAAAAGACCCCAAACTTGGGGTCTTTTTTAATGTTTGGCTTTGGGGCCATTTTGCATTGGGGCCATTTTTCAGGGTGCCACCCCTAATATGAATAGAAATATTCGCGACAACAACAAGTAAGTTAATCGGCGAGAACTTCGCTAGAATAAGGATCTCTAATATATTCATACATTTTGTGCAATCCTAGAAGCGTTACAAACCAAATGAATGACTTATATATACTCATTGTGACAAAGTGGAGTTGTATAAAAAAATATAAAAAATAAAAAGAAAAAGGTAAGTATAATAGAACGTTGCCACAAAACTAAAATACATTGAAAATGAATAGAATGTTGTGAAAATTCATTTTGACGATAGCGGCGACTGTGCATGAGAACAACGTCTGCATTTTTATACAAATAATAACAAGCATTTGTAAGTATACTCGACGACGTCGTAAACAAAGGAGGTAACTGCACGGTTGGGGTTTTTGGACCATTTCAGGTCACTAGTTGCCCATGTTGCAAATTAGTTTTATTTTTTTTTATAGACAACGAAAAAAAAAACTTCCCAATATTACACTGTGCGACAAATATAAATTTTTGGTTGCACCCATGATTGCACTGAAAAAAATAACTATACTGAAATTAAATAAACACTGTAATTAATTTTAGTAAACAAATTTTTTTGAATTTATTTCAACTTATCTTAATATAAGGTAGTTTAACTTAAAACAAAGAAAGTTAAACTTGAAGAGTTTTCCTTAATTCGCTTTTTTAAATTAACTTAAATATTCTTTACATTTATTGCGAATAGATTGCATTTAAGACAAAAAGGGTTTATTAAAAATTTTTGTTTTACTTAAAAGAAAAAAAAAAAATTAAATTGTATGCAAAAAAAATAACTTACTTAAAAATAGAAAAGACATTTCCAAGACCTTATATTAAATAAGTAGTATTCTTTAATTCCAAAACGCATTTTCTTTAATTTAATAAATTTTTGTTTCAATTTAAGAAAAAAATTAATCTTTATTGTATTGATTTCATTGATTTTATTTGAATCCAAAACTTCATCACTTTAAAAGAGAATTTCCTTAACTTAAGTAAAAACTACTTTAGTTATTTTGGGGACCCCATCTGGGCGCCTCATATGGAGACCCCATGAAACCCTAACTTTAAATCCAAATTTCGATTTTCGCGGAATTTTCAAATGCCTATAACTCTGCAAATACTGCAGATATGAAAAAGGCATTTTTGTAGTCCTTAACTCGTAGAATATGACCGCCGAAGACCCGAAAGCCCTCCGAGTTATAGTTTTCGAATTATTTCCGAGTTATAGTTTTCGAGTTATTTCATGATCAAATTTCTCAAGACCCCATTCCCATATCTCGAAAACTAAGCAAGATCCCGAGTAAAAATTTTGATATGATGCAATATATAATGATATGTAACACAATATATATTTATACGCAATTTGATCCGAATAATGGTGGATGTGTTTGCATTAAAAAAGATCACCTTGTATAAAATATGATTTGATTTCATCCGAGTTTTGACCAGACATTGCCATACATTGGTGGATCTAATTAGATCTAATTGCATAAAAACATATAAAATCCTGGTGTTTTTTGGTTCACCAAACATTTAATTTTCTAAAACAAAAAAAAATTTTGGGTACGCTTCGAACCAGATAGGTGATATACATAACCCTAACAAGAAATGTTTAGGAACATTTTAAAAAGTTTCTTATACTTTGCCTAAAAAACTTAGAACATTTTTGGTTAATTGAAAACATATATAGTTTTATATGGAACAGCATAATCTATATATAATTTTATGTTAAATTATACAGAAAAACAAATTTTGTATTGACCCTCATATAATCTATATAAATAAAAATCAATTGTCGTTCGTTGGTAACAGCATCAGTTGAGAACGGCTGCACCGATTTGGATGATTTTTTTTTTGAAATGTTCGTTATAGTCCAACTTAGGTTTTTACGTAAAGCAATATTGACCACGCCCACTTTTACGCCCACTTTTTTCGATTTATCTAAAATCGGAAAACGGCTGCACCAATTTGGGAAATTTTTTATTTAAATGTTCGAAGTAATCCAATTTACGGTTTTACTGAAAGAAAAATCGACCACGCCCACTTTTACGCCCACTTTTTCAATTTATCTAAAATCTGAGATTGGCTGGACCCATTTGACTAAATTTTTTTTTAAATGAATTTTCTATAAACGTTGGTTTTTACGAACGTTGGTTTTTACGAAAAAAGAAATTGACCACGCCCACTTTAGCTATTTTTTGTTGCAAATGTTCGTCATAATTCAGCTAAGGTTTTTACGGATAGTAAAATTTCCCAAGAAAACTTTTTTCAACGTATCGATAGAACTATAACGGCTAGACCGATTTGGTTATAGTCCGCAAAAGATTTTTAAGATTAATATTTTTTAGAATTTTTTTTTCCGATATATGTATTTTAATCGTGGAATGGCTGGATCAATTTGTCTAATTTGGTTTTTAATGTTTAATGTATGAATGGATGGACCGAGTTGGTTAAATTTCTTCACGGTAAGAAAAGTTGTCCACCCACTATTTTTTTCGATATATATAAAATTTGCTCCATAGAAAAATAAAATATAGAATATTAGAATAAAATATAAATAAAAATCAAATGTAGTTCGTTGGTAATCGCATCACTTGAGAAGTGACCGATTGAATAATATTTTTTTTAAATGTTTGTCTTCTTTTTTTAAATGTTCGTCTTAGGTTTTTTCAGAAAACAAATTAATCACGCCCACTTTTACGACTACTCTTTTTATATATATTTAACATCGGAGAACGGCTGGATCGACTTAACTAAACTTTTTTTTTAATGTTGTTCATAGTTCAACTTAGGTTTAAACGGAAATAAAAAATTTTCACGCCCTTATATATTTTAATATACCTAAAATAGAAGAACGGGAGGGCCGATTTGGCTAATAGTAGTATTTGTTGACGTTCGTGATAATACATCTAAGGTTTTTACTGAAAGAAAAGTTGCCCACTCCCACTTTTTTTAACACATAAAAAATCGGAAAACGACTGGCCAGATTTGGTAAATTTTTTCTTTAATGATCATTATAGTCCAAGTAAGGATTTTACGGAAATAATTAGTGTCGTTAAAATTTGCAACACTTGAGAACGCGTGGACCGATTTGGCTAATTTTTTTGTAAATGTTTGTAATAGTCCATATAATTGTTCGGAAAGAAAAATTGTCCTCGCCCATTTTTTTCGATATATCTAAAACTCATTTTTACTCTATTCGAAAATTCTTAATAGATTCCGCTCAAACTTGGTACAAATTATTTTAAATGCTTGGGTATTTAACTTACTTCACAAATTTTAGCGCCCACTTTTGTCTAAATATGTCGACTACTAATGATCGCACCGATTTTTTATGTTAATAATAGTTATAATTAGGTTTTTAATATAAATGAGAAAAGTGTTCCGGAAAAATGGCAAATTCCAGAAAAACTATTAAGGTTTGTTTGAACTCAAAACAATAGCTCTCGATAAGAACAAAAGATATGAGTAATTTATTTTTGTTGTTGTTCGTAATGATACTAAAGAAGTTTTAAATTTGTACAGTTTGCAAAGTGGAAGACATGGTAATTTTTTTTTATGTTCCTAATATGTATATAATTTAAAGATGATTATCTGCCTAATCGGGTCTTTAAAACCATGCCCACAAATTTTTCCAAGCCAAGAAATTCATTGCAGTCTTTGTAGGGCTATATATTTGGGCCAGCAACGCGGACCGGGCCAGCTAGTTTTATATAATTATATCAACCGTACACCTTTTAATCCGAATCATGATTAAATTATATATAACTACATATGACTGCATTTAAAAAATTTAGAAAAGATCTCACGCGATGTATAATCATATATGATTTATTATGTTTGTATCAAGTTATATATTGTTATATATGTTTATTTTTACTCGAGATAGAGGGATTCTGACCAAAATTTTGGATCAAAATCAATAGTGACCCTATAATAGTGTACGCACATACTCATGGGTGGACCGCATATATTGGGGCCCCGTAGGGTCCTCACATTGGGTTTAAGGAAATTTTTGTTTTGGTTTAAGGAAATTTTTACTTATTGTAAAAAAAGGTTTTTGCTCTAGATAAAAACAATTAAACTTATATTAAGTACAATTTTACTTACTTTTAAGATGTATTTAAGTAAATGCATTTCTATGTTTTAGGAAAAAATATACTTGGAAGAAGAATTGATATCTTTGGAGCCCTCGCATACCCTTCTTTTCTTAAATTAAGTTCAACATGCTTTAAAAATGGTAAATTTTTTTTTCAGTGTAGTGCGAATTTTTTTTTTTGCTTAAAGGAAAAAAACTGTTTTAACGTGAGCAATTTTTAAACAGATATAAAAATATAAATACTTACGTAATATTTTTATACCCTCCACTCTGGTGATAGAGGGTATATATAAGTTTGTCATTCCGTATGTAACACATTGAAATATTGGTTTAGGACCCCATAAAGTACATATATTCATGATCCTTGATCGATTTTAAGGCGATCTAGCTATGTCTGTCTGTCTATCTGTCTGTCCGTCTGTCTGTTGAAATCACGTTTTTGGCAATAATCCGGAACCGATTTAAACGCTTGGGGTACCAAAAGTTGCGGAATTTATCCAGGAAGAAACTGATGTATTTTTTTTTAAATCGGTTAAGTATTTTAAAAGTAATGAGTGAATTACTTAAAAAAACTCATAGTTTTTTCAACATACCCCTAAATTAACTCATATTTTGTGTGATACATAAAAAAGAAAACGGAAATGAAAAAAAAAAACTGAGAAAAAGGAAAAAAATCTTTGCAAAAAAGCTTTAAAATATGTAAAACAATATCTAAATTTAATTTAAAAAAGTTCTTTAAGAAAAAAGTTCTGTAAGAAATAATAAAAAAAATATCTTAAAAATTCTCATTGATATATATTTTTTTGTATATAGCATGTGTGTGTGTGTGTCCGTTTTTTTTGCTTCGTCATATTAACGGGGTTGCCAGACTTTTTTGGCTTTGTCGCAAAATCGGATGTAAAATATCGCCAAAATTCAGTTTTGTTCAGATTTCTTAATAAAAAAATAATTTCATTTAAAAAAAATAAATTTTGTTAAATAATAAAAGACAGAAATAAACTTTATGGCAAAAATCGCCCAAATCCGGAAAATCTATATATAAGAGTAATGTGACTGACAGGCATACTCATCCATCATCGCCCAGCCATAACCGCTGAAGCTAGAGACTTGAAATTTGGACTAAGTATAGGTCAGACCTTTAAAGATTTAATTCCCTAATTCAATTTCTTAAATCTGATTTAAAATAATTGAATTAATTCCCTGTTTCTATAAATCGAAAAGAATTAATTCATTTTTTAATTCACTTAATTTCATTGCAAAGAATTAATTCTTTGATTTGATTAAATTGATTTAATACATTTTGATTTGAATCAACTGATTCAAATCACTTTGATTTGAATCAACTGATTCAAATCACTTTGATTTGAATCAACTGATTCAAATCACTTTTATTTGAATCAACTGATTCAAATCACTTTTGATTTAAATCAACTGATTCAAATCACTTTTGATTTGAATCAACTTGATTTAAACTTTTTTCACTTAAATCAAACACTAAAAATGCACATTATAAAAATCTTATCATGTCTGATTGCGTTAAAGTCATTGGAATATCATCAATTTTAAACACACGCCATCAATAAACAACACTCCAAATTGTACAGTATTATTAAATGTGTACCTTTAGTCTAGAGATGGGCGCTGGTCACGTGATTTGCGAGATTCACGTGAATCACGCGTGAGTGATTTTCATTTCAATCACGTGATTGTGAGTGAGCGTGATTTGAAAAAAAAAACTGAGTGAGTGATTAGTGAGCGAGTTATTTATTTTTTGCGTGAGTTTGCGTGATTAGATTTTTTGATTTGCCCAATTTTTTTAAAATTTACGTAAAAATTTTTTTTTTTGAGTTTTTGTTTTTTTTGGTAAGAAAATTTTATTGCGTGAGTAGATTTTGAGTGACTCACGCGTGAGCGTGATTGTATCTGGCGTGAGTCACGCGTGAGTGTGAGTAAGTTTTTTTATTACTCACGTGAATAGTGAGTGAGCGTGAGTAGAAAAATATTGCGTGAGTGATAAGTGAGTGATCCGATTATTTTTTGCGTGAGTGAGTGTGTCAATAACGAATTTGGCTCTTCAGCATAAAAATAACTTTAAATTTAACACAAAAACAATTAATGATATACATTTTTATTATACACATACATTTCCATTATATCGAAAAGTCGTGCATTATCCCACCCTTAATATATATGTGCAAATTAATAAATGTTATATTTAAGCAATGTCTTGTATTTTTGTGATTCCTATGTATGCGGGCATAGGCTAAAAAATGCAGCTTGTGCGCTGCCAATAAAATGTACGCTATTAAATTCTGTTGCTTTGACTTTTTGCTTGCTACTACCGCACAAGCATAAATGTTATAGTATGTGTGTGCTTGTGTAAAGTAAATACTTTGATTTAAGAAAAAAATGTTTATATCAACTGATTCAAAACATTTTTGATTTGAATCAATTGATTTGAATCAAATTGATTTAAATCAATTGATTTGAATCAAATTGATTTGAATCAAGTGAATTAATTCTTGTTTGATTTGAATCAAGTGAATCAATTCATTATTTAAACAAGGAATTAAACAAAAAATTAGTTAATTCTTTCAACAAGTAGTTGAAATTAATTCTTTTCAATCAAATCATCAAGAATTAATTCCTTGATTTATTAATATGAATTAATCTTTTTGCGAATCAAATCAAAAGTGAATTAATTCTTCAAATGTCTGCTGAAGGTTCACCTCCCGCAATATAAATCCACTATGGCTGGATTTTTGCCAGTGCTGATTCTAAGGGGGTAAAAAGGGTAAAAAACTGTACTTATGGTACTTTTTACATCTCGTGATATAATGATCATAGAGACTTGAAATTTGAACTGTATGTTCACCTCCCGGAATTTAGATCCATTAAGGCTGGATTTTTGCCATTGTTGATTCTAAGGGGGTAAAAAGGGTAAAAAAACTGATCTTTTGGTGCTTTTTATATCTCCTAAGGGGGTAAAAAGGGTAAAAATCTGTACTTTTGTACCTCAAAAAAATTGTCACATAGACTTGAAATTTGGACTGTATGTTCACTAGGGTGGGTCAATTTTTTTTGCCTATTAAGCGTATAGCAGAATCGTAATCTATGAGAAATTCTAAGAACTTTTCCCAAAGAAACCATGGTTCTAAAATCAAAATCGAGCTTCCGGTTTTTTAAGTGAAAATTTGGTGCTCAGGAAATCCAAAAATAATGCGATTTTTTTGGTAATATTCATTGCAATTGGTGAATGGTTGACCTGTATCGCTGGAAGAGGGCTTATTTTAAAGGAAATTTCATCTTTCTATATCTGTTCTCAGTTATAGAAAATTATGTACCTAAGTAATGGTTTTGGAGATTTATGTCAAAATAATAATAGTCAAACTGTTATAAAACCTAAAACTGTCACGATTTTTCTACCTAAAGCTTAGAAAAAAATTATTTAACTAAATTGTAATTCAAAATTGAGTTTAAAAAATAATTGATTTTAAAATTGGTTAAAAGAAAATTTATTTAACAAAACTTAAGTCAAAACTAAAAACGAAAAAATTAAAAAAAAATTATCGATATTTTACAAAAACTTACTTTTTTTATTTAAAAAGTTCTTCAACTAGGAAAAAAAAAATAAATCAAAATATAATAATGAAAAATATTTAAAAAAAAAACCGGGAAGCGAACCCTGGAATAATGTGTCACAAAGCACGACATAATGACAACACAACAACACTTTATAACTAATGCGTACGGCAGCCTAGGTTCGAATCCTTGCGATGCCCATCAAATTATTGTATTTTTTTTGTTTGTTTTTTTTTATTTAACTATTTAATTAAAAAAAATATATGAAAAATATTATTTTCATCGATTTTATGTTTAAATGTAATTTAAAAAAAAGGTCTTGTCAAATTACTAGAAAAAGTCTCGTAATCCCATTTTACCAATATTTGGCAGTTTTCCTCGTTTTTTAACAAATAATCGAAATTTAAATTTTTTTTGTAATTTTAGAATTTTTCTTGTAATTTTACAAATTTTCAAGACTGTATGTTCACCCCCCGGAATATAGATCCCATAAGGCTGGGTTTTTGCCAATGATGATTCTTATAGGGTAAAAAGGGTAAAAACATGTACTTTTGTTACATTTTATATTTCCTTAAATAATGGTACTAGAAAATTGAAATTTGCAATGTCGGTTCACCTCCCGGAAAAAAGATTCACTAAGGCGCGGGTTTAGCCAATGTTGATTCTACGGGGGTTAAATGTGTAAAAAAGTACTTTTGGTACTTTTTTTTTTATTTACTGAAATAATGGTTATTCAAACTTTAAATTTAGAATGTGAAATAAAACATTCTGGAACAAGTACGTTCCGAAAATTCTGTACCGTTTTTAAAAAGTACCTTTTATAAAAAGTACCTTTTATAAAAAGTACCTTTTATAAAAAGTACCTTTTATAAAAAGTACCTTTTATAAAAAGTACCTTTTATAAAAAGTACGTTTATAAAAAGTACCTTTTATAAAAAGTACGTTTATAAAAAGTACCTTTTATAAAAAGTACCTTTTATAAAAAGTACCTTTTATAAAAAGTACCTTTTATAAAAAGTACCTTTTATAAAAAGTACTTTTTATAAAAAGTACCTTTTATAAAAAGCACCTTTTATAAAAAGTACCTTTTATAAAAAGTACCTTTTATAAATAGTACCTTTTATAAAAAGTACCTTCCCGGGTAAAAATGAAATATATATGATCATATATGAAGATATATGGATCATATATGGATTTATATAACCATATATTATCATATATGAACATATATGGAGGCATACAGTGCCGGTCAAAAAAATAGCACCAATGACAAAATCTCTATTCATTCAATTAAAACAAAATATTATGTTCGTATTCGTTTAAAGTAAATATGCAATACTCTTATACTAAGTCTAAACCCCTGAAATGTTTTTACTTTTTCCAAAAATTGTGGACGGTTCTTTTTTAATGATCGATATTTTAAAAAAAACTCCGAATCAGTGCAGTCAATAAAATAGCACCGAATTACAAAATTTCTTTAAAAAAATTAATAATATTTTAATTATTAAAATAAAAGTGGTAAATACTAAAGGAAGATAGTTTTTATTTATAAAAAAATTTTATTCATTACAAAATTTCATATTTATTTTCATAAAAATATGACGTGGAAAGAATTACACTCCTCAAAAACGTTCTTTTGTAAAAAATATGATTTCTGAACATAAACCATATCCTGAAAAAGGAAAATTGGTTGGATGCGCTTATTAAATGATTGGAAATTCAACAAAATTAACTTTAGAGCTTGAAAAACTTAGTCACAAGCGACGTTTGTCGCCATTAGGGGTTAGGTGTTTGCAGGCGCGGATCCAGGGGGGGGAGAATGGGATTTCTCCCCCCCCCCCCCCAAAACGATTTCAAAAAAAAAAGAAAGGAAAAGAAAAGAAAAAAAAGGAAGGGAAAAGAAAAAAAGGAAGGGAAAAGAAAAAAGGAAGGAAAGGTTCAAAGGTAGAACGAAAATTAACAGGATATAAAAAATCCTTGGGAGAAGTATAAATGGCAATACAGTCGTAGACATTTTCTAACCGAATTACTTTCTTTATCATTTTCTAAGGGAAAAGTATTATCTCAAATATTTTTTATAGAAAAATGGCTTAGAATTCCAGATTTTTTAGAAAATATTTTGATTTATTTGACTCTGAATGTAAGAACTTTTTTGATTGAAAAATTACCATAAATTTTAGGAAAATGCTTTTTATTTTTTCTATAGAAAAAAATTCCTCAGCAACTGAGAACTTTTTCTAAAACAAATGTTTCAGAATATGCCAAAATTATTTTCTGCAAAAAATCTGACAATCGGATACATTTCTACAGGAAAAACGTCTCAAAATCAGAGTTTTTCTACACTCAAAATAATACATTAGTAGATTTACTTATTTTTTTTTTGCTAATGCTGGTTAGCTAACTTTTAGCAAATTTTTAGTTGAAATTAGCATGTTAGCAAAAATATCTTGTAAACTTCATTCAGCGCATTAGCAATTTTAAACAAAATTTGAACTAATTTTTTTGCTAAATTTAAAATTGAGTTGACTAAATTTTTACAAGCTTTTTTGCTAATATTAGCAAAAATAAATGGTAATTTTTTTTTTTTTTTCAGAAAAATTAAAATGGCGCTATCTCAGAAACTAAGCCAGATAGAGCAAAATGGAGGCAATTTTTGGTTCTCGGGCTTGCAATAGTATCGCCGGTCCTCTTCACATGTGTGGAACCTAATTGGTCCTAAGTTGGGATTAGTGTTTATAAACCGGTTAACCGGTTAACCGAAAAACCTGTTTTTTCCTAAAATTTCGGTTTTTTTGCAAACCGGTTAACCGGAATTGAATATTTCCGGTGCACCGAAAACCGGTTTTTTCTGTCGGTTAACCGGTTTTTTAAATACATTCAAAACGGAATATTTTGGCAAATATTAAGGGTTTACACTTATTTTTTTATGATATTTTCAAAATTTCGTTGAAAACACATTAAAAATTCGCGAGAAAGAACGTCTAAAATATTTTTTGTTTCAAGAAATAATTTTCTAAATAGGAATTTTTTTTCCAAAACTGGTTTTCCCTAAAATCAGGTATCTAAAAAACTAAGCAAGGTAGAGCGAAACGGACACAAATTTTGGATCAAAAACTATGACGATTTTTAAGGAACCCAACTAGGTCTAGGCCCTATCGGTCTGGACCTATCGGGTCCGAACCCAATGGGGTCCTCAAATGTGTATGAACAAGTTGAAATAAAAAAAATTTCAGTTAGCTAACTTTACCAAAAAAATTGTGGGTTCAAAATCAGCAAATTTTCTTGTAGGTTTACAAGCATTTTTTTGAGTGCATGGAGAAATATATTTCCTAATCCTTGAATTTTTAATATGAGAATATCAGAATATCAGAATTTCTCTGTGTGAAAAATCTTTTAAAATATGTGAATTTTTCTATAGGAAAGGTTTATCAAAATCTATGATTTTTTATGGGAAAACTGTTTTAAAACTTGTCCATAGAAAAATATATCAGAACCTGAGATTTTTTCTTTGGATAAGAAATTTCTCAGAATCTGAAAATTTTTTTCTTTGAAGATTCTGAGAATTTTTCTATAGGAAATGTGTCTCTGAATATGTAAATTTGTCTTTTGAAATAATATATAAGAATTTTCCTTTTAAATATGTCAGAATCTAAGAAATTGCATTAAAAAGCATTAGATGGCAACAAAGCCGTAAAATTTTTCTATCGAAAAATGGTATAAAATTTAAGATTTGATTTTTTTAAAAGTGTATCAAAACTTCTTAATAAAATGTTTTAGAAACAGATAATGTATAAGAATCTGATCATTTTCTTTTACAAAATATGTTTTAGGATCGAATATTTTTGTATCCGAAGAGTTCTTAGAATCTGAGAAATATTTAAAAATATGAGAATTACTTATATTATAAATTTTTTATAAGCAAAGTATATCAGAATTTCAGGTTGTTTCTATAGAAAAGAGTCTAAAAATTTACAAATTCAAAATTTTGAATCTGAGAGTTTTTCTACAGAAAATACGATCTGAGAATTAAAGAACTCTTTTCTAAATTCTTTACTGTAAAATTTTTTGCTGCATACATTTCAACATTTATTTATTTTTTTTTTAGATTTTAGTCTGTTACAGAATATTAACAATATTAAAAAAAAACACACACAACCACCCCCCCCCCCCCCCCTTCCAAGAAATCTTTATTGCTTTCCGATTGCCTAAAATTTTTTTGGGTAAAAAAAAATCTCCCCCCCCCCCAAATTAAATTCCTGGATCCGCGCCTGGGTGTTTGTAAAGACAATGGAAGAAAGACCCATTTACGGCAGCTCCAGAGCTAAAAAAGGACAGCAAATGGCGAAAATGTTCGTCAAAGATTACAAAACAACAACATTAACGCTTGTAGATTCGGAAAAGTGCGCCTACTCTCACTTAAGCATGTTGCAAGTCCTTTTAAGTTTGCTAACAGTAACTCAGAATGACCAGCTTAAAAGTGGATTAATGATCTATGGGCAAATGAATCCAATGTTGTTTTATTTGGAGACATGGGATCACATACCTATGTCAGAAGACCCTAAAACGCGGATTTCTATCCAAAATTCAAAATAAAATTAACTTTAAATGGTGCTCATGGTGTGGGGGATATTTTCCTACTGTGGAGTGGGGTTCATATATTGGACCATGGCTCATATATTGGACTAGGACAACCGTGGATGTACACTTAACGTTTATATACTCCAGAAAGTAATGTTGCAATAAGTTTCTAAGCAAATGTCACTAATTTAAGTCTTTTAGCACGTCAATTACCCAAAGCATGACGGGAAATTGGCAAACAATTGGGTATGGACAATAAAGTAAACGTGATGGAATGGCCTGGTCAGTCCCCAGATCTAGACCAAATCGATAGTTGATGGACAGATATAGAGAAGGGAGTGTCTCGAATACAACCAACTTGTAATGAAGCTCTATGGGTGGCTGTTCAGCAACTCTGGAACTGAATTTCGAATTAAAGATCCAAAAGTCTTGCGAATTCGGTACAAAAACGTTGTACAGAGGTAATTGTCAATAATGAGCACTCGACAATTTTTTTTTAATATTTAAAGATATTACAACAATGCTGAATTCATAATCCATTCGTTTTTCAAATTTAAGAATTTCATTTTAATACAAAAAGTACTGTGGTGCTATTTTTTTGACTGAGTCTTTTTTAAGTTTTTTTAAAAACTCTAAAAACTTTTAATAAAATAAAAAACCAAATTAGCCTTTTCTTATGTAATATTGTTTCACACTCTTGTAAGTATCTTATGACACGTTATCAGTGACATAAGTTGAAATTATTAAAAATAAACCAACGAGGAAAATTCTGTTTATCCTGGTGCTATTTTTTTGACCGCAGCTGTATATGAACATATATGGAGGCATATATGATAATATATGGTTATATAAATCCATATATGATCCATATATCTTCATATATGATCATATATATTTCATTTTTACCCGGGTTTTATAAAAAGTACCTTTTATAAAAAGTACCTTTTATAAAAAGTACCTTTTATAAAAAGTACCTTTTATAAAAAGTACCTTTTATAAAAAGTACTATTTATAAAAAGTACCTTTTATAAAAAGTACCTTATATAAAAAGTACCTTTTATAAAAAGTACCTTTTATAAAAAGTACCTTTTATAAAAAGTACCTTTTATAAAAAGTACCTTTTATAAAAAGTACCTTTTATAAAAAGTACCTTTTATAAAAAGTACCTTTTATAAAAAGTACCTTTTATAAAAAGTCCCTTTTATAAAAAGTACCTTTTATAAAAAGTACCTTTTATAAAAAGTACCTTTTATAAAAAATACCTTTTATAAAAAGTACCTTTTATAAAAAATACCTTTTATAAAAAGTACCTTTCATAAAAAATACCTCTTATAAAAAGTACCTTTTATAAAAAGTACCTTATATAAAAAGTACCTTTTATAAAAAGTACCATCTATAAAAAGTACCTTTTATAAAAAGTACCTTTTATAAAAAGTACCTTTTATAAAAAGTACCTTTTATAAAAAGTACCTTTTATAAAAAGTACCTTTTATAAAAAGTACCTTTTATAAAAAGTACCTTTTATAAAAAGTACCTTTTATAAAAAGTACCTTTTATAAAAAGTACCTTTTATAAAAAGTACCTTTTATAAAAAGTACCTTTTATAAAAAGTACCTTTTATAAAAAGTACCTTTTATAAAAAGTACCTTTTATAAAAAGTACCTTTTATAAAAAGTACCTTTTATAAAAAGTACCTTTTATAAAAAGTACCTTTTATAAAAAGTACCTTTTATAAAAAGTACCTTTTATAAAAAGTACCTTTTATAAAAAGTACCTTTTATAAAAAGTACCTTTTATAAAAAGTACCTTTTATAAAAAGTACCTTTTATAAAAAGTACCTTTTATAAAAAGTACTTTTTAAGTGGGCTTTGGGGTCTATTCGGAAGAGCTTGGATTGAGCCTGGCTCGTAGATTGCCAGATCATTGCAGTGTCTACCAGGCAGAGATGCTGGCAATAAAGGAAGTGGCTGACTGGTTGAGCTGCAATGTCTTGTCTACAACCGCAGTCAACATCTATACTGACAGTCAAGCCGCGGTCAAGTCCCTGGATTCAATGTTTCTGAAAACAAGATCTGCCCTTAACTGCCGCACGTCTTTAAATGAGATGGCCAAGCAGTTTAACATACGACTCATATGGGTCCCAGGGCACAGAGACATTCCAGGGAATTGCAAAGCCGATGAGCTTGCAAGACTAGGAACTACCTTACAGGTTCCAACAGAATTGGAATGTGTTGGTATGCCTCTAGAAACTTTCAAGCAAAACCTACGGCTTTGTTCTGCGACGGAGACTAATCAAAGATGGGCAAATGGATGGACGTGTGAGACAACACGACTGATTTGGCCTTCTCTTAATCAGGGGCGCACAAGTGAGCTGATATCGCTTCCAAGAGGAGAGATTTCAACGGTGGTTTCTATAATTACCGGACACTGTCTTATAGGGAAGCACGCAGAGCGGTTAAATGTGCCGTCGAATGACTTTTGCCGAAGTTGCATGGATGAAGAGGAGTTGGAAACTATCGAACACTTTATTTGCCATTGCCCGGCACTTTCTGGTCAGCGACTTGCTTCACTGGGATCTAGGGAGCTGTACGATCTTTCAGATTTGTCGGATGTCAAAATTCAACATCTAAGGAGTTTCATAAGAAGCTCAAACTGGTTTAACGACAGGGACTAGTAGGGAAACCTATTACGATCCCGTGGTATCACAATGGACCTCAGAGTCTACGTGTGTTGACGTAAAACGTCAGCAGCCACTTACAACCTAACCTAACCTAAAAGTACCTTTTATAAAAAGTACATTTTATAAAAAGTATCTTTTATAAAAAGTACCTTTTATAAAAGGTACTTTTTATGGGGCGTGGCACCTGACATGTAAGCCAAAATTTTCAAGTATTTTGAACATAAATTAGAAAAGTTTTAATTTCCTCGAAAACAGAAACTAATTTACACAAAAAGTAGTAGAAGGAGATTAGATTTTTCGTATGTATTCCCATAATAGTGGGTTTGGAATAGATCAAAGCTAATAAATGATAAAGATACATAAATGGTAACAATTCATAAAGTTCGAATAGGTTATTTTTTGTAAATTAGAATATTATTAGAAAAGTTTTAATTTCCTTAGAAAACAGAAACAAATTTACAAAAATAGTAGTAGGATCGGATGAGATTATTGCATTTTTAGTGGGTTTGAAATAAATGAATAAAAAACAATAGGTATAAATAAAACAAAATGTTTTGCTTTTTAAATCGTTACATTGGTGGAGGGTATTTAAAGATTCGGCACAGCCGAATATAGCTTTCTTACTTGTTTAATTCTGTTTTCTTTTTTTCATTTGAATTCTTTTTTTAAAAGATAAAATCGGTTGTAGTTGTACAGCAAAAACTACTAAACCGATTTTGATGATTTTTTTTTTGATTTGTAGATTATTGAATTCTCTAGTACTTACCGTGGCCCCATGATCAATACATGATCAATTATTTTTATTTATTCTCTCTGTTTATTAACAACTCATTTTTAATAAATTCAACCTAACCGAGAACTGGTAACAATGACCTTCGTCTCGTTGTAGCGAAAAAACCAAGGATTCTGGTGGGAATCGAACCCACGACCCCCACGGGAAAGGCTAGCACGCTACCAACTAGCCTACGAGGCCCCCCATGGCCATTTTTTGAAAAATATTGATTTTTGTTAAAATTATGCTAATATAAACTTAAAAAATTAAAAAATTTAGTTTTCTTCTTTCATAAAAAACATATTAGGGTAAAAATTTAAAAAAATGGCCACTATAAGTACTGGAGAAATTAATAATTTCAAAATAAAAAAAATCATCAAAATCGGTCCAGTAATTTTAGCTGTACAACTGCAGCCGATTTTGTTCTTAAAAAAAAAAACATTCTACAATTAAGTGGCAAACCAGGCAATTCTTGTTGACCAGATTTTGTGTTATACAATTTTAAAAACATTACAATAATTCATCTTTCAAATGAAAAAGAAACATAATTAAAAAAAATATATACGTATTTATATTTTTATATCTATTTAATATACATAGCTTATTTTATACCATGCTGCATTGATGATTTTAACATGTGATGAGACTCAATGTAATGCATACGAGTAAGGTATAATATATAGCATACCAGAACGTAATATATATGGGGCATTCCAGGCCAAATCACTCACTTTTAGACCTTTAGACCCCCTTCGATAAATTTATTTTTGGATATGTTTTAGTACGTATTAAATGCAACTTGCTCTCAAGTTTTCAGATTGGCGATTTTTTCAAAAAAATTAAAAAGTTGAAATTTTCAATTAATTTTGACCAGTAAAAATATAGATATCTTGAAGTTGGACAACGTTTTGTTGGTTTTTAAATGTAGTTTTAGAAAAAAAATATTATAAAATTATTCAAAGTCATTATATCATTTTTTTTAACGTTTAAAAATTAAAATCGACTTTTGAAAAAGTCCGAAACCTTCGATTTTTATTTAAAAAAGTCTAAAAATTCTACTCTAAATTACGCCAATTTTAAGCCATTTATTTAAAGTCATTTCGGAATTTTTGAATAATAACATAAGATTCAATGTTCCTCAACGTCCAACTCGTTACTTTCGTCCTTTTTTACTGCAGTTTCACCGTAGTAACTATGCTAATGCTGACCCATTACGAAGAATATGTAAAGACTAATGATTTATATAATTGCATTGATTTTTCTTTAAATATTTATGGGGCCCCCGTAGGCTAGTTGGTAGCGTGCTAGCCTTTCAACGTGGGGGTCGTGGGTTCGATTCCCACCAGAACCCTTGGTTTTTTTCGCTACAACGAGACGACGGTCATTGTTACCAGTTCTCGGTTAGGTGGAATTTATTAAAAATGAGTTGTAAATAAATAGAAAGAATAAATAAAAAATAATTGATCATGTGATCAAAACTATTATTATTACGATTTTGCCCATTCACGAACTTAACCTGCCAATGATTATGAGACATATTTGTGCCAAACTTCAGGAGTCTAGCTGTTTTATTTTGAACTGCATTGTGTTATCTACAGACAGACGAACGGACAGACGGACATTCATAGAATGTCTTAGTATCGATCATGGATCAATAATATATATACTTTATGGGGACCCCGACCGATATTTCGATGCGTTACAAAGGGAATGACAAAGTGAGTATACCCATAGTGTGGTTGGAGGGTATAAAAAAAAATAAAAAAGTAATCTTTATTTTATTAATTTCATTGACCTTACTTGAATCCATATCGTCATCAGTTTAAGAAAGAATTTTCTTAACTTAAGAAAAAAAATACTTTAGAAATTTTGGGGACCCCATCTGGAGACCACATAAGGCCCTAACTTTAAATCAAATGTCTTTAACTCTGCAAATACTGCAGATACGAAAAAAAATCTGAAGCCATTTTTTGTAGTCCTTAACTCGTAGAATATGACCGCCGAAGACCAAAAAGTTCTCCGAGTTAAAGTTTTCGAGTTATTTCATGATCAAAATTCTCAAGACCCCATTCCCTCGAAAACTAAGCAAGATAGAGCGATTCTGACCAAAATTTTGGATCAAAATTAATATTGAACGCACATTCGCATGTGCGGACCCCATCTATTGGGTCCTTACATTGGTACTCCATAGGGTCCACAGGCCGTAAGTTTAAGGACATTTTTACTTATTTTAAAAAATAGTTTTCCTCTAGATAAAATTAATTAAACTTATATTAAGTACAATTTTGCTTAATTTTAAGTTATATTTAAGTAAATGCATTACTATTTTTTAAGAAAAAATGTACTTGGAATAACAATATCTTTGGAGCCCTCGTATCTCCTTCTTAAATTAAGTTCAACATGCTTTAAAATTGGTAAATTTTTTTATCGGCATAATAGCCATTTCAAAATTCCGCGAAATTCGAAGTTTGGATTTAAAATTTGGGTTCCATGGTATCCCACATGGGATCCCAAAATACCTAAGAAAATTTTTCCTTAAGTTTAGTAAATTCTGTCTGAAAGTGATGAATTGAAATGAGTAATTGAAATAAAATAAATGAAATAAAATTCCATTTCAAAATTCCGTGAAATTCGAAGTTTGGATTTAAAATTTGAGTCTCATGGTATCCCAAATGGGATCCCCAAAATACATAAGAAAATTTTTCCTTAAATTATGTCTTAAAGTAGTGATGAATTAAAATGATTAATTGAAATAAAATTATTGAAATAAAATTTCCTTGTTCTTAAATTGACCCATTTTGAACCAAGATTCAATTTTATTTTTCTTTTTTGGAAAAAGGTACTTTTTAGGGTAATTAGCACCCGCAGATCTCAAAAATCTTCCCATAAAAATTTTTAATGTGCCATTATCCCAGCAAAATCTGCATTTTAACTTTTTATGCATATTTTATATTTGCATTTATTTGCTATTTTTATTAATTTATTTCATTATTTTCAAAAATAAATAGTTTCAAAATGATTTAAATTAGTGGAATTTGATAATAAATTAAATCTAAAAAAATTTAAAATTAATCAAAACAATCAAAAGCCGAAAATAAAAAATGCTAAATTTTCGTTTTTGCTTGTTCAAGTTCATTTCAAAATGATTTCTGTGCTGATTTACATTGCATTTCATGGACATATAAATTGCGGTGGTCAAGTGGGATATTTTTTTTAATTGCAGAAAGATGAGACAGACTAATCATTCGTAACCATATTTACCCGAAATTCCACCTTATTCATACATAAATATTTTTTTGAAAAAGGTGTTCTCTACGGTTCGAAAAATCGAACAGAGGATCGAAATGGGTTAAAACAAAAAAATAGTTTAACCCAAAGATACTGCGTTTAGGAATTCAATAAGCGTGTTTACTCGATTTACGGTATTGAAAATGTCTATACGATTTTTAAGTATATTCCGTACATATTTTATGATTTTCATACAATTTAAATTTTTATACCCTCCAACTACAGTATGGGGGTATACTCACTTTGTCATTCCGTGTGTAACGCATCGAAATATCGGTCTAGGACCCCATATTTATGATCAGTGATCGATTCTAAAACATTCTAGCTATGTCCGTCTGTCCGTCCGTCCGTCCGTCCGTCCCACAGTGGGGAAAAATGGACTTTTTTTGTCCAATTTTGCCTACAGGTCGCAATTCTTAACCGATTTTGGTTTTTCTTTTTTTGTATTTTAGCTAATAAAATTCCGCATCGATCTGTCATGGTGGATTTTTGAAAAAAAATTTCGGATTACTTTTTATATTTTCCTAAAGTTCAGAAAATTTTAATTTTTTCAGTATTTTTGCAATAAAAAATGTAATAGGCATGGAACAAATATGCTTTACAGACTAAATTAGAGGTATTGGAACCCCTTATCAACGACGTGATTAGTATTTGAAAATATGTTATTATTTTGGTTTTTATAACCAGACAAAAATTCAAGAATTTTCACTTTTAGAAGCCTATATCTTTAAAAATAATGAACCAATTTCAATAAGATTTTTTTTAGATTAAAGCTTATGTTTTGCTTAGTCATAATTGGTACACAAAATTTTTTTCAAAAAATATTTTATTTTTTGCTTAAATTTTACCTTACGATTTTCGGAATTTTAAAATTATTTTTTAGTCTGTTTTAAAAAAAAAAAGTTGTTACATTGTAAATTCGAAACAAAGAGTTAAATAATTTTGCAAAAAAACTTTGTTTACCAATAATGGTTTAGAAAATGATAAGCTTTAATCTAAAAAAAAAATTCATTGAAATTGGCACATTATTTAAAATGATATAGGTACTTAAAAGTGAACATTTTTAAGTTTTCATATGTTTATAAAAACCAAAATAACAATAAATTAACAAATGCTATTAATGTCATTTATTAGGGGTTCAAATACCTTTAATTTTGTCCATACAGCTTATTCGTCCCCTGCCTATTACATTTTTTAGCGCAAAAATTCTAAAAAAATTGAAATTTTCTGAACTTTAAAAAAATATTCAAATAAAACAAAAACGATTTTTAGAAACCCACCATGACAGACCGATGAGGAATTTTATTAGCTAAATTTCAAAAAAAGAAAAACTAAAATCGGTTAAGAATTGCGACTTGTAGGCAAAATCGGACAAAACAAGTGAGAGTGTTAAATTCGGCCGTGCCGAATCTTTTATACCCTCCAACACGTTAAAAAAAAAAAAAAAAACAGGGGCGTCTTCTGGGTCCAACTACAGGTCTTTGAACTTCTTCTGACATAAAAAATGTTTCGTTTGCTCAGCTAAAGTACAAAAAATCTATAAAAAATTGCGTTTTTTCAGAGGTTTCTTTAGTTCTTAAAGGGGGAACTTTTTTCCCCCTGGTCCGATTTTGCCCATCTTCGAACTTAACCAGCCTATGACCATAAGACATATTCGTGCCAAACTTCAGGAGTCTAGCTCTTTTATTTTGGACTGTATCGTGTCTTCCACAGACGGACGGACGGACAGACGGACGGACAGACGGACATCGCTAGAATGTCTTACAATCGATCACTGATCAATAATATATATACATTATGGGGTCCCCGACCGATATTTCGATGCGTTACACACGGAATGACAAAGTGAATATACCCCCATACTGTGGTTGGAGGGTATAAAAAGTCCATTTTTCCCCACTGTGCGTCCGTCTGTCTGTCTGTCCGTCCGTCTGTGGAAGACACGATACAGTCCAAAATAAAAGCGCTAGACTCCTGAAATTTGGCATATATATGTCTTATGTTCATAGGCTGGTTAAGTTCGGAGATGGGCAAAATCGGACCAGGGGGGAAAAAGTTCCCCTTTGACGAAGTAAACCAACCCATGAAAAAATTAAACTTTTTATAGGTTTTTTTGGTAAACAAATGAAACATTTTTATGCTTGAAAAAGTTCAAAGTCTTAGACTTGGACCCAGGGTATTTGAAAATGACTTTTTTTTGGTCCGCCCCCTTTTGTGGGCGTGGATATTAGCAAATAATTTAAATAATGGTGAAATAGTATATCTTTTATACAACAAGCATAGTAATTAAATTTGTAAACATTTTTGACCAGAGAGAAGGTGTCCCCAAGGACCCCCAACAAGACCCCCCCCTCAAAAAAACGCCCCTGCAATTTATTTTTTTATTTTTTTAACTTTGGAGGGTATACAAGATTCGGCACAGCCGAATTTAACACTCTCACTTGTTTTCAATAAATTTGCCACAAATGTAAAGAATATTCAACTTAATTGAAGGAAAATAATTAAGGAAAACTCTTGTGCTTTTTTCAGTATGTGTATTTACTATCTTCAAGTTTAATTTCTTTGGTTTAAGTAAAACTACCTTATATTAAGTTAAACTGATTTAATTCAAAAAAAAATATATTTTCTTAAATTTATTTCAGTGTGAACTTAATTTCAATGTGACCGCCATAGACGCAAAAGCTCTCTGATTGTGAGTTATAGTTTTTGAGTTATTTCATGATAAAATTTTTCGAGAAAACTAAGCAAATTAGAGCGAATCTGACAAAAAAAATGTTGGATAGTGATGGATAGTGATCCTATAAGACTGTTCGCATTTATTTATTACCACATATTGGGTCCTTACCTTGGAATCCTATGCAAATATTTTTCCCCTGGATAATAACAATTAAACTTATATTAAGTACAATTTTACTTACTTTTAAGATACATATAAGTATTTAAGAAATTGCTTTACTATTTTTTAGGAAAAAAATGAACTTGGAATAAGAAAAGATTTCTTTGGAGCCCTCGCAAGCCCGACTTTGCTTAAAATTTAGTATATTTTTTCAATGTAGTCGATTGTTTTTATTTAAATACAAATTGCTTGAGGATTTTTTACAATTGAATTTATCAGCATTTAAGCATGCATGTGACACTGTGCGTTGTGATCTGAATGAAATTATGAAATTACAAGTATCTTTTTATAGACTGAACATTTATGAATGAAAACCTACACTTATGCACTGTAAAAATAAAAAAGAACATGTTCCTGACAAAAATAAATACGCAGCACAAAGTTACATGCAAGGGAATACACACATCTGAGTTCAAAAGCAGATGCGTGTGAATAACTTTCCCACTTCCGCAATGATTTTTGAATCATTGATTCTCTAAATATGACATCTGATTGTAGACAATTTGTTACATTTGGAAAATTTTAAAATACTGCACAATTTAGAGTTTTTAAGAGATTATTTTTTTGGTTGTTTTTACAAACACTAACGAGAGAGAGAGTTAATCTTAATAGAAAAATTGCAATAAAGACCAATTTTAGAAATTATATTTTCACTAGAGATGCAATCGTGACACTATTTTTTTTCATAATTCACGTGAAAACCACGCGTTAATGTGAGCAAAATTTAGTTTTACTCACTTGATCGTGAGTGTGCGTGATTAGAAAAAATAGTTTCGTGCGCAAGTTTTTTGTTTCTTAAATTTGCGTGATTGTTTAAAACAGAAAACTAGTAAGTTTAGGGGGTGATTAATAAAAAAAGTGTGATTTAAATAATTATAATTGCGTTTAGAAAATTAAATAGTTTTTGCCCAAAAAATCGACAAAAGTAAATTAAAATTTGGTTACTTTAGTTTCTTGTGTCTTCGAGAACGTGATTATTTCGTGAGCGTGAGAAAAATTGTAACTACTTACGTGAGTGTGCGTGAACGTGAGCAGGAAAAAAAACTTTGTGCGTTCATGAGTCAAAACTTACTCACGCGCCCATCTCTAAGTTATACCTTATACCTTTCTGTGGAAAAGGAAATAATACACTGAAAAAAATAACTATATTGAAATTAAATAAACGCTGTAATTAATTTAAGTATACAATTTTTTTGGAATTTAATTCAACTTATCTTAATATAAGGTGGTTTTACTTAAAACAAAGAAAATAAACTTGAAGATAGTACATGCAAATACTTTAAAAAGCGCAAGAGTTTTCCTTAATTTGTTTTTTTAAATTAAGTTAAATATTCTTTATATTTATGACGAATTGATTGCATTAAAGAATAAAAGGGTTTATAAAAAAATGTTGTTTTACTTAAAAGAAAAAAATTAAATTGTATGAAAAAAAAAAATAAATAAGTACCTAACTTACTTAAAAATAGTATAGACATTTTCAAGATCTTAAATTAAATAAGTACTATTCTTTAATTCCAAAACGCATTTTCTTTAATTTAATCAATTTTTGTTTTAATTTAAGAAAAAAGTAATCTTTATTTTATTGATTTCATTGACTTTATGTGAATCCATATCTTCATCAGTTTAAGAAAGAATTCACTTAACTTAAGGAAAAAATATTTTTGGTATTTTGGGGACCCCCATCTGGGGGGCCTATCTGGAGACCCCATGAGACCCTAACTTTAAATCCAAATTTCGATTTTTGCGGAATTTTCAAATGCCTATAACTCTGCAAGTACTGCAGATACAAAAAAAATTCTAAAGGCATTTTTGTAGTCCTTAACTCGTAGAATATGACCGCCTAAGACCCGAAAGACCACCGAGTTATAGTTTTCGAGTTATTTTATGATCAAATTTCTCAAGACCCCATTTCCGTATCTCGAAAACTAAGCAAGATAGAGCGATTCTAACCAAAATTTTGGATCAAAATCAATAGTGTACGCACATACTCATGTGTGAACCCCATATATTGGGGGCCCGTAGGGTACTCACATTGGGGCTCCATAGGGTCCACAGAATCCGTAAGTTTAAGGAAATTTTTACTTATTTTAAAAAAATATTTTTCCTATGGATAAAAACAGTTATATTAAGTACAATTTAACTTACTTTTAAGATATATTTAAGTAAATGCATTACTATGTTTTAGGAAAAAATTTACTTGGAAGAAGAATTAATATCTTTGGAGCCCTCGCATACCCTTCTTTTTTTAAATTAAGTTCAACATGCTTTAAAAATGGTAAATTTTTTTTTCAGTGTAATGTTTGTAAAGTGTTCGATCTAGATCCACCTTTAAGCTAAGTAAGTTGCTCGGGTTTCACGTGAGCATCTGTCAAACTCCATATAAAAAAACATTAATTTCATACTGGATTTACAAAAGCGTAAACATTTTACTGAAGAAGTATTCTGTTAGCTGGTGAAAAACCAGGAAAATAGCCGGTATATGTTGCAGTATTTTTTTTTTCAATTGTACAGACCATATGACTTTAAAATTTTCGCTACAAATGAATTGATGTTTCGAAACATTTCTTTACCGGCGAACAACTTGGAGGCCTTTAAGTTCCGTAAGTTGTTCACCGGTAAATTCAAATGCTTACAAACATCGATTCATTTGTTGCAAAACTTTACATTCATATGCACCGAAAAAAAAAATTACCATTTTTAAAGCATGTTTAACTTAATTTAAGAAAAGAGGGGATGCGACGGCTCCAAAGATATTAATTCTTCTTCCACACCCAAAAAATTTTATAGTTGCATAGCTAACAAAATCCATAGTTATTTTAAATAAATTTCAAATCAACTATTTATAATCAATAACAACTATGGACAAAGTTGGTCACAACGATTTATTTAAAATTTAAAAGTTTGAAATTATTTGAAAACAGTTCAAAAAGAACAATATATTAAAATTGTAAAAAAAAATAAATAAAAAAACAGAAAAGTGTCAGAAGATAAAAAAAAATAATGAAGCAATAAATAACACTGCACAACAAAATCAAATTTTTTCCAAAATTACAAGGTCAGACCAAAAAATTTTGATAGAAGAGACAAAAAAAAAATACACGTGTATCGGCGTTTTGAAAGTTTACATCTGGGTTTCATTTTAGGGGGAGGTTAAGTTTCCCCCAAATGCAGATGTTGTATTGCCAATCGTCTTTAAATATCGAGTGAAGCTTACGTTTAAAGTATATGGTGTGTTCAGCAAATTTATATAAAATGATACGGAGAACATTTTTGTGGAATATATTAACCCTCTAGCTCCTCACGATAAGGGTCTTTTTTGTCCTTCTTTTCAAAAAGAGCAAAAAATACCATTAAAACAGGGATTTAAGGGGTTTAAATGTTCCGAAAAAATATTCGCCGTAAAATTTTACTATAAGTCCAGAAATAAGACACAACAAAAGAGATCTTAGGGTTAATTTCGCATTTATTAAGAAAATCGAGTAAAGCTTACGTTTAAAGTATATGGTGTGTTCAGCAAATTTATGTAAAATGTTACGGAGAACATTTTTGTAGAATATGTTAACCCTCTAACTCCTCAAGATAAGGGTCATTTTTGTCCTTCTTTTCAAAAAGAGCAAAAAACACCATTTAAACAGGGATTTAAGGGGTTTTAATGTTCCGCAAAAATATCCTCCGTAAAATTTTACTATAAGTCCCTGAACACACCAAAACAGAAAACTCAACAAGAAAGTCAGATATAAGACACAACACTAGAGAGCTTAGGGTTAATTTCGCATTTATTGAGAAAATCGGGTAAAGCTTAAGTTTAAAGTATATGGTGTGTTCAGCAAATTTATGTAAAATATTACGGAGAACATTTTTGTAGAATATATTAACCCTCTAACTCCTCAAAATAAGGGTCTTTTTTGTCCTTCTTTTAAAAAAGAGCAAAGAACGCCACTAAAACAGGGATTTAAGGGGTTAAAATGTTCCGCAAAAATATTCGCCGTGAAATTTTACTATAAGTCTCTTTCACGGCAAATATTTTTGCGGACCATTTTAACCCTTTAAATAGCTGTTTTAATGGTGTTTTTGCTCTTTTTCAAAAGAAGGACAAAAAAGACCCTTACCTTGAGGAACTAGAGGGTTAACATATTCTACAAAAATGTTCTCCGTAACATTTTACATAAAATTGCTTTACACACCATATACTTTAAACGTAAGCTTAACTCGATTTTCTTAATAAATGCGAAATTAACCCTAAGCTTTCTATTGTTGTGTCTTATATCTGACTTTCTTGTTGAGTTTTCTGTTTTGGTGTGTTCAGGGACTTATATTAAAATTTTACGGCGGATATTTTTGCGGAACATTAAAACCCCTTAAATCCCTGTTTTAATGATGTTTTTTGCTCTTTTTGAAAAGAAGGACAAAAAAGACCCTTATCTTGAGGAGTTAGAGGGTTAACATATTCTACAAAAATGTTTTCCGTAACATTTTACATAAATTTGCTGAACACACCATATACTTTAAACGTAAGCTTTACTCGATTTTCTTAATAAATGCGAAATTAACCCTAAGATCTCTTTTGTTGTGTCTTATTTCTTACTTTCTGGTTGAGTTTTCCGTTTTGGTGTATTCAAGGACTTATAGTAAAATTTTACGGCGAATATTTTTTCGGAACATTTAAAGCCCTTAAATCCCTGTTTTAATGGTGGTTTTTGCACTTTTTGAAAAGAAGGACAAAAAAGACCCTTATCGTGAGGAGCTAGAGGGTTAATATATTCCACAAAAATGTTCTCCGTATCCTTTTATATAAATTTGCTGAACACATCATATACTTTAAACGTAAGCTTCAGTCGATATTCAAAGACGATTTACAATACAACATTTGCATTTGGGGGAAACTTCACCTCCCACTAAAATGAAACCCAGATGTAAACTTTCAAAACGCCGATACACGTGTATTTTTTTTGTCTCTTCTATCAAAATTTTTTGGTCTGACCTTGTAATTTTTTTTTTGTGTTGTACAGTGTAATTATAATTCTAAATTGTTAAAGGCCATATTAATAACCACGAAGAGGAAAAAAATTGCATCCAACCAACTTAAAAAAAGGGATCTCAAAAAACAGATTTAATGGGCTTCGAATACATGGTATGGTCACAGACAATAAACAGACTCGACAGTAGAGTTTTATTTAAAAAAATGGGGAAAAACTAAGCGATTTTAGGATAAAACAGAGCGGTTTTTATTCCGTTTTACGCTAACATGGCAATACTTTCTACGACTTAGGAGTGAGTGAAACAACAAAAACCGATCTGGTATCTATTTTTCTTATGGCGCGTTATATCAGTTTTCTCTTTCTAACCTAATTCGTAGAATAATTTGAAAATATTAACCATATGGTTCAGAACTACTTTTTTGACACCTGTCACTTATGTCGAGTCTGTATTAGTCTGTGGTATGGTATAAGTTAATGACATTAATTGTGTAATTTTAATAAATCAATTTAAAAAATATAAACCAAAATATTGCATTTTTATTTTAAAAAAATAGGTCATTTATAATAACTACTTCTAGTATTACATAGTAAATATCAACTATGTCCAGTGTTGCCAGAACTTGGTTATCAAAAACGGCTAAATCCTGTTGAAAAAACGGCTAAAAAACGGCTAAAAAATGGCTAAAAAAAGGCTAAAATATATATTTTACTTTTTAAGAAAAACTTATGTAAATTCATATTTTGTACCGTTTTTGATACATATATTAAAATAAGGAGATCTTTTGTTACTGTTTTGGCATATTTTAGGTAAAATGGAGAGTGTTCAAAACACTTTTTTAATGATTTAAATATTTTATATTAAAATTTTTTATAAAAATATATATACAAATTTTCACTACAAAAAATTTATTTAAGTAAAAAATCTTTTTTAGTGATTTTGGCTTAAAAAAACTTTTCAACACGTGAATTAGAGGGAAACTTTTTACCCTTGGGACTGTTTTCGCTGAAACCTGACCAAAAGAATTCCAAAAATATATATGCCAAGATTCAGCAATCAGCCTTCAAGTTAAGTTTTGGATGTTAGCGTATTTTTAAAAGACAGAGAAACGGGCATTGCTAGATCGTCTAAAATTTAGTATAATGTTTATGGTATGAATATGACAAAAATATACGTGATTTTATTCCAGACTAGTGTTAATAAAAACTCAAATAAGTGAAAAACAATTACCTACTAACAAAACAAACCAACATTTCAAATCCTTCTGATGAAAACACAAAACAAAAGTGTTTGAAACCGGTTTGGGAATACCAGAAATGTCTATAATTTTTAGAAATTAAATTTTTTCCTACATTTTTCAACTTAAACCTTTATAACAAATAGTATTAGAGTCTGTGACCGATCTGTATAAACTTAAAACCCAATTAATTCTCAATTTTAGTATAAAAAACTCACTAAAAATTACTTTTTAACCGAAAACTCAAAAATGGCTAAAAAACTGCTAAAATATTTTCGAAAATGGCTAAAAAAACGGCTAAGAGCTAAATGCCTTTTTCTCCGGCTAAACGAGTTCAAAAGGAGCTAAATCTAGCCGGAAAATGGCTAAATTGGCAACACTGACTATGTCTGATTTTTAATAAAAACAACGATTAAATAGTGATTAGCTACTATTTTTATATTTTATTAAATACATCGTTGTTAGTAACTTTTTCCATAGTTGATTTGAAAGAACATAGTTACCAACCACTATTTTTCATCAACTATGGCACAGTTGGGGTTATTTCACCTATGACATAGTTGCAAAAATAGTAATCAGCAACTATGTAATTTTTTGGGTGCAAGTATATTTATTTCCTAAAACATACACTGAAAGAATTATTGTTCATTATATCTATGAACAAATTTCATTAAACCAAATTCATAGAGTCTATGAGACAATTCATTGGCTGAATGAATATTCATTAGTATTTTGAAATATTTCATAGAATTTTATTCATAGATTTTGGTAAATTCATAGAAAAAATTCATAGAAAGAAATATTATCAATAAGCCTTATAATTTTTTTAATAATTAAAATAATGTTACTATAATTAAAAAAATTTAATAAACATTTTTTGTTTTTCTTAAAGACAGTTGAGCTCAGGCTCTAATTATAATTATGTATTATAATTTTTTAATCATGTTATTAAAAAAACGTAAAAAACAAAAAAAAATATTGCTGCCCTGGCGGGGTTCGAACCCAAGACCTACCGGCTGGGAAATTTATAATCGACGCCTTAGCTATCAGCGCCACCAAAGGAGGAAAATCTCGCCGACTAACACTTAGTTTTGTAATGTTTGTTATTTTTTTTTTTTGAAAATACACAAAAATTTTGTTTTCTACAAACACACAAACAGATTTTGGCAGAGCATTGATACAAACGCAATATGTGAAAGCAGAATATTAAACAAAATTTACTTTAATTCTTATAATTTTTTTGTATAGTTTAGCTCGGTGGCTACACTGAAAAAAAAAATTACTATTTTTAAAGCATGTTGAACTTAATTTACAAAAAGGAGGGTATGCGAGGGCTCCAAAGATATTAATTCTTCTTCCAAGTATATTTTTTCCAAAAACATAGTAATGCATTTACTTAAATATATCTTAAAAGTAAGTAAAATTGTACTTAATATAAGTTTAATTGTTTTTATCCAGAGGAAAAATATTTTTTTTAAAATAAGTAAAAAATTTCCTTAAAATTACGGATTCTGTGGACCCTATGGAGTCTTAATGTGAGGACCCTACGGGCCCCCAATATATGGGGTCCGCCCATGAGTATGTGCATACACTATTATAGGGTCACTAATGAATCGCTCTATCTTGCTTAGTTTTCGAGATATGGAAATGGGGTCTGGAGAAATTTGATCATGAAATAACTCGAAAACTATTACTCGGAGGGCTTTTGTCTTCGGCGGTCATATTCTACAAGTTAAGGACTACAAAAATGTCTTTAGAATTTTTTTCGTATCTGTAATATTTGCAGAGTTATAGGCATTTGAAAATTCCGCGAAAATCGAAATTTGGATTTAAAGTTAGGGTCTCATGGGGTCTCCAGATGGGGCCCCCAGATGGGGTCCCCAAAATACCTAATGTAGTTTTTTCTTACGTTAAGTAAATTCTTTCTTAAACTGATGAAGATATGGATTCAAATAAAGTCAATGAAATCAATAAAATAAAGATCACTTTTTTCTTAAATTAAAACAAAAATGAATTAAATTGAAGAAAATGCGTTTTGGAATTAAAGATTAGTACTTATTTGATTCAATGTCTTAAAAATGTCTATACTATTTTTAAGTAAGTTACGTACTTATTTATTTTTATACCCTCCAACTACAGTATGGGGGTATACTCACTTTGTCATTCCGTGTGTAACGCATCAAAATATCGGTCTAGGACCCCATAAAGTATATATTTTTATGATCAGTGATCGATTCTAAGACATTCTAGCGATGTCCGTCCGTCCGTCCGTCTGTCCGTCTGTCCGTCCGTCTGTCCGTCTGTAGTTAACACGATGCAGTCCAAAATAAAAGAGCTAGACTCCCGACATTTGGCAAAAATATGTCTTATGTTAATAGGCAGGTTAAGTTCGTAAATGAGCAAAATCGGAAAAGGGGGAAAAAAGTTCCCCCTTGAAGAACTAAACCAACCTCTGAAAAAATACACTTTTTTTACATGTTTTTTTGTATTTTTGTTAAATAAATGAAACATTTGTTATATTTATCGGGATGGGAAGGTGCTGTCAATGTCCCCCATCACCCCACCCCCCCCCCCAAAACAAACGCCCCTGACAATTTTTTATTTTTTTTTTTATTTTGGAGGGTATAAAAGATTCGGCACAGCCGAATTTAACACTCTCACTTGTTTTTGCTCACAATTTAAATTTTTTTCTTTTAAGTAATACAAAATTTTTTAATAAACCCTTTTTTTTCTTAAATGCAATCAATTCGCCATAAATGTAAAGAATATTTAACTTAATTTAAAAAAAACAAATTAAGGAAAACTTTTGTGTTTTTTTAAGTATTTGCATGTACTATCTTCAAGTTTATTTTCTTTGTTTTAAGTAAAACCACCTTATATTAAGATAAGTTGAAGTAAATTCCAAAAAAAATTGTTTACTTAAATTAATAACAGTGTTTCTTTAATTTCAGTATAGGTATTTTTTTCAGTGTAGAGACTAAGCTTCATGAACAACTGGTTTTGTGTTCGAATCTCGGTGGGGATAAGTTAAAAACATAAAAATTTTTAAAAATAGAAAATTGTAAATAAATAGTAAATAAAAATGAAATAATAAAATAAAATTGGAATAATAAAATAAATAAAAATGAAATAATAAAATAAATAAAAATAGAATTAAAAATATTTTCATAGCCTATGAACTTTTTCATAGATTTCTGGTTTCTATGAATTTGGTTCATAGATTCTATGAAGGGCATCATTGGCTCACTTCTAATGATTTTTTTCATAGAACCAATGTACGTTTTCATAGCCGTAATGAACAAAATTCTTTCAGTGTAGTAATGCATTTAGTTAAATACATCTTAAAAGTATGAAAAATTGTACTTAATATTAGTTTAATTGTTTTTATCTAGAGGAAAAATATTTTTTTAAAATAAGTAAAAATTTCCTTAAACTTACGGATTCTGTGGACCCTATGGAGTCCCAATCAGAGATTGGAAGAATTAATTCCCATTAAACAAAAGCTAAAAAACCCTAACTAATGATTCAAGTCCGACCTGAGCGTCCCAAAAAAAAAATGTGGTCAAAAAAAAATGTTCCCCCTCCAATCCCACACTGAAAAAAATAACTATACTGAAATTAACTAAACACTATTAGTAATTTAAGTAAAAATTTAGATATTTTTATATCAAAAATATATGTTTTTTCAAAATATCATTCAAATGGTAGGTACATAAGGCCCAATTAAGTACTGGAAAAATAAAAAAGTGGCAAAAAAAATCAAAATTGGTATCAAAAATTAGGTAATACCATATTCGCATACAATGTTTAAAACATCGTTTAACTTTTGTGTTTAAAATTAAACGCAAGTGTTCGCATTGCCAGTAGTTTAAAAAAGCATCCACTTCTATTCTAGTTCATTTACATCTAGTTCATGACAACTTACCACAGGGTTGTTATTTCGTGTTTCCGAGATGTTTTGGAAATGTTTTGGAGATGTTTTCGAGATGTTTAAAATTAAACGATGTTTTGTTTTAAATGTATAGGAAAACACATGTTTAAATTTAAACATGCCAATGTGAATATGGTATAAAATAAAGCGTATTAAGAAAATAAAATCAAAAAAAATAAGCTGATGGATATGGTCCATAAATGTATTTTATACTTTACACTTGTTTGAAATGCACCCATGGACCGTACAGATCCGCTTACATATTTTTTGATTTGATTTTCATAATACGCTTTATTTTACCAAATTTTCGATACTCATTTTGACTTTTTTTTTTTTAAATATATTTTTTAAATATATTTTTTTATATAAAAAAATCTTACTTTTCTGGCTTTTGAAATGCTTCCATGGACCAAAATTGATCAGCTAAATTGTTTTTGAAATTTTTCCTTAATAAGTTTTATTTTACAATTTTTTTTTTTTAAATATTTTTCCTCTGGAAAAAAAGAATTAAAGGTTTATATTTAGTACAATTTTACTTAATTTTAATATACTATATTAAAGTAAATGCATTACTATTTTTTTAGGAAAAAATGTACTTGGAATAACAAGTAATATCTTTGAAGCCCTCGCAACCCCTTCTATTCTTAAATGCTTTAAAATTGGTATTTTTTTCAGTGTAGCATAAGAAAGTTAGCGAAAAAAGTTTTCAATTTTAAAGATTTTCATTAAAAAATGTTTTAGAAAAAAACAATATTTTTCACAAATTTTTTAACGAAAATTTTTTTTTCGACCACAAACGTTTTTTGTCATTTCTCGTTTTTTGCGTTTTGACCGGTCACATTTCATGCAAGGAAATTAAAAATTTTCATTATTGCGAAATATTTTCGTATGTTTCGTAAATTTACGAAAGTCCGGACTAATATGTTTTTCGTAATATAAAGTTAATTTTCGTATATTTTACGAAACACGTATGTACGAAATTTTATTTCGTAAAATGTTGCATGGATTTTTTTTCGGTGTATAGAAAAAGTCTCAGAGTCTGAGTATTTGACTACAGAAAAAGTCTTAGATTCTGAAACACTCTTCAAATCGAACAAATCTCAAAATCCTAGTGAGATTTCGCAGATTTTTCAACATTTATCAGATTGTGAGGCATTTTTTTTTTTAAAAGTCTCAGATCCTAAGTCATTTTTTCTAGAAAATTTTTTCTTGAATTCTAAGAATTTTTTCTCAGTTTCCGAAACATTTTTTTTATAGGAAAAATTAAAATTAATCTGTGATTCTTTTTAGACTCTTTTCTAAACAAAAATTGTCAAATTTCTCTGAAGAAAAAAAAAAATTTTTTCTTATGAAAAATTCCAAGATTCAAAACCATGTTTTCGATAGAAAAATTTTGAGATTCTTGGACTTTTTTTTGGAAATTATTTCTATAAGAAATTTCTCAATTTTTTCCTATAGAAAGATTTCAAAATTTTTCGTCTAGAAAATTTCCTAAATCTTTCGTCTAGAAAAATTCTCGTATATTTAATAAAGAAAAATTTTATATTCCGAGACTTTTTTTGTTTAGAAAAATTCTAACAAGCGAAATTCTCAAATTTTTATATAGAAAAATTGTAACATTCCGAGAAATTTTTCCTTTAGCAAAATATTAAGATTCTTAGAAATTTTTCGTAGAAAAAAATTCTCAGATTATTTCCTGTTCTTTTTACCTTAAGGACGGAAAATTTCCTTTCCACCCCCCCCCCCCCCCTCCCCGTGAATCCGCGCATGTCTTGATTCAATACTAATAATTTTTTTTTTACAAAAACCGACATAATTTTAATTCCAATTTAAACCCGATACCGATCCGAAGGTAAAACCAATACTGATATTTATACCAATTTAACAAAATATGAAAACCAATACCACTTTGGCAGTATAATTTCAAAAACCAATACCAATACTTTTATCGAATCGGTACCCATCCTTGCTTTTTACTGAAGGGTACATTTTCAAAAACTACCCACTGTACAAAAATAGAGCTGTAAAATCTAACCATCTAATCCATCACGTAATACGCAAAAAGTAAATAATAAGGATGTAGTTATTATTAACTTTTAAGGTTAACAGTCATCTCTGGCACCCTGTAGTTCTCTCATCGTGATTAAGCTATAATCTATAATCAACTTCTTGCTTAATTCTAATTAGCAGGTAATATTTATTAGTTGGAATCGCAAATATCTAAATGGACGAACAAAACAAACTCGGCACGGAGAACGGTTTCCAATAAGAATGGGAACAAGTAAAAAAGTTAAATTCGGCCCTGCCGAACGTATTAATACCCTCCACAATGTCAAAAAGATTATTTGCTAAAAAAAGTTTTTTGAAAAAAAATTTCCGCAAAAAAATATGTTTTGGTGAAAAAATGTCCCCGACAACCACAGCATGGGGGTATACTCACTTTGTCATTCCGTGTGTAATGCATCGAAATATCGGTATAGGACCCATAAAGTATATATATTATTGATCAGTGATCGATTCTAAGACATTCTAGGGATGTCCGTCCGTCTGTCTGTAGAGGACACGATACATTCCAAAATAAAATAGCTAGACTTCCGACGTTTGGCACGAATATTTCTTTTGGACATAGGCTGGTTAAGTTAGGAAATGGGCAAAATCGGACCAAGGGGAAAAAGTTTCCCCTTGGAGAACTAAACCCCCTTTTGTGGGCGTAAATATAAAAAATGTATTTTAATAAAAATTAATTGGATTAAGTAATTGCAAGAATCATAATAAATTTATTTTATAAAACCTACGGCAAGGGGTAAGTTGTCCCCCAAAGTCTCTCACTAAACCCACCCCTAAAAAAACGCCCCTGGATTTTTTTATACCCTCCACTCTAGTGATAGAGGGTATATATAAGTTTGTCATTCCGTTTGTAACACCTCGAAATATTGGTCTAGGACCCCATAAAGTATATATATTTATGATCCTCGATCGATTTTAAGACGATCTAGCGATGTCCGTCCGTCCGTCTGTCTGTCTGTCCGTCCGTAGAAAACATGCTAACTTTTGAAAGACTTTACAGAGGCCACAGAAGTTTGGCATATATGTTTGTCATTTACCTGGTCAGGTTGGTATTGCAATCCAGCCAAATCGGTCCAGTGGTTCAAAAGTTATGAGCAAAAGAGAAAATTTCGGCAAGGGTGTTTCGCGAATTTACGAGATAAAAAACACGATAACTTTCGAAAGACAATAATGAGACTACTGAAGCTTGGCACGTATCTTTGCCGTTCCCCGGGTCTGTTTGGTATTAAATTTCTGCTCAATCGGTTCAGTGGTTCAAAAGTTATAAGCAAAACCCTGAATTTAAGATTAGTTTCATCTTAAATGCCACGTGTTTTAACAAGTTTTAAAGGCATTGGTGGTAACTAAACAATGCTTTTCAAACTTGTTCAATTTTAAAGCAATGTTTTTTAAACTTGTTTAGTTTTAAAAGCACTGGTAACTTAAAAATTACACTCGAAAAAAGTTTTACACTCAAAAAAAATTTTACACTCAAAAAAATTTTACACTCAAAAAAAAAATTTACACAAAAAAAAATTAGTTTTTTTTTACAAATATTACAATATTTTGTGTACGTGCATTTACTCAGAAATATTTATACAGTAAAAAAAACATTACACTCGAAAAAAATTTTACACTCAAAAAAGAAATTGTATCTTTTTTTTTTAATGACAAAAAAGAGTTTTTTACTCAAAATAAAATATTTCTAATCAAAATTGTTAATTTTTTCACGTTTAAAAATGTACTACGCTTTAAAAAAAATGCATTGTGGAGGGTATTCATAGATTCGGCAAAGTCGAATTTAACTTTTCTACTTGTTTTTAATTTTTTTAAGTTTATAAAAGATTCGGCACAGCCGAATTTAACACTCTCACTTGTTTTAAATAGGTAAATATTTTTTTTAAATGTGTTTGTACTTGTTTATATACCATTAGATATCCAATTCTGTTCACACATGTCAACCAGCAGACAAATTTAAGCATTTTACATTTTTAGGTTATGTGGAATGTACAAACATTTTCGAGGTGTCCTTATATTTTCGTTCATAACTTTTAAATCGCTAAACTGATATCGCTCAAATGCAATACCAAACTTCGCGGGACAACAACAAGTAAATATGTAAAGTTTCAGTAATATCTGTTTTACACTTTGGTCGGGATCGCCATTTCAACAGACAGGCGGACATCGCTAGAATATCTTAGAACCGATCACTGATCAATAATATATGTACTTTATGGGGTAATGTGATCGCGGAACACATGGTAAGAATCGGGGTAATGTCAAGCGACACTTGCAGATGGTACAATGAATCTGTCGAGGACAGTCTCCATTTCTTTAAAAGTAATTTTTGTGGAATGTTTTTTTTACCAAAGGATCCTTCTTTACAAATTTCAAGAGTCTAGCTAGGATCGTTATTTCATAAAATATGAAAAGGACAAAATGTAAAATTTTTTTTACCAACTTTACGACCCTTAAAAATTTAATTTACAACAAGAACTTTTTTCAGACCGTTTTTTCCAAAGGATCCTGCATTCCAATTTTTACCCCTTTTTGACCCCTTAACAATTTATCAAAAATCAGCCTACATTTTTTTTAATTTTTTTTTAGTTTAGATGTTTGTCTATCCACATAAAAAATTCAGGGGGGAATTTTTCGTATTTTTCGAGAAAATTGCATTTGAAAATTGGATTTCAGAAATAAGCTATAATTCGCTTGTATTTTATGGTGTCAACACCGCGTATGAGTAACGACTATTTGCGAAACCAATGAATTTTCGTTACTCATGCGCGGTGTTGGCACAATAAAATACAAGAGAATTACAGAATTTTTATGAAATCTAATAATAATAATAATGTTTCTTCAATTCTATACACAAGACTAAGAGCCTCTTATTTAATGCAATTTTCTCGCAAAATACGAAAAATGTCATCCTGAATTTTTTTTGTGTGAATAGACAAACATCTAAACTTAAAAAAAAATGTGGCCGGATTTTTGATAAATTGCTTTTTTTTTAATTAAAATTTCAGAATGGTTTCAGAAAAATTTCCAAAATAAAAAATTCTAGTAGATAGCTCATAAAAATATACATGAATGTTAGTTTTTGCGATTGTGGTGCATTACACGGAATTCACTGAATCTTAACATATTTATTGGAAGTTCTCCCGAGCAGTTTGGTATTGCAATTGAGCGATATCGGTTCATCGGTTCAAAGGTTATGAATGAAAATTTAAGGACACCTCGAAAATTTTGGTGCATTCAACATAACCTAAAAATACAAAATGCTTTAATTTGGCTGCTGATTGACATATGTGAACATAATTGAAAACTGAATGGTATTTAAACAAGTACTAACATATTTCTAACAAAAAAAAAAAATCGCGTTATTTCTTTTTAAATAAAGCTTTTTGCAATAATCTTTTAGAAATTGCGGAGGAAAATTTAACTTTTTGACTTGTTTTTACTGATTTGGGTTATTTACATTCTAAATAGTGTGTAAAAAAATATAGCCCATAACTCGTCGGGCCGTTTTTGAAAAAACTCAATTTGAAAAACATTACCAGTTTTCTATTAAAAATTTCAATATTTAAATTTTTTAAATGCTTTAATTTGGTGAAATTAAAAAAAAATCATCAACAAGGAGACTTACACTAAAGATATGTATAGTCCATTCGATAAGATATTGCCCATTCCATGAGATATATCCCATTCTTTAAGAAATTTCATATAATGCCTTGAAAATTGCATGGAAACTCCCATAGGAAGTGAAGATAGGTTGTTAGTATGTTCGAAAAAAATGTTGGTTGGTAAAAGTTAAGGGGGGTTGGTCATAGTTTTTACCTCTCAAGGAGCCCCCTTGGAGCGGTAGTAGCGGATTTATTAAAAAAAATTGAAAACTAAATATAACTGGTTGGGGACCACTTTAATGGTTGAAGATAGATAGTAATATGTTCTTTAAAAATGTTGGGGTTGAAAAACTATTGGAGGTCGGTCACACATTTGACTCCTCCAGAGCCACCCTTAAGATAGTTAGAGGTACGAGCAATTTTATCGTTGTAATCCTTGTATGGAAGATAGACCCTAGGCACAGACTAATACAGACTCGACATAAGTGACAGGTGTCAAAAAAGTAGTTCTGAGCCATATGGTTAATATTTTCAAATTATTCTACGAATTAGGTTAGAAAGAGAAAACTAATATAACGCACCATAAGAAAAATAGATGTCAGATCGGTTTTTGTTGTTTCACTCACTCCTAAGTCGTAGAAAGTGTTGCCATGTCAGCGTAAAACGGACTATAAACCGCTCTGTTTTCTCCTAAAATCGCTTAGTTTTTCCCCATTTTTTCTCATAAAACTCTACTGTCGAGTCTGTTTATAGTCTGTGCCCTAGGTATGTTTGGAGATAGACCCTAGGTATGTTTGGAAAAAATATTAGGGATTGAAAATTCGGTCTCACATTTTACCTCTTTTTAGACGACTCCGGGACAGTTATGGGAGCTTTTTGTGTTGGGCGTGTAAGTGTAAGAATTCACAAAAAGCCCCACAACTGCCCCAGAGTCGCCAAAAACTAGGTAAAATGTGAGATTTTTTCACACTAACATTTTTTTTTTCAAACATACCTGAGCCCTATCTCCACTCCCTATAGGGGCTTCTATACGAAAACAACATTTTTATAAAAAAAATTTCCTACCGCTATAATTTTCCTTAGAATGCCTCTAGAGCAAAGTTTCCCAACCTTTGATTCTCGCCCCACTGGGGCAATTTGAATGTTTCAGGGGGGCAACGAGCAAATTTTAAAGATTTTTTTTGTTAAAAAACTAAAAAAAATATTATTTTAATTAAATTATTTAGTTGGTTGCTGAAAACTTTTGCTAAAAACTTTGTTTAAAAGATGATTTTAACAAAAAAGTGTGCTTAACTACAAGTAAATTTTGAAACAAATTTGAAAAATTTACACATTTTTCTTGAGTGTAGGGGGGACATTTTAGTTTTTTTAACTTAAAAGTGGGGCATGGCCCAAAAAAGGTTGGGAACCATTGCTCTAGAGGCATTCTACCCCTCCTTGAGGCGTAAAAAGTTAGACCGACCCCCCTTAACTTTTACGCCTCAAAATTTTTTTCTGAACATACCAACAACTTGTCTTCACTTTCTAAGGGGGTTTCCATACAATATTTCAAGGCGTTATGTGAAATTACATAAAGAATAGCAATTATCTCATGGAATGGGCAATATCTTATTGAATGGACTATACATATTTTTAGCGTATATATCCTTGTTGATGAAATTTTTTTTATTTCACCAAATTAAAGCATTTGAAAAATTTAAATATTGAAATTTTTAATAGAAAACGGGTAATGTTTTTCAAAATGAGTTTTTTTCAAAAACGGCTCGACAAGTTAAGGGCTATATTTTTTTTTACACACTATTTAGAATGTAAATAATCCAAATCAGTAAGAAAATGATATGTTAAGACCCTTCATTAAAAGTTGGTTCAAGGACACCGTGCCACCTTATATTAAATTATATTGAAATAAATTTAAAAAAATGTTTACTTAAATTAATTACAGTGTTTACTCAATTTTAGTATAGTTATTTTTTTAGTGCATGTTCCAACCGATTAGAAAAAGGCAAAATAGTGGTTTTTCGCATTTTCAACCGCGTATAATAAGTTCTAGACGTGATGGAAAAGTTTGGAGAACAGATTTGGAATCAATAAGTCAAAATCTTTATTTTCTCTATGAAACTTCAAACTGGAGCCAAAAACCTTCGATTTGTTGAGCCGTGGTGCTATCATTCCACACCAGCACCGGCAACTAATTTTATCTGTCAAATCGCATGGAAGAAGTCATGCCAGACTTATTCACGTCATACTCCCAGAAAGATTTTAAATGAAATATGATAGAACGGCGGGATGAGATAAAGAACCTACACCAAGAAAGAGACTATTTTTTATTCCCGCAACTCGAATTGTGAAATTTCTCGAAATCCCGGAAATTAGTTTTCAAAAAAAAAAAAAATTACAAAATTATTTGTATTATTGTTTCATTCAAATAACAATTTTTATACAATATACGTAGTATCTATTCTTTAAATTAAATATTTACATGATATAAACCACTGTGATTATTTATACATATTCGTTCTTTATTCTTTTGGCTATGTGTTAATATTTTGTTGGAATATTGTTTGACAAGTATAAATAAGTGTATGTATGTGTGTGTGTTTATGCATGCGACAAACATGAAGCACGTTTTCTCTGCAGGATTTCCGAGTAATTATAATTTCAATACAAAATAATAACAAAAGTCCTCTTCTTTTAGAAACAAAAATAATACCCGCAATATCGTACTCATAAAGAAGTCAAGTTGAGCACAATAATGACAAAAATGAAACAAGTTCAATTTTTGTTTTATTATTATTTCATTTTTTTTTTTGTTTTCTTCTTCTTGTATGTGTCGTCGAATGTGTGTTTCAACATAAACACAAAAATTGAAGGGGGAATCATGCAAAAAAAAAGTCTTTTTACAGTGATCCAACAAATTTATTCATCACATCAAATGCGCAGTTAAATTTGAAAAATGTTAGTGCCAGTTTACAGAAGACGAACGATAGACACGAACGAAAATTTTGCATGTGTTTTGTTATTGTAACAACAACAAAATACATGTAAAATTTTCGTTCGTGTGTATCGTTCGCCTTCTGTAAACTGGCACTAAGATACATATATGCCACAGAATATAAGTGGTATGCAATCAGGGTTGCATTACATGTGTACATTTTCAGAAAAACCTTAAACATTTTATTGGTTATGTAAAACATATAGCAGGGTTGCAAAATGAGAACATCAAAATTGTACCAACGACCTCCGAAAATTTTACTTTTCGACCCCAATTGTACCAAAAATCTTTTTCTTAATTTTTTTTACAAAAAAACAGGACTGAAAAAACATAACCAGCATAAGTTTGTGCTGAACGGGAAGCAGCTTTTGGAAAGGAATCAAGCCATTCTAGGGCTTCCGAACCGCCTGAATTATTGCATGTTTCCTTTCATTCTTTCGTTATAACATTGTACATTTTATAAAAATTCAATTTTCAAAAATTCATTTCAGAATACATATGCATACATTTTGAAAAAAGTACGCTTTTAGTATTTGCCAGCCCTGGCGCAGAATCACTTTTTGAGTCGATTTTGCTATGATTGTCCGTTCCTCTGTCGGTTCATGGAATTAGCCTCCATACAAACGTCCTCCCGATATTTACTTAAATCTGTCTGTTGGCATCCTTATAGCTAATTAAACACAAATTTGGTTTGTATGTATTGTAAATTTCACCAAAGAAGGGATAAACTGATAAACTGTACCATTGTACTTTTGAGCTTTGAATTGTACCAAAAAAAACAGTTGTACCAACTTTTGCAACCCTGGCATATAGGCAAAAAATGCAAAAACTACATTATTTTTTCCTTTAGGAGTAAAATAAAAAAAAATATAATTTATGTATTAAAAATTTCTCAGAATCCGAAAATTTTTCTTTTGGAAGATTCTGGGAATTTTCTAAAGAAAAAATGTGTCCTTGAATATGAAAATTTTTCTTTTAAAATAGTGTCTAATATAAATAAGTTTTTTATATGAAAAATGTTTCAGAACCTAAGAAATTGCACTAGAAAACATTAGATAGCATTAAAATCGCAATTTTTAATAGCCTCCACTCTAGTGATAGAGGGTATATATAAGATTGTCATTTTGTTTGTAACACCTCGAAATATTGGTCTAGAACCCCATAAAGTATATTCATGATCCTCGATCGATTTTAAGACGATCTAGCGATGTCCGTCCGTCCGTCCGTCCGTCCGTCTGTCCGTCTGTCTGTTAAAAACACGTTAACTTTTGAAAGACTTTACGGAGGCTCCTGAAGTTTGGCATATATGTTGGACATTTACCTGGTCAGTTTGGTATTGCAATCCAGCGAAATCGGTCCAGTGGTTCAAAAGTTATGAGCAAAAGACTGAATTTCAGCAAGGGTTTTTCGTGAATTTACGAGATAAAAAACACTATAACTTTCGAAAGGCGGTTCTGAGGATGCTGAAGCTGGGCATTTATATTTATCGTTCCTCTAGCCTAGTTCATATTGAGTTTCAACCAAATCGGTCCAGTGCACAGAGGTAAAAACCGGCCAAAACTAAAAAAAAAAAAATCTTTTTTTTTTCCAAATTGATGTCAAATGAGAACTAACACTTCAAAACATGCGATTACAAAGTTTTGTGCCAAGCCCTTGACTAGTTAGGTTTTATAACGAAGCAAAGTTGAGTAATTGTTTTTATTATTTTTTAAATTTAAAAGTGGTGATTTGCAACTTTGAAATCCAAGTAGGCTGTAAATTTAAAAAAAAAAAATTTTGTCTTGAAATTGATGTATTTTGAAAACTTAGCATTATTTTTACATGTCATATGCATTTCGGTAATTTCGAGTGCGTGGGTCAATTTAAACAGTGTTGGTGAAAATAAATCTAAAAAAATAAAAAAATTTAAAAAAATACAAAATTTGGAAAGCCCAAAAAATAATTTTTTCTCAAAATTGCTCTTAAGTCGCTACACCACAAATTAGTATAAGGGTTCCCAAGTAAGTACTAATTAACATCAGTACCAAGTTTAACCAAGTCTTTCAATTAGAGCCTTTTAAAGTTGGGTCATTTATATGTAAATAAAGAGCTTTTTGAGCTGTGGAACACACATAAAAAAAGAAGATGGATGAAATACTGACGATTAAGACACAACATCTTAAAACACCTTAAAAATTTTTTTTTCGCGAACGAAAAAAAATTTTCGCGGAAAAAAAAATTCCGCGGAAAATTTTTTTTTCGCGAAATTGGTTTATTATTATATTCTTAACCTACCTACAACATTTTATAAGTTTACATAAAAAATTAAAGAAGTTATAGGGTTTTGGCCGGAATTTACCACTGTGCAGTGGTTAAAAAGTAGCAAAACCGTGAATTTCAGATTAGCTTAAATTCACGTGTTGAAAACCCGTTAAACCTTTTTTAAAAACATTGGTAAGTCACAAAAAAAATTTGCAACGTATTTTTGTAACTCAAAAATATTTTTATACCAAAACAAATAAAAAAGTAAACTCGAAAAAAATTTTACACTCAAAACAAAATTAGTAAATTATTTTTTTTTTTTTTTTAATTGCTAAAAAAAAGTTTTTTTACACTAAATAAAATATTTCTAATCAAAACTGTTATTTTTTTCACGTTAGAAAATTTACTATCACTTAAAAAGGTCATTGTGGAGGGTATTCATAGATTCGACCAAGTCTAATTTAACTTTTCTACTTGTTTATATTAAAAAATGCTATAAAATTCAAGATTTTATTTTTAGAAAAGGATATTAATATTTCTTTATAAAATGTCTTAGAAACTGCTAATTTTTCAGTATTTGATAATTTTCTTTTACGAAATGTTCTTAGAATTACTAAAATATGAGAATTTTTTCACAGATTCTTTCCAAGAAAAGTATGTCAGATTTTAAAAAAAAAAAAAAATATAAAAAGAATGTCTCAGAATCTCATATTACATATTTTTATAGAAAAAAAAATATTAAAACCTGACTTTTCTATACAAAAATGTTGAATCTCAGAGTTTTTCTACAGAAAATACGATCTGAGAATCTAACAACTTTTTTTATATCAAAGAGTTTTAGAATCTGAACATATTTCTAAAGGCAAATATCGCAGAAATGGGTTATTTTTCTAAATCGAAAATATTTAAGAATCTAAGAGATTTTTTGTTGTAAAATTGACTCTACATGTGAAAAATTTTGCGAAGGAAACATCGAATACTTTATCAATTTTTTTTTTTTTCGATTTATTAGACTTTTAGTTTATTTTTTTAAATAAGGATTTTTATGACTAAAAGGTCAAATTACACAGTGATACACAGTGATACATGATGAAACCAAAAGCAAATGAAAGCTGACGTTTTCCATAACAAAACCCTCAAGGCCTTTTTTTTAGGTCAGAGCAAGATTTTATTTTACACGCATTTAAAGATTGTGATTTTAAAGCATTTAAAGTTTTTGTGTACTAAACATGTCCTACTTTAAAGGCCCCTGGTGGTGCCCTTATTGGACATGTAGGGTCCAGCTTCCAAACTTATGCTCAAAATTATTTGATTATTATTATAATAAAAGTGCACTAACTTCAAATGCGTGTAAAAAAAAATCTAGCTCTGAACTAGAAAAAAACCTTGAGGGGTTTGTTATGGAATATGTCAACTTTCATTTGCTTTTGGTTTCATTCCATTCCGATTTTGGGCGTTGCACTGACATAAACCGAAATAGAGACGATTAATTGAGGAATCGGTTAATCGAATTAGAAACACTAGCAGAAATGCATATTTTTATTAACACACAAAGTTCCAGTTGAACATTTATAAGAAACATATTGCAAACATATTTTGCAACAAAATAAGTAAATAAAGAAGTTTTAATCGCGGCATTAACAATTCGTTATTTATTTACAGAAAACGCGAATTAGCACGGAATTTGAAAGTGCAATTTTTGGTAACAAAAACATTGCAATTGCAAAATGTGAATTCACAGTTTTATTGCATTTTTTTTCCGAGAATTAATTGTTGTCTTAAGTAATTTTTTCATATCTTTCAACGTTTTCGAGATATGTTTAAAATGTAAATTTTTTGACGTATGACCAGGGATTTTTTTAAAACGGCTCTGGCGAAGATTTTGATTTTCGTCGAAATATAGTTGTGGGGCACCCAGATTCATAATCAAGAGAGATATTTACAGTGTTCGCAACTTGAGATTAAAGTAGTTTACATGAATGTTGTTCCACATTTAATGAATGAAAACTTACATTCATAAAATGAAAAACTTCATAATAAGTTTCAAATAAGTTCTACGAATAGTTTCATTATTTCAATGTAAGTTTTCATTGAAAGGAACTTTAATGACACCCGTTTCATTAATCAAATGAAACGTGTCTTCGTTTGAAAACGTGAGTAATTTTTCATTCAGCTTATGTCAATTTTCATTATTTTCACGAAGCTTTTATTTTCAGTGTATATTTTTTTCAATTAAGGCTCCGACACAATGTCGGAGTGCTCTGTACTATAGAGTACCATCTCTAAAAATAGAAATGACATCATACAAAATATGTGTAAGTGCGAAAGAGAAAGGAATAAAATCCACAAATTATTGCTAGAGACCTGTCCAATAATAAAAATTTTTTTAGAAAATTTTGGTGTTGCTTATGAAGCAAAATGTTGGAAAAAATATTTTGTTTTTCATGCTTTTTAAAAATACTTTGCTACATAAACACCAGAAAAATTTTCTAAATCAATTTTTAAACAAATTTTATTTGTTAGACAGGTCTCTAGCAATAATTTGGCTTTTACAGATTGAAAAAATATCAATTAGTCGACGAGTTATAGCCAAAAAAACCATATAATCAATATGCTGAAATTCGGCATTTGACTGCAAAGTTCAAACTAACATAAACAAACGCCGCGATACGGGTCTTCTAATTTAGCCTTTATTTTCACCCCTCACTCTCAGAATCGACCTAACTTTTGCTAACCTGAATTTATTCCACAGTGTTATTCGATTGATTTTTGCAAGTGAATACTATAAAAATTTAATTTGTAATTGTATATAAATTAAAGGCGAGCACTGTATGTAAAGAACAACAAATCACATTGTCTTTTTTTAATGTTCATTCAATAGTGTAGGCTGAAATTTAATCATTTTATAATTTGCCAAAACTTTATTGAGCAACGACCCTTATGTATCTCGGGAATCGGAATTTTGAAAATTAAAATCTCGGGATTTTTTGGGACTTTCGGGACATTATATTAAAAAAAAAATATTTTGATTTGTGATATTTTATGTAAATATGAATGCAACATATTTGAAATCTCGGGATTTATGTTTTTTTAAGATCCTGGGTTTTTTGTGGATTTTCAGGACGTTATATTTTTTATATAAAAATTATATAAACTGAAATATTTGGATTTGTCATATTTTATGTAAATTAAGGGTGAGATAGTGTTGTATGAGATTAAAATTAAAAAGATTTTGACACGCTAGAACCGCTATTTTTTGAGGTTCGTAAAAAAATGCATGAGCCAAAAAATTGGGGCGATTGGGTGGCTTCTAAAGGAAAATCAATCTATAAAAAGCCCCACAACTGTCACGGAATTTGCCATATTAACCGAATTCCTATTATCCATATATACCTAAGCCCTATCCCCACTTCCTAAGATAAATTTTTTTTAAAAACTGGCTCCTACCTTTCTAACTGTTCCAATAGTGTCCCTAGAGAAGTCAAACGTATGCATTGGTGTAGATAGCCCTGGGCTAAGCCCCCCCCCCCAGAATAATTTTAACCCCCCCAGAATTTTAATCATTCACAATTTTTTTAATAATTTAAAGGTTTCATTAATTTTTGCAACAATAAATAATAATATGTAATGAGTCTTTAGGACTCGTTATGATTATTCAATGAGTCTTAAGTACTTGTAAAGATTATTATATAATATCTAATAGTTTTTCCCATTGAAAAATAGTCTGAATTATTGAAAATGTTTTTATATGAATCTGATGTTTTTGTCAGTTATAAAAACTTTACCGAATCTTATACCCTGTTCTCACTTACAGCTAAAAACCATTTTTAGCAACATTTTTCGTTTTATGCTTAAAAACCATTTTTATTACTCGTTTTACCATACATTTTTTTGTTGTAATATGTCAAAATAAAAATGTTTTTAGCTCGTTTTAAAATTAAAACGATTTAAAACGAGCGGAATTCCAGGGGTTGAATTGAGTATTTTTGAATGTTCAGCGTTTTTAAAGCATTTTATTAATATTGGCAACATTGTTTATTACTAAAATGTAAATAATATAAAAAAAATCGTGCTATTTTTATCTTTAAACAATTCTTGAACATTATAAACAGTTATATGTATAATTAATGAATATAATTTTAATATTTTAATTTCGTTTGTTGTTGAAATGTGTACATTTTTATCAGCTGATAATGCAAATGTCAAAATAAAAACATAAAAGCCAAAATAAAACGAGTGAAATTACGTGTGAACACTTTTTTTTTAATTAAAACAAATGTCGTTTAAAACCGTTTTTAGATGCTCGTGAGAACAGGCTATTAGGGTTTTACCTTCAGGAAAACATTTTAACTTCTTTGATTTAAAAAAAGTTTCTAAATTCTAAGGGGTTTTTTTATAGACAAAAGTTATTGAAAGAAAGAATCTGAGAATTTTGACTAATAACACTGTGCTACAGTGAAAAAATACTTCTGATGTGACATAGTATAGGTTGTTGGTCTTGTTGAGTAGATCACAAAAATGCCCATTAAACTTGCCAGACACCCTCAAATTTTAGAGTTATTGTCAAAAAACGTTTTTTTGGGACTTTTCTCACTAAACCTTTTGTAATTCAGAAAATTTTCAACCGATTTTAAATTTTTTAACTGTTTTTGATAGAAGAAAGATGGGGCTTTCCATGTGTGTGAACTGGTCTATACATATAAAAAAAAATATTTATTGATTTTTTCTATAAAATCTAATTGTTTTGTTATTTTTTGAAAAATTTTCGAGTTTATCGATTTTTTTCTGCTATAGTTCGTTTAACAACCTTTATATTTATAAACGTATTTTTAAAGAAAATTTGATTCTGAATACGATAAGCTTTATCCTGAAGAAATCGGATAACATTTGACATAGTTGTGATAATTTTTCTAAAAAAGAAAATTAAGATTTTGCAGGAAATCGCCGTTCAGATATCCCAGGCAAAAAAATATTTTATCATAAGAGGTCATGTTCAAAATTTTTAAAGGTTTTTGGCGCTCTGAATCCGAATCTGGCCTTAAAATTGCTCTATCTCGTCAGGTTTTTGAGATATTTAACATAAATTGATATATCAAAAACTTAATAAGATAGCACGATTTCAAGGTCAAATTCGAATTCAGGAGGCCAAAAACCTTTAAAATAATGATACGCGACCTCTTAGTATGTTCGTTTATTTTTATATTTTTTTTGCCTGGGTTATCCGAAAGGCAATTTCAAGCAAAATCTTAATTTTCTTTTTTAGAAAAATTATCACAACTCTGTCAATTGTTATCCGATTTTTTCGGCATAAAGCTCATCGTATTCACAATTAAATTTTCTTTAAGAATACGTTTATAAATATAAATGTTGTTGAACGAACTATAACAGAAAAAAATCGACAAACTCAAAAAATTTTAAAAAAATAACAAAAAAATAGATATTGTTGAAAAAATCAATACATATCTTTTTTTATATGTATAGACCAATTCACACACATGAAAAGCCCTATCCTTTTTTTATCCAAAACAGTTGAAAAATTGAAAATCGGTTGAAAAATGTTTAAGTTACACGTGGTTTAGTGAGAAAAGTCCCAAAAAATCGTTTTTTGACAATAACTTTAAAATTTGAGGGTGTCTGGCAAGTTTGATGGGCATTTTTGTGATCTTTTCGACGAGACCTACAACCTTAACTACCGCATTTTAAAAGTATATTTGATTTTGTGTTTTTTGTAGCACAGTGTAATCATCAACTTTTGCAATCATCAGAACTTTTCATGAACAAAATCATAGTAATCTAATGATTTTACTATAAGAAAAACATTAAAAATCTTTCATTCTCAAAACATATCTAGGAGTTCTAAATTTCCGAAAAATCTACAGAATCAAATTTTTTTTAAAGAAAAATATGAATTTTTAACCGCTTTCGGGGGGCATTCGTTTCTAGGACACCTAGACGCATGTTAAAGGGAACGCTTCAGGAATAGGACTGGGTTTTTCTATTTAAAAAAAATACCAAAACTTTTAAAAAAATCTAGGGAGGGGCTTTAGCCCCCCAGGAAAAAATAAAAATGTGTGAGGACCGCCTTAAGAGTTGGGGTTGAAAATATTGTGGTTTCGTCATACATTTGATTGCTCTAGGGGCACTATTGGGACAGAAAAGCGGTAGAAGCCAATTTTTATAAAATGGTAATATTTTGTTTGGGAACCCCCTTAGGAAGCGGTGGTGTGTGTATAAAACAAATGTTTGGGGCGAAATATTATTTGGGATCAGTCTTACTTTTTACAACTCTAGAGGTAACTCCGGGGTAGCTTTGGGGCTTTTTGTGGATTTTTATCTCTTCACGCCCAACTTTGACCTGGATAAGCGACCCCTAGGCCATACCCCACCTCCCCAATTTATTCGGTCAGAATTTATCTACGTTCCTCACAAAATAAGCGGTTCAAACTAGAGATGCGCGCGTGACACGAATTTTTCGTGATTCACGCGTGATCGTGAGTTAAATTTATTTTTACTCACGTGTTCATGAGTACGCGTGATTAGAAAAATTAGTTTCGTGCGTGAGCGTCCGTGAGTAATTTTTTTCTCATGAATTTGCCTCATTGTTTTGTGCAGTGTAAAACAGGAAAAAAGTAAAAAAATCGTCATCATATTGAATTTAGAGGGTAATTTGTGATTGAAATTAATGCTTATTATTGTTTTAGGAATTTAATTTTTTTTTTGTGCAAGAAATCGATAAAAGTAAAATAAAATTTTCCTTTTTCTATCCAAAACAGTTAAAAAATTGAAATTCGTTTAAAAAGTTTCTAACAAGGTAAGTCGCCCTGTGCCACCCTCTGATCTTCATGAAATTTGGATATGCTGTTCAGATCGAAAATTAATTCAACACTTTTTTTTTTCTTAGCGTCCTCAATATGAAGAAAAGTTGTTCATGTTTGTACACGTTCTTCACACACGAAGATAGATTTTCCAAAGACATTTCATTTGGTATGTAACATGACTAGGTTTCTTTGTACAATATAGGAGATAAACACAAAAAAATGGAAAATTACCGTTTCTTCCCCCTCATTTTCACCCCCTAAATATGAATTTGGGCCGCTAAAAAAAATACGTGTCGCTTTATTTTTCCTGCTTTAAAAAATAAAACTAACTCCATAGAGATCGGCGGGTGACACCAAGGAGACCTTCCCTGTAAGTTACACGTGGTTCAGTGAAAAAAGTAAAAAAAAAGGTTTTTTGGCAATAACTTCAAAATTTGAGGGTGTCTGTCAAGTTTGATGGATAATTTTGTGATCTTTTCGACGAGACCAACAACCTTCATTAGCTCATTTGAGAAGCATACTATATTTTTTTTTTGTAGCACAGTGTTATTAAAATAATGATAAAATGTTGATCATAAGTGCAAAAACCATAATAAATGAATTTTCTATGATTTATTGCAAGGGGGAAAAAAAGTTCTTAACCAAAAGATACAAATATAAAAAAATAAATTTTTCGTTTCTTTTATGTTTTGAAATTCAACAAATTTGTTAAGTCAGTCTACTCTAATATACATTCAATAATGTCAATACACTGAACAAAATATTGTTTCTTCACGATATATCTTTTGTCATTTTATTAAATCAACAAAGCATCGTAGTAATTCAGTCGATGATTTGAGTATGCAAAACCTACTCTGTGGTACCCTACAATCTATTTTATGATATAAATTTAGTATAATTGAGTAATATTAATAGACATATGAGGCATTCCACACCAAATGTCCCGCTACAGAAAAACATATGTCCCGTAAATTTCTGAATAGGTTGTTTGAATAGCCCTATATCGAACTAAGAAAATTGCGTTTTTGGTTTTTCAAATTTTCAAAAACTGGGCTTAGGAGGTGTTGTCAAATATTGGAAAAAAGCTCAAATTTGTTGCGAGTTGCCTTGATGAAATATTTATCACATTAAAACGGAATGCACCACAATGTCAAAATTTTACATTCTTATATAGTTTTGTATGGGCTATCAATTAAAATTTTTTTTTGGAAAATTTTCAGAACCCGTTCTGAAATTTTTCATTTTTTAAATAAGTCAATTTATAAAAAACCCGGCCACTTTTTTTTAACTTTTTTTTTAAAGTTTAGATGTTTGTCCATGCACACAAAAAAATTCAGAAACACGTTCTTCTTTTTTTCGAGAAAATCGCATTTGAATTTTAAATTTTATAACAATTTTGTAATTTTCTTGTATTTGCTTGTTTTAACGTTGCGAATGAGTAATATTAATTGCATAAATATTACTCATTCGCAACGTTAAAACAATCAAATACAAGCAAATTACAAAATTGTTATGAAATTTAAAATTCAAATGCGTGGCTGGACAAACATCTGGACAAACATCTAAACTTAAAAAATAAAATAAAAAAAAAGTGGCCGGATTTTTGATAAATTGACTAATTTAAAAAATGAAAAATTTCAGAAGGGGTTCTGAAAATGTTCCAAAAAAAAAAATGTAATTGATAGCCCATACAAAACTATATAAGAATGTAAATTTTTGAGATTGTAGTGCATTCCGTTTTAATGTGATAAATATTTAATCAAGACAACTCGCCACAAATTTGACCATTTTTCCAATAATGGTAAGCCCAGTTTTTGAAAAATTGAAAAACCAAAAACGCAATTTTCTAAGTTCCATATAGGGCTATCCATACAACCTATTCAGAAGTTTACGGTACACATGTTTTTTTCGCTGGACATTTGGTGTGGAATGCCTTATATTTTGTGGAGTACAGCAGGCTGCTCAATTTACCATATTCGCATTTATTTAAACTAGTTTAATTTTTCGTTTTCCCATACAATTTAAATGCCAAATTTAAACAGCGTTTAATTTTGCGAACATGATATTACACAGCAAATTGGTTAAATAAATTTAGTACTTATGGCGTGTGAAACGGTAGCAAAGTGCTATGGTAGAAAATATTTTTCCTGTGGTGGAAAAATTTTATATTTTACTGTTTTTATATTTTTACTGCTGTAATTACCGGACACTGTCTCATAGGCAAGGTTGCCATTTTAGCCATTTTCCGGCTAGATTTAGCGGTTTTATTTTCATCTATTTAATAAATAAAATGTTAGTTAGGGCCTTTTGCATTTTAGGTGACGATATGAAGGTACTTACAATAAAACTTGTCAAAGATATTCTGCAAAAAATTGTTTTTATTTAAATAAAAATCATACCATAAATTCTAATAAATAAATAAATAAAAATTATTTTTTCAGTGTACAACGGAAGCTCAAATTTTGTAATCATAGAACAATTAAAGATTTGTCTGGCAAAAAATTGTTCTGCCTATTTTCATAAGCGTAGATAGGTTTTCTTTGGTGGCTGGGGAGGTGAGTGGGTGGTTTATGGTGTTGATATTTTTATTATATTCTACATAAAAAAATTACGGTAGGTTATATAGCCCAGTGAAATTAGGAGTTATCATTATTAATGTGGATGGGCTTTTCATTAGATGTGTTTTGGCGATCAATTTTATTGTTTGTGTTCCCATCAATGTTGCCATTTCAGCCATTTTCCGGCTAGATTTAGCTCCTTTTGAACTCGTTTAGCCGGAGAAAAAGGCATTTAGCTCTTAGCCGCTTTATTAGCCATTTTCAAAAATATTTTAGCAGTTTTTTAGCCGTTTTTAAGTTTTTTCTATTTAAAAGTAAATTTTAGGATTTTTTAAGCCTTAAATAAAAAACTATAGTTTTCTGTTAGTACAGATCGAGCACAGGCTCTACTTCTATTTGTTATTAAGGCTTATACCCTATTCACCCTTACAGTTTTAAACTGTTTTTAGCAGCAATATTTTTAGCACATTCTTTATGCTATTACACTATATTGACCGAAAATGCTAAAAATAATTGCTAAAAACTGTTTAAAACTTTAAGTGTGAATAGGGTATAAAGGTGCATAAGTTGTTCGCGTTCACGTGAAAAAATCTGTCAAACCATTTAAAAAAATATTTAAAAAAACGTGGCTATATAGTCAGGAAATCATTTGAACTGATTTTAAATATATATAAGACGGCATACATTTTGCAATAAAATGGATATTTGAGATTTGTTATGATTATTTCTTTCTTTTAATGTTTAAAAGTTTTTTTTAATAGTTTTTATTAGGCGTTTTAAAAATTTTCACATGAAAAACAACTTACTTAGCTTTAAATTAAAAATTTTGTAAAAGAAAATTTAACTTCGAAAAATTACATACATTTCTGGTATTCCCATACCGGTTTCAAACACTCCAGTTATAGTGTTATCATTAGCTGGATTTACTATGTTGGGTTGTTTTGTTAATAGGTAATTCTTTTTCATATATCTGAATTTTCATTAACCCCACTGTGTGAAGGTGAAAAAGCTAGATTATCAATTTACATATTTTGTGCATGCTGATTCCAATGGTACAAAATATTTTAAAATCTTAGGTACAGTTTTTTCCGAAAAACGTCTCAAAAGCTTTGCACGTCCCCGTGAAAATTTACACTTAACACCTAATAAAAATTGTACTTTAAAATAAAAAAAAAAATACTAAAAAAAGTTTTTTTACTCAAAATAAAATTTTTCTACACAATTTTTTTGTTGTTTTTACATTAAAAATTTTAAAATATTAAAAAGTGTTTTCAGCTCTTGTTTTTATATAGAATTAGTTAAAACCGTACCAAATCTCTTTATTCTAATTTATGTATAAAAACGAAATAAAATATGAATTTACATTAGTTTTTTTTTTTTAAAAGTAACAAAAATATATTTTAACCTTTTTTTAGCTATTTTTTAGCCGTTTTTTCGAATGAATTTAGGGTACTGCGATATAACTCCCAAATGAAATAAGTCCAAATGAAATAATTCCCAATGAAATAAGTTCCAGGAAAAATGATTAAACTCCCAACTTTAGAAAATGAAATAACTCCCAAAGAAAAAATTAAATATGTCCCAATATTTGGGAGTTATTTAAAATCAATAATAATAACTCCCAAAAAAAAAAAATTAAAGAACTCCCAATGAATTATGTGCCAAAAAAATTAAATAAGTTCCCATTACAGGAATTATGTCCACATGTTCATAGTCCAAAAATTATAAAAAAAAATATATCGCTCATTTACTTGTATAGTGTCATAACTCAAAATGTTTAATTGTACGGCACCCTGAAAAATGGCCCCAATGCAAAATGGCCCCAACGCAAAAAATGAAAAATGGCCCCAGTTTTGGGGTCTTTTTGAAAATGAAATTTCACCCCACTTTGAAATATGAAATATGGCCCCAATTCTCTGTGAAAAAATGCCCCAAAAAATTAGAACCATTTTTCTGAAAATGAAAAAAGGCCCCAAATTGCAATATGAAAAATGACCCCAAAAAAAATATGTATTTTTCCCAAACCATCATAAATAAAATTTTCATTCAGTCAATTTCATTTAATTTCAGTCAATAATTATAAATTGTAATTAATAATTATAAATTTAAAATAACTCCCAATGAAATTATTTTTTTTTTATTTAAAACTTTTGAGTTGTATTAACGACATGAAAGATATTATTAACGCTTTCGGGCTGCTGCTTATGGTGGGCTTACATCATTGGATTTTCGGTATGATATGATTTTGGCACCCATTATAGTTCTCATGATTAGTCATATCTTAAAAGCACCCGTGTAAGAACTTCCATATAATTAAGTAAATTTAACAAAGGTAAAAAATATATTCTATTTTATTAACCCACTCGAAGAAGTTGGAATCAAATATATTCTTTGATGACTTATCGTTTCTAGGATTCTGTATAATGGCAGTAGCAATAATACATAGTATTACTTTTGAAAAACTTTGAAAGCATATTGATGTGAAGAAAGCGGCGCAGGCGAAAAATTTTTACAAGAGATTTTAACAAAAAATTAAAAAAAAATCGCGCGATTTTTTTATAATTTTTTGTTAAAATCTCTTGTAAAAATTTTTCGCCTGCGGCGCTTTCTTCACACCTATATGCTTTTTAAGTTTAAAAAAAATAAAATAATTCACTTAAGTAACTCGGAAATAAAATTTAAGTAGGTTTTTATAATACCGAAAAACCAACGGACCTCAGAGTACATGTGTGCTGACGTAAAGCGTAAGCAACCACTTAAAACATAACCAAAATGAAATTAACATTTCAATTTTTGTTTTGTTGTAATAAAATATTAAAACATAAAGTATTGCTGCCCAAAAAAACATTATTTTGCGGAGAGGGTGAGTTTAATGTTTGTTATCCTTAAGTCCGACCTAAGGCCGGCTACGCAGCAAAAAAAATTTTCCACACAGATTTTGTACACATATTAATAAATGCATGCCAATTGTTAAAAGTCTTAATTTAAATACGACGGGGATTATGTGGAAATAATTTTACTATTTTTATTAAATTTGGGGCCATTATTCATTCTGCAAAATAACCCCAAATCAAAAAATGAAAAATGGCCCTATTAATTTTGGGGTCATATAAAAATGAAAAATGGCCCCAAAATTAAAAGGAAAAATTACCCCAACAAACTAGGAAAAATGACCCCACATTTTCGTGTTGTTGTACTCCATATAAAAATTTGGGGCCATTTTTCATTTTCGTTTTGGGGCCATTTTGCATTGGGGTCATTTTTCATGGTGCCGATTGTACAGAAAACCTGCTAAAAGTTTACAATTGAAAGTTGGTTTACACTGCAAAAGGTCCGTACACAAAAATGTTATAATGGCGTGTTCTCTTCTTAAACGGTGAGTTTAAAAGACATAAACACGAATTTTTGACACAATATAAAGCAGGATATAAGAACTAATTCTTTATCGTTTACCCAAAAACGACATATTTTGAGTTATGACACTATACAAGTAAATGAGCGATATGCTATCTCTGAGCAATTTGTTTTTTTTTTTTGTATTAAAAGTTTTTCTGCGTAGACGGCCTTCGGCCGGGCTTAAGGTTTACAAACTTCATAAATTATGTTAGCGGCTTTGCTAAACAAAGTTTTTTTGTGTATCAAGTCTTTTACTGAATGGTGAAATTATTAAACTGAAAGATACTAAAATACCCTAGTTGAATGTGAGGCCTATACCCATTAATTTTTCCTGCTGAACACTTTTTGCAAACATACCTAGCCCTATCTCCAACCACTAAGGGGGCTATCATACAAAAGTTTAATTTTTAAAATTATTTGCTCCTACCGCTCTAGCTGTCCTAAAAGTGACCCGGTCCAATGTATGACCGACCCCCAATATTTTATAATCCCAAAATTTTCTTTGGCAGGCGTGGATCCAGGGGGTGATAGAAATCCCATTCTCACCCCCGCCCCAAACGATTTCAAAAAAACAAGTGAGAGTGCTACATTCGGCTGTGCCTAATCTTTTATACCCTCCAATATGGGGTGATGGTGTGTTGGTGAGAGACGTTGGGTGCACCTTCTTCTGACATAAGAATGTTGAATTTGCTTAAGAAAAGTACAAAAAATCCTGCAAAAAATGGGGTTTTTCTCTAAGGGGGAACTTTTTGTTTTGTAGATACATTTTTGACAGATTCTAAAACATTTTTTCTAAGAAAAATTCTCAGTGGCTGAGGGATTTTTTCTATAGAAAAATTTTATAAAAAAAATTAAGATGATTTCTTAATCGACAAATTATTACATTCAGAGTCAAATGAGTATTAAAATATTTTCTTAAGATAAAGTTTGGAATTCTGAGACATTTTTCTATTAAAAATTATTTGGTAATAATTTTTACTTGTATGTAAATAATGAATTAACACTAGTTGCCTTTTAGACACTTTAATGCCAATTTTGGTGCTGAGGCTTTAAATTATTTTTTGTAACATAAATTTATTTGAAATAAAAATATAAAAAAAAAAACAAATGATAAGAAAAATTATTCGTTTAAAAAATGTCCACGACTCAATTGGCATTTCACTTTTTCATATACAATTTCTTTAATTTTATCCTAAGGATTAAAGAAAGCCCTTAGGATAGAGGATATGTGTGCCGACGTAAATCATCAGCACACATACCTCTCCTAAGGATTTTTTACATCCTGTTCATTTTCTTTCTGTCTTTGTTTCTTCCCCATCTTTGTTCCTTTTCTTTTCTTATACCCTTCAACCGCAGTATCGGGGTATACTTACTTTGTCATTCCGTGTGTAACGCATCGAAATATCGGTCTAGGGCCCTATAAAGTATATATATTATTGATCATGATCGATTTGACATTCTAGCTATGTCCGTCAGTGCGTCTGTTGAGGACACGATACAGTCCAAAATAAAAGAGCTAGACTTCCGAAGTTTGGCACGAATATGTCTTATATTCCTAGGCAGGTTAAGTTCGGAAATGGGCAAAATCGAACCAAGGCACAGTGGCCGAAATGGCCGATCTAGCGGCGCTTAATTCGGAAATGTAAAATAATAAAGACTAATGCATATTTGCGATTATAAAATTTATAAAGAATTAATTTTTTAACAATATTTATTTATTTTTATGTATTTTGGGAAATTTATGTGAATAATGGGAGGGTGGTTTGTATAAGGCCTAGAAATTAAAATGGTCCGTTAAAATTTAGAGCGATTGTTTTTGAATATAAAAAACATTAATCGGTCGAATTTCATGAGGATATCTTGAATACTATTGTTAGGAGTATTTAAGTAAAACTTGAAGGGGACATTTACATGGGGGCTATGGGTTAACATGGATTGTTTTTGTCAAAATTTAATAGGTTTTGTTCTTGTGATAAAATAAACTTAAATTTCAAATTTCAGCCAAATCGATTGAAAATTGTGGTCTGTATCGCGTTTATACTGTTTATTTGGACAGGCAGATGTACCCTAAAAAACCGAACAACTTGCGCGAACTAGCACGCCATACTGAAACGTCACAACAAAAATAACCCAAAATAATAAACAAAACAGGAATTGGACCGAATACGATCGAATTTCAAAAGTTGCAGTCCATGAAACTATAGTTTATATCACAAATATAAACTTCTATAATGAACTAATAATAAACTAGATACACACAGGCCACAATTTTTTTTTTTTTAGTTAAAACATTCTTTTTACTTTCAATTAAAACTTTTTGGCTCAAAATGTATAAACAATTGACTTAAAAGTGTCAAGAAAAACTCACTGAGTAATTGGGCCCCAAATTCCTTTAACACACTTGCTGCAGAAAATGTATATTCGATAGCTTACAGCTGTGCGAATATTAAAAGAAAACCAAAAGTGAAACCGTTAATTTTCTCTGTAAAGTATAGGTAATCAATAGAGTGCAGAACATTTATCAGTTTTAATTTTTCAATTTTGACTAAAACGCCGCTAGATCAGTGATTTCGGCCACAGTGCAAGGGGGACATTAGATTGATTATTTGATACTTGCTAGAAAAATTTTATTTTTATGTACCTTTTGGTACTAAAAATAAAAAAACAACATTTAACACAAAGTTTAGTACGACTTATCCTACCAACACTATTGTTTGGTTAGGCACTGTTGTTATTGTAAAATAACAGCAACACATATATTAATAGTTACCGACGGTGATTTAATATATACAATTTTTGCTTTAAAAGAGTTATTTTTGTTGGAAAACAGATTTCGGACCTTCATAATAGTACTTCTCATATAACTTGGGAAATATATCAAATATTATGTCTGGTTTGATGTTTGATTGACCAACGATGATTCTCTAAAGTCTGCTGAAGATTCCTTTAGTGGGGATGAAACTGATCAATACAGTTATACTATGAGATAGTAACTTTTTTAAAGCAATAAATTAAAAATACTCTATTATGACAATATCCCAGCAGAAATTTTGCTGAACGTTCAGCAGCTTTTGGAAGGGGAACTTGAGTAAAGGAGCGCATCCAATTGCGCTGAATTCATGCATGATTCCCTAAGGCGATGTCCCACTTTAGAGCGCTAGTTGGATACACAGAAACAGCGCTCTTTAGATGCACTGAAATCACGTGTCTTTAGAGCGCTGATTTAAGCAGAATAAAGATGCTGTAAATTCATGTATCTTTTTAGCGCTGATTTAAGCAGATTAAAGATGCAGTGAATTCATGTATCTTTGTAGAGCTGATTTAAGCAGAATAAAGATGCTGTAAATTCAAAGTTGAAATCAAATAACTAAAATTTAAAAAAATATAACAAAAAAATTCATTCGTTTTACTTTACAAAACTTTATTTATGTGAAACAAAATTAAAAAAAAAAAAATCGGAAGTGAACATCAAAAAAATATTGGAAATTTTCATTTTCACATTTTTTATGGGAACAGCGGTCAAAGATGCTGTGATTGAAGCGCTCTTTGCAGCGCTGATTAATGCGCAATAATGATGCAGTCAAATCATGTGTCTTTGTCTAAAACTCATGTTTTTTTATTCAAAAAGTGTTAAAAATATTAAAAAGGAAAGCAAGTGTGAAATTTTATCAAAAAATAATTACACATTATAAGTTTTATATAAAAAATCTTAAAAAAAAATTAAAATTTTTTCCCCTTCCTTTTACTGCATCCCTAAGAGCGCTCTTTGGATGCGCTACGGTATGCTATAAACAGATGCTGTGTCGCCAAAATCTCGATTTATTTCTGCTGGGATCATAAATAGAAATATTTTTGGGCCTCGAACTAGAATAAAACTCTAATCGAATATATATGCTAGAAAAATCTTTATATGTTTTTTATCAACAGACCAGCTTCCCAGCAGAAATTTTGCTGAACGTTCAGCAGCTTTTGCAAGGGGAACTTGAGTAAAGGAGCGCATCCAATTGCGCTGAATTCATGCATGATTCTCTAAGGCGATGTCCCACTTTAGAGCGCTAGTTGGATACACAGAAACAGCGCTCTTTAGATGCACTGAAATCACGTGTCTTTAGAGCGCTGATTTAAGCAGAATAAAGATGCTGTAAATTCATGTATCTTTTTAGCGCTGATTTAGCAGATTAAAGATGCAGTGAATTCATGTATCTTTGTAGAGCTGATTTAAGCAGAATAAAGATGCTGTAAATTCATGTATCTTTTTATTTTTTGTAAAAATGAGATAAAAAACAAAAAATTTACCAATAAATGAAAAAATATTCAAAAGAAGTTATAACAAATGGATCTTAGTTTTTCTGTTTTTTCGTGATTAGAGTTTGTGTTTAATTCAAATCGGTTTATTCATCGAAATAACAAATAAGCATTGGCTGTTTATTGGTTGGCCTATTTATTATCATTTAAAATGTGTAAAAGGCCTCTGTTATGTCTTTCAAAACTTTTCAAATCACATGATATTTTCCACATGAAATCGAGTTTGGTGTTTGTTTACGGGTTCATTCAAAGTCAGACAAGCAAAAACAATAAAATTTAAAATTCGTTATTGATAAAATTCAATTTTGAATTTTTCAAAAAATTCAAGAAAGAATTTTAAATATAATTCTTAAAAATTTCATTTTAAATTCTTAGAAGAAATAAAATTCAAAAAAAATTTATTTAAAATTATTTACAGAATTTTATTAATAAAAAAAAAGAATTTTATTTCCATAATAACAAATATATTTTGAACAAATAAATATTCAAACCAAAAGTAAAATAAAATTAAACCAAAAATAAAATTCAAAAATAAAATTCAAAAATAAAATTCAAACCAAAAATAAAATTCTTTTTTTTTGAGAATTTTATTTTTGGAAATAATAAAATTCAAATGTTTTTGAAAATTTTATTTAAACAAAAATTTTATTTCAAATACATTATGAATTTTAAATAAAATTCGAATTTTTTCCTTGTCTGTTCAAAGTTGAAATCAAATAACTAAAATTTAAAAAAATATAACAAAAAAATTCATTCGTTTTACTTTACAAAACTTTATTTATGTGAAACAAAATGAAAAAAAAAAATCGGAAGTGAACATCAAAAAAATATCGGAAATTTTAATTTTCACATTTTTTATGGGATTTTTTTTGGGAACAGCGGTCAAAGATGCTATGATTGAAGCGCTCTTTGCAGCGCTGATTAATGCGCAATAATGATGCAGTCAAATCATGTGTCTTTGTCTAAAACTCATGTTTTTTTATTCAAAAAGTGTTAAAAATATTAAAAAGGAAAGCAAGTGTGAAATTTTATCAAAAAATAATTACACATTATAAGTTTTACATAAAAAATCTTAAAAAAAAATTAAAATTTTTTCCCCTTCCTTTTACTGCATCCCTAAGAGCGCTCTTTGGATGCGCTACGGTATGCTATAAACAGATGCTGTGTCGCCAAAATCTCGATTTATTTCTGCTGGGTTGCTGTGAGAATCGAACCCATGTCGAAAACACTCATGATTTGTAAACCGCCGCCTAACTACTTAGGCTACTGTCGGTGTACAAACTTCAGTGCGAAACGAAGTTTGTTTGACTCACAGAAGGTGTGTGTGATGTATATGCAGAAAAGCTTCTGAAACATTTTTCATAGAGCAAAGTCTCAGATTCTGAGACTTTTTTGTATAGAAAAAATCTCAGATTCTGATATGTTTTTCGTATAGAAAAAGTCTCAGATTCTCAGAGATTTTTTGTTTAGAAAAAGTCTCAGATTCTCAGACATTTTTCGTTTAGAAAAAGTGTCAGATTCTCAGACATTTTCCGTATAGAAAAAGTCTCAGATTCTATACGAAAAATATCAGATTCTGAGATAAAAAAGTCTTATTAAAAACAAATTGTTCTACACAAATATCATGGTTTTTATTAGTAAAGAAAAATGACCTCGAGCCTTCTCAAAATATCTTTTTTTTAGTTTCTTTGTCTTAAAACAAATAATACCATGAGTTTAATTATATTTTGTACCAAAAAAAAATTTTTTTTTTTGTCATGAGACTTTTTACTTTCCCGCGGGCCCCCAAATTCTTGTGTGCCCAGGGCCTTAATGGGGCCCTGACAGAAGTACTCATAGTTTTTCTCGATCACTTCGTTTAGTACTTGTTTTTATTAGTAAATGTGTTGAAAACCCGAAATTCTTAAATTAAAACTTCAAAAAATGATAACTTTATTTTGTGCAATGGATTTTCTATTTTTTTTTTTTAATATATACGTTTTACCTCTTAAACCAATGGTTCCCAACCTTTGATTCTCGCCCCACTGGGGGGCAATTTGAAGGTTTCAGGGGGGCAACGAGCAATTTTTCAAGATTTCTTTTAGTCAAATTAACTACAAAAACTATTTTTTTTTGCAAAATTAACTACAAAAATCTTGTTAATTTCTTAATTTTTTACTAAAAACTCAATTTAAATGTTTATTTTACAAAAACTTTGCTAAAAAAGTGGTAATTTTTTATTAGAAAAAAAAATTAAAAAGCTGACAAATTTTTCCTTAGTGTAGGGGGGACAAGACAATTTTTTTAACTTAAATGTGGGGCGTGGCGTAAAAAAGGTTAGGAACCATTGTCTTAAACAAAACCAAAAAATTGACAATTGGTTTAAAATTGGCTAAGCTACGGTCCCTTTAGTTAAAAAATACATTTTTTAAAAAAAAATCTCACTTTCTTTTTACTCACACGTAGTTAATCGTGAATCATTAACATATTTTTATTCTATTTTTGTAAAACAGTATGGTAAGTAAAATTGTTGTTTTGGGAGTTTTGAATTCGGTCATAGTCCCCATAACGCGTTAAGGTTACCGTTATAACGGTGGTAGGAACTTTTTTTATTTTACAGCATCTTTGGGTTCTTTATTATATGTACAATAAAATATCACAGAAAGCAAAGTGCGTAATTTTTCTTGTTCAGTACTGTTCATTCATACAAGCATATTTAATGTTTGCGTCTACTACATGTTACATTTGCCTCTGCAAAACTCACTCATTCCCTTCTTATGGATTTAATACTTGTTGGATGTTATTATGTGTGACAAATTTTAGTGATAACATGATAGATATTTTTGTTACCATTGTCATCTTTCGTCAAAAATGTCACAGAAATGGTGGAAATAGTAGGTAGCTTTAAGCTGTTTTTTTTTTTGTAATACACTGAAAGAATTACACAGCCCACAAAAAAAGTTCTGACCCAAAACTAGACCCAATAATCTCAGAATTGAACTCTATCGTTGGTTTTTCTTTTTTTTTTTAAATTTATACACAAGATAGAGAAAAAAATGTAAGTACATCTGTCTGAGCTTATTGGCCCTAATTAATTTTTAAGTGTTAAAAGGGGGGTCAACAATTACTCAATTTAAGTTATTTTGACGTTTGGGTAAAAGTTATCCCAATGTTCCGAGTGGGATGAAATTTGCACCAAGGTTAATCCTATTGGATATTAGTTTAGAGATCGGTCAAGAACTCTTTGAGTTAGAGGGGGTGGCAATTTGACATTTTCCCAAACAGTGTTTTAGATAACTTGTTTCTGAGTGTTTAAGATAACTTTTTTCAATTTTTCATAATAAATAATGCAAAATCAAAAACATTTTTGACTTTTTTTTCAAAATAGCTCAATTATTTTGCTCAAAATAAAGCTTAAAGCTTCCTTTAAGAACTTTGTGGTCGCTAAGTGGGATGCGGGTGGTATATCTATCAAAATAAATGTTTTGCAACTTTATAACTTACAACAACGGCTTTCACTTTTTATCATATCCATTATTAGGGGTGGGATAGTGCATGAGTTATCGAGTTTGATATGATACACCCACTAATTTTGTTAGATTAAAAAAACCATGAACCAAAAAAATGGTTTAGGTTGGGTGAGGTCATATTACCCCTCATCGGAGTCAAAGTTAGAAGTAAAGGGGTAAGAATCCACAAAAAGTCACACAACTGGCCTAGAAACGCCCCTGGAGGGGTGCAATGTCAAACAGACCGCCATTAATTTTCCGACCCCAACATTTTCCTGAACATACCTAACGCCTATATTCGCTACCTACGGGAGCTCCCATACAAAATATTTTTAAACAATTTGTTCCTTCCGCTCTAAGTATTCTCCAAAGTGAAGTAAAATCAGGGCTGAATTATGGCAATTTCGTTTTTGTATCAAAAATGATTTTAAAATGTACTTTTTTACCCTGAAGGTACTTTGTTTTATTTTATTTTATTTAAAATAACAACAAAAATAGTAATTATAAACGAAATACATAGGTAAATATTCATGAATGTATTAAAAAAATACGAAGTAAAAAATGCGATTCGACATTTGTTTTGGAAAAAAAAAAAAATTTAATAAACAAAACACGCCTTGGACCAACCAACTTTAACCTCAAGTTGCGAACACTGTTAATGTTATTCTTAAATATGAATCTGGGGTGCCCCACTTCTATATTTCGACGAAAATCAAAATCTTTGCCGAATACATAATTTTTTACAGAAAACGCGAAGTTTTTTGCTCGGAATTTAAAAGTGCAATTTTTGGCTACAAAAACATTGCAATTATAAAAAGTAAATTTGCAGTTTTGTTGCATTTTCCCCGAGGAATATTTATTGTCTCAAGTAATTTTTTCATATCTCCTATCGTTTTCGAGAGAAGCTTAAAATGTCAAATTTTTTTTTAAATTTGACAGCGTTTTTTCAAAAATCGCTATTACGAAGATTTAAATTTCCGTTAAAAAATATTAGTGGGGCACCCCAGATTCATAATCAAGAAGGACATTTATAGTGTTCTCAGCTTGAGGTTAAAGTTGGTTCGCCCAAGGCGTGAAAAGTCAACTAATATTCATTAGACCATACAGCAACATAAATGAAACTCAAAACAAGTAAGAAAGTTAAAGTCGGCCTTGCCGAATGTATTCATACCAGGGATGTTAAAGTTGGTACAATTGTATTTTTTTTGGTACATTTTGACCTTCAAAAGTATCATGGTACTACCGCGACTCATTTGGTACATTTTAAAAAGTCTAAACTGTAAAACTTTTTTTTAGAAAAATTTCCAGATGTTAAAAACTTGTTTTTATAGAAAAGGCCGCAGAATTTGACACTTGAACAGTTCATGCGAATAAGGACGAAAATACCATTTGTAAAATATTGTAGGCCACAATTAAAAGCTTATATTTTTGCCAATTTTTTTGCTAGCTTTTAGATTTAACTCACTTCTACCCATATACAAAATTTTTGTAAGGTTTTCGAAGGAAAACTTGCCAAAAATTTGATTTCAAATTTTGCTTGAATGAATTGCACTTTTAAAGCCATTTTTAAAATTTTACTAAAATTTTTGCAGAGGATTGTAGAGCTCTGCTTAAAAGCCCATTTGTGCAAAAAATGCGTTTTCGAAAAAAGTTGCTTATTCGTCGTTATTCGCATGAACTGTTCGCTTGATGAAGTTCTTACTCACTTTTATTAAAGGAAAAGTCTCACAATTTTTCACAGAAGTCTCAATCAACTACACATAAACAAAAACTTAAATTTTTCATAAGAAAAAGTAAGATAGTCGAGAAATTTTAGATCTTGATGAATTGTTCGTGTTCACTAAGGGTGGGATAGTGTTTTGTGAGATTTTAAGCAGCAATATTTGGAAGCGCTAGAACCTCTCATTTTGTGAGGTTGGTAAAAAAAGTGTATGAGCCAAAAAATGGGGGAGGTCGGATAGGATCTAGGGGTCGCTCATCGGGGTCAAAGTTGGGCGTATAGGGGAAAAAATCCACAAAAAGCCCCAAAACTCCCCTGGTATTGCTCCTAGAGGGGTCAAATGTGAGACCGGCCCGCATTATTTTTTCCCCCTGAACACTTTTGACAAACATACCTAAGCCCTATCTCCAATCCCTAAGGGGGGTCCCATACAAAGGTTCAATTTTTAAAAAATCTTTCTTCTACCGCTCTAGCTGTCCTAAAAGTCACCCTAGAGGAATCAAATGTATGACCGACCCCCAATATTTTTTCAACCCCAACATTTTCTTGGAACATACCTACCACCTATCTTCAATCCTTAGGGTGGTCCCCATACATTTTTTTTATTTTTTCTTAAATTGTCATATTAAATCAGCTCCTACCGGTCCAATGGTGCCTCCTAGAGGGGTCATTATCAAGACCAACCCCCATTAACTTTTAGCCCCCAACACTTCTTCTGAACATACCCATTCCATATCTCCAATTCCTAAGGGGTCTCCCACACAAAACGACATTTTTGTAAATCTTGCTCCCACCGCTCTAACTATCGCAGGGGTGACCCTTAAGGGTGTTCTTATTTTTTTATTTCGGATTTTTGTGTTGCACTGGGCAGAATTTTGTTCCTTTGTACTAAAAACTTAATAATAAAAAATTTGGAGTTAATCCGATAACTTTAAGTGGACGCGGAAACGACCTGAAGTTTGAATAACGGATTACAAGGGGAAAAAATTACTTTTTACTCATTTCCTCAATTTTTTCGATATTTAAAGTTAAGTTTGAATTCAAATGGTTACAGAATTGTGATGTGGAGTACATTACCTTTGTAATAAGGCAATAAAAACTAAAATCGGTTAAAAATCAGCCAAGTTATTACAACTGCCCCAGGCAACTAGCGTGTGGCAGACCACTTGATCAAAGATTTCGAGTTCAATTTTTGAAATTGATTGAAATTATCTACTATAGCAACATTTTTTTATTCTTTACTTCCCAATGTACTAAGGTGATAGGTATTTTTCATATTGTGTTATGCTAACTTGTTTTAAATTAATGTTAAAAAGGTCCAAATTTTTCAGCCCTGTTTTCAAATCTCCAATTTTAAATTTTAATTTTTTAAGCAAATAAAATTTAAAAAATCGACCATTAGACCATAGGATTTTGTTAAGCACATATATGGGAATTAAAATTACAAAAATTGTAGACATTCCTTTTTTAATTCGTCTAGTTTAGCGATTTTAATTAGGCGGATTTCGAGATACATTCCTTTTTTCATTCGGCTAGTTTAACGATTTTATTTCGGCGGATTTCGAGATAATAGTGATTTTGGTAACTTTTTTAGCTTTTACTTAATTTTTTTATTTTTTTTTAACAAACTTCGTATTTTTTCTACCGAATTACTACAGATCAATATAGAATACTTCCATTCCTTTAATCAGGGCAAAATTGAGACATGAAAAATTGACCCAGTTTAAGGTCAAAGGTCAAATTTTAGAAGAATTTGTATTTTTAAAGATTTACAGATTTTTCGAGTGGATATTAATGAAATTCCTAAATGTTATATTAATAAGATGTAAAAATAAATGGCTTATACAAATTCAGAACATTAACCCTTAAGTGCTGTTGGGGTCTATATGACCCTATGAAATGATATACTTATATTTTCTCCATTAAATAAAAAAAAATTTAGACCCCAATAGCACTTATGGGTTAATTTTCCGAATTTTAATAATAAGCCATTTATGTTTAGTCATATTAAAATAACATCAAGGAGTTTCATTAATATCCGCTCAAAAAAATTGTTAATCTTTAAAAATTCAAATTGTTCTCAAATTCGACCTTTGACCTTTAACTGGGTCAATTTTTCATATCTCAATTTCGCCCTGATTAAAGGAATTGAAGTAGTCTATATTATTCTGTAGTAATTCGGTAGAAAACATATGAACTTTGTTAAAAAAAAAATAAAAAAATTAACTAAAAGCTAAAAAAGTTACCAAAATCACTATTATCTCGAAATCCGCCGAAATAAAATCGTTAAACTAGCCGAATGAAAAAAGGAATGTCTACAATTTTTGTAATTTTTATTCCCTTATATGTGCTTAACAAAATCCTATGGTCAATGGTCGACTTTTTAAATTTTATTTGCCTAAAAAAATTAAAATTAAAAATTGGAGATTTGAAAACAGGGCTGAAAAATTTAGACCTTTTTAACATTAATTTAAAACAAGTTAGCATAACACAATATGAAAAATACCTATCACCTTAGTACATTGGGAAGTAAAGAATAAGAAAATGTTGCTATAGTAGATAATTTCAATCAATTTCAAAAATTGAACTCGAAATCTGTGATCAAGTGGTCTGCCACACGCTAGTTGCCTGGGGAAGTTGTAATAACTTGGCTGATTTTTAACCGATTTTAGTTTTTGGTACCTCATTACAAAGGTAATGTACTCCACATCACAATTCTGTAACCATTTTAATTCAAACTTAACTTAAAATATCGAAAAAATTGAGAAAATGAGTAAAAAGTCATTTTTTCCCCTTGTAATCCGTTATTCAAACTTCAGGTCGTTTCCGCGTCCACTTAAAGTTATCGGATTAACTTCAATTTTTTTATTATTAAGTTTTTAGTACAAAGGAACAAAATTCTGCCCAGTGCCAAGCAATTAAAACATTTTAAATTTTTCCCTTACTGTTAAGAACACCCTTAGTGACCCTAGAGAAGTTAAATGTGTGACCGACCCCCAATATTTTTTCAGCCCCAACATTTTCCCCAAACAAACCTACCCTCTATTTTTAAGCCTTAAGGGTGTCCCCACACAATTTTTTTTTTTAATTTTTTTTTATAAAATTTGCGCCTACCGCTCCCACTGTGCCTTTTAGGGACGGGAAATGCAGACTGACCCCCATTAATTTTGCCCCCTACATTTTTTCTGAACATGCCTACGCCGTATTTCCACTTTGTAGGGGTGCTCCCTTGGGGAAAACTAAGTGTTTGAAACCAAATTCGGCAAAACGTCTGGACCAGGAGTGATAATGTTTGCGCGTTTTAAAGAGCAGGAAAATATAAAAGACAAACCGTACAGTCTTGGCATATAAGATGAGGAAGTGGCAGGCAACATACCAGCTCAAGTCCAAACTGACATCAAGTTGTTTTGTTGGGCTCAAATAAAAGAAAAGCAACCCAGAGACAACTTCAAGGAGTTTCTTGAAATTGTTTTATTATACCTTGGCGAAAATATTCCTAATAAGCATTTTAGCCCACCAGGACCCATCAGTCATGATCGATGGATGGCAAAAGGCATATATTGCTTACAAATGTTTTTGTTCCGAAAATATATCGGTTTGGCCAAAAAAGAATTAAATGCACTTCTTGATGTGACGTTTTTCATCATAACAATTTACGTAAAAGCTTGGTTTAGCGCTACCAAGGCAATAGAAGCTCCAAATAATGATTTGAATTTTTTGAAAGCGATTGCCAATTATGCTTCAATTGATAAGATTCTGTCGCAACGATTGGTCAAGAGATTCTGTGGACATCTCTGGTATCTCAGTGGCGAAGCTGTTGCTCTCGCACTATTTGATCCGAATATCTCTTGTGAAATAAAACGAAAAATGTAGAATGCAATTCGTATATTTGAAGAAGAGAAAGAGGAATTGGAGGAAGAGTTATCTGACGATGAGATGGACGAATCGTCTAACGAAGACAGCGAGGAAGAAGAAGACGATGATATCAGGGAAGAAGATGCCTCAGAGGATAGCGGCGACAGTGACAACAAGGATTGTAATCCTCCAATACATATTGTTGGATTCGAAGTGTGAAAAGAATTAACATGGCATCGAAACAAGTGAATCAAGAACTTATGAAAACTGATTTAAGCCACTACGTCACACCTGAGACTCCAAAATTTTTTGCACGCGTCGGAATAACAACAAACGCTGGAAGAGTACTAAACTGTGGTGCTTTCCCAGCACACAAGCGGCCATAAAAGGTACTTTGCCAGCGCTCTCCCGTTTGTATTTTTCTGCCTGGGAACGTGTTGTGCCGTAACGAGGAGGAAAAAATAGTTTTGCTTCAGGTCGTGGCCAACAATATCCATCACACCATAAAAATAAATTAATTTGATTTATAGTTATATTACACAGCTCAACATGAAAATGCGTATTGGATTCTGGTAAGGGATTTAGGTAGTGTTTGTTGCGCTGATTCCAAATCTGCAACCCAAATATGTCTATCACGTCAGGATTTTGAGTTATTCGCGGATAAAGTGCCGAAAAACGACATTTTGGACCCTTTTTGAAGGCTTATAATATAAGATCCTGACATGCGATTGACTTGGTATAAAGCTCATTCAAAAGTATGTTATTTTCTCTATAAGACAAGATAAAATGTTCTTCAAATTTAATTTTCTAAAAGGGTAAAAAAATCATTAACAAAAAATCTTCCTTTTTTTAAATATTTAGTTTATTTACACAGTGTTTTTTAACAAATTTCCATACAAATACAAACGTAAATATTAGATTTAAAGCACTTGTAGCAAATGATTTTTTCACCATTTAAAAAAATTAAATTCCAAGAAAATTTTATTTGGTCTTAAAGAGAAAATTACGCACTTTCGAATGAGCTTAATATTAAGTCAATCGCATGTCAGGATCTTATTTTATAGGCGCCCAAGAATGGCCAAAATAGACCTTTTTTGACACTTTAACCGCGATTTTCTCAAAATCGTGACGTGATAGAAAAATTTGAGTGAAAAATTTTAATGAAACCAAAAATTCAACTATTTTTGGTTTCATTCAAAACGCAGCGACAAACCTCAGATTTGTAGAGCGGTGTTATTTATCATTTTTTATTATTTTCAAGTTAAAAAAAAATATTTTTTTACGCTTAACAAAAGTTACTATTAAATTACAAATTAAAGACCTCGGATTTCTCGATAAAATAAATAAAAAAATTGTGGGGTAACACCTTGAAGATAGAGGGTAGGTATGTTTGAAGAAAATGTTTTGGCTAAAAAAATATATGTTTTGGTTAAAAAAATATATTGATTCCTCTAGGGTGACTTCTAGGACAGCTAGAGCGGTAGGAGCAAGATTTTTCAATGTATGGGACCCCCCTTAGGGATTGGAGATAGGGCTTAGGTATGTTTGGCAAAAGTGTTCAGGGGCAAAAAATAATGGGGGCCGGTCTCACATTTGACCCCTCCAGGAGCAAAACCAGGGGAGTTTTGGGCCTTTTTGTGGATTTTTTCCCCTCTACTCCCAACTTTGACCCCGATGAGCGACCCCTAGATCCTATCCGATCTGCCCCACTTTTTGGCCCATGCATTTTTTTTACGAACCTCACAAAATAAGCGGTTCTAGCGTGTCGAAATCGAAAACTCGTGCACTATCCCACCCTTAGTGTTCACACATTCAGATACATTTTTCATATTCATACACTCACAATCAGGAACATACTTTCTGTCGAAAAATTCTAGAGTTGTGAGAGTTATTCCTATAGAAAAAGTTTCGGGCACCGAGATATTTTTCCGCAGACCAGATTTTAATTGTTCAAAAACGTCCTTGACAAAATGTTATTTTATATTTGTTTGCATGTTGGAGGGTATAAAAGATTCGGCACAACCGAATTTAACACTTTCATGTTTTTAATTAAGACTTTATAAAAAAAAGTACCGTGAGAGTTAGAGTGTCCCTTATTTTGGAAATGTTGGAAATGTTGAGACGGTACCCCTTCATTTTTTTCCATTTGACCAAAAAATAACTCAGGAAAAATTTTACGCCCCTACGACCACGCCTTCCCTACGCGACGTGGCCTTAAAAAGCGGGGCCTCAAAAATCATTTTTCCATACAAACCAAAAAAGTTTTTTTGGATTTTTAATTTTTTTGTTATTAATTATAATACAACTTGGTTAGCTTATTCACGACAAAAAATTTAATTTTGGTGGGATAAGGCTTTCAGCTCTAAAAAATTTTTCGAAAAAAATAACTCAGGAAAAATTTTACGCCCCTACGACCACGCCTTCCCTACGCGACGGGGCCTAAAAGAGCGGGGCCTTAAAAATCATTTTTCCATACAAACCAAAATTTTTTTTTTATTTTTAATTTTTTTGTTATTAATTATAATTAGGGCTTCCAATCGGGATATCCCGATCCCGGAAATCCCGGGATTTTCGGGATTTGGCAAATCCCGAATCTCGGGATTTCTAATTTTCAATCCCGGGATTTTCGGGATCCCGATTTTTTTTTTTCAATATTTTTAGATTTTTTTTAAATAATTTGTATTAATTTTGTGGAACAAAATAAAAAAAAAATCGACAAAAGTTCCGCCAGGTACCTTGTTTTTGTTATAGAAAAAGGTGAAATGTTTGCGAAATGTAAAGAAATTCTAAAAACTAGTGGTGGTTCGACATAAGGGCTTTTATATTTAATACTTTTACTCTTACAAGGAGCATAGGACCGTAAATGGCTTTTGACACATCTTAACTCCTTAAGTTGTAAACTTTTTCAATTTTATGTTTCACTAAAACATTTTTTAAAGGCGTGAGAGGGGTTTGACTCACGCTCACGCAAACAATAATGGAATCACTCACTTGTAACTTACGCTCACGCGTGAGTCATGCAAACTCTACTCTCGCACTCTCGCTAACACATTTTTTACCAAAAAAAAAAAAAATTTTTTACCAAAAAAAAAAACAAAAATATTTTTTTTGCAAGAAATGAAAAAAAAAAAAAATCAAATAAATTAAATTAAATTAAAAAAAAAAAATCAAATCACGCAAGCTTTAGCAAAAAATTAATCACTCAGGCAAAAATTCGAAAATTAATTTATTTTTTTTTTCAACTCACACTCACTAAAAGTTGATAGCGATGAGCCACGACGAAAGATAACCGAATACGGATATTCTTCACAGGAGGAATCCCAAACTTTTTTTGAAGTTCACAACATCAACTTTGCTAATCTTTACGAACGCGTGTATTTTTCAAAGTGACAAAAAATACTAGAAATTTTTGAAAATCCCGAAAAATCCCGAAAATTTCCAAAAAAATCCCGTGAATCCCGGGATTCAAAATATCCCGAAAATCCCGGGATCCCGAAATCGGGATCCCGAAAATTTTTCTTCAATCCCGAATCCCGGGATTCAGAAAATCCAATCCCGATTGGAAGCCCTAATTATAATACAACTTGATTAGCTTATTCACGACAAAAAATTTGATTTTGGTGGGATAAGGCTTTCAGATCTAAAAAATTTTTCGAAAAAAAAATTTAGAGCTGTTGGGGTCCTATAGTAAAAATTTTTACTGTAGGACCCTACGCGACGGGGCCTTAAAGAGCGGGGCCTCAAAAATCATTTTTCCATACAAACCAAAATTTTTTTTTTGGATTTTTAATTTTTTTGTTATTAATTATAATACAACTTGGTTAGCTTATTCACGACAAAAAATTTAATTTTGGTGGGATAAGGCTTTTAGCTCTAAAAAAATTTTCGAAAAATTTAGAGACGTTGGGGTCCTACAGTAAAAATTTAAAAAAAAAAAAAAAATTAGTTTTGACAAGCAACGGTTTTAGTTGTAATGTTGCTTTTAATGATATAAATTCATAAAAAAATATTATTCATATCTGTGACATCTTTATCGTGTATCGAAAAACATCAAAAATGCCTTTTATACCCTTTTTTAGAACACGATAAAGATGTCACAGATATGAATAATATTTTTTTATGAATTTATATCATTAAAAGCAACATTACAACTAAAACCGTTGCTTATCAAAACTAAAAAAAAAAAAAATTTAAAAATGTTTACTTTTTTAGAGCTGAAAGCCTTATCCCACCAAAATCAAATTGTTTGTCTTGAATAAACTAACCAAGTTGTATTATAATTAATAACAAAAAAATTAAAAATAAAAAAAAAAAATTTTGGTTTGTATGGAAAAATGATTTTTAAGGCCCCGCTCTTTTAGGCCCCGTCGCGTAGGGAAGGCGTGGTCGTAGGGGCATAAAATTTTTCCTGAGTTATTTTTTAGTCAAATGGAAAAAAATGAAGGGGTACCGTCTCAACATTTCCAACATTTCCAAAAGAAGGGACACTCTAGTGAGGGTCCAAAAAGTAAAATTTTTTGTGAAACTTGGTACAAAATTGAAAACCCCATTTAACAACCCTGATTCATACCCTCCACAATGCAAAAATAACACAATCACACAAAAAACAAGTGAGAGTGTTAAATTCGGCCTCCAAAATTTTTTTTTGGGGGGGGGGGGGGGGGTAATGGGTGTCAGTGGGGGACTTTGAGAGCACCTTCCTATCGCGATAAATATACCAAATGTCTCATTTATTTAACAAAAATACAAAAAAACATGTAAAAAAAGTGTATTTTTCAGATGTTGGTTCAGTTCTTCAAGGGGGAACTTTTTTCCCCCAGGCCCGATTTTGCCCATTCACGAACTTAACCTGCCTATGAACATGAGACATATTTTTGCCAAACTTCAGGGGTCTAGCTGTTTTATTTTGGACTGCATTGTGTTATCTACAGACAGACGGACGGACGGACAGACGGACATTCACAGAATGTCTTAGAATCGATCATATATCAATAATATATATACTTTATGGGGTCCCCGACCGATATTTTAATGCGTTACAAACGGAATGACAAGTGTGAGCTGATATCGCTTTCAAGAGGAGGGATTTCGATGGCGGTTGCTATAATTACCGGCGGTCACTGTCTTAGAGAGAAGCACACAGAACGGTTGAATGTGCCGTCAAATGACTTGATGGAGCTGCAAAAAAACATTTTGTCAGGGACGTTTTTGAACAATTTCTTAAAATCTAGTATGCAGAATAATGTATCTTTATCCGATTCTTTATTTATAGAAATATTCGCAGAATTCTAGAATTTTTCGACGGGAAAAATGTAACAGAGTGAATGAACATGAAACATGTATCTGAGTGTGTAAACACGAAAAATGTATCAAGATCTGGGTCTTCTCCTCAAGTTAAAATGTCTCAGAATCTGTAAGTAATACTATCTTACTTTTTTCTTTGATAAAAGTGAATAAGAATTTTATAATTTTTTTTTTTTCTTAATTTTTTTAACATATTGGTAAAAAATTCGGCACTCTTACTTATTCTTTTTGAATTTTTTTTTTTTTCAATTTTTTAATGGGTTTATTTACAATCTAATCTAAAGTTATATATTGACACTTTATCATATTGTTAATTTTGTAAACAAATATGAAAATGAGTTATTTGAAGTCTAGATGTTTTATTTGGCTTCGAAACCCCGTTTAACGAGGTTTGTTTCCAAACCTCATTAAAAAAAAAATACTTTGCCACAGAAAACTGAACTTTTTTGTAGTGAGATTTTAATGAATTACTATCGAGGCCTAATTAATTTCATGCTTCTAAATTTTTTTTATGTAGAGAAAATGGGAACATGCCAACAATAAATAAATCAATTTGTTTTTCAAATTTCCTCAAAATATTTATTTGTTTATAAAAAAAATACAACTGTTTAAAAAATAATTTTTGCATTGCTCTATTTATTTTTAAAGATATTTTTGTGCTGGTTTCCAAAAAATAGGTAAGTGTTAAAGTTGTCGAGGTAAGTGTATAAAAAATAATATATAAAATTGACTTGTTTTATCTAAGCATTGCAATGACTTGAGTTCATACTGTACGTAAAATAATATACGTGTCAATTTGGAGTGTTTCTTATCATTCTTTTTATAATATTTCATTCATTGATGCATTCCCAAGGGTCCTATGCGCATCGTAAATTTGTAACCTTTTACGCTTCATCTTTTTAACCATTTCATTGTTTATATGTTGTGTAGAGTGACCATTTTTATCTTTCGAACTTTAACGATGTATGAGCTTGTTGAGGAAGCAATCCACAAAGAAACTGTTTTTCTGCTGACAAAAGTGTGTAAAAACAAGTAAAAATCATTTGTACTAATAAAGGATGGGTACCGAAACGATATAAGTATTGACATTTATTTCCCATGTAAAACCTCGTGCTGAGTCCGAAAATGAAGTGTGTCAAAAGTAGGACAGTTTTCCGATAATGCCAACTTTTTAAAAAGTCGTGTTACTTAAATAAAATTATCTCCGCACCAAATCGGTGGATTTATTTTTTTTGGCTTTAAGTTAAAGGTGCCCAGCAGAAAAACAAGCAGGCCAATACTGACTCAGTAATGAAAGCGATAGTGCAAAAATGTCTGTACGTAGTATTTTTGGTATTTCTGTACTGACCCGGTAACTCAAATGATAGCTCTGATGTACGGAAAGCCCGTATCGAAAAAGCTATGTAAAAATACTTTAAATACAAAAAAAAATATTTTTTTCTACAAACAATAAAAAAAATGACAAAACATTTTTTGTTCAATTTTTTAAAAATGTTTGCGGAACTTATATGATCATCATTAGCGCTATAATGTTGCTCTGAACATCTCTCTATCTGCTTCTACTGTTCTGCATTTGCTCTTGAGAGTTTTTCGAAAATCGTCCTCGACCCCATCACTTCGTCTTATGTTAGCTTGGGCTAGGGTTGCCATCCGTCCTCTTTTCCCCGGACACCGTCCTCTTTTTTAGGTCGTCCGGGGCAATCCTACTTCTTTTTTAGGAAGAGTCCGGGGTTGTCCTACTTTTTGCACTTCTCCCCCTAACATTTTTTTATTGCTTCTAAACTTTTGAATTATTGGCATAGCTGTATTTTCGCTTGTCAGCAGTAATGTCAACTTTTTGAGAGAAAAAAAATCGTATATTTCGAGTAAAAAAACACCTTATGTGAGAAACTAACTACGTTGTCATCACTTCTTATCAACTGTTGTGTGTCTTAGCGTCCAACCTGAATCAAATTACGTTGCGTAAGGCGTAACGCCCAATAATTTTTCGTTTCTAATATTTAAATGTAAGTTACCTAAATCAAACGGACGTAAAAATTTCAAATTTGATGTGTTTGTTTTTATTTTTTTTTTACGTCTTGCGCTACGCATTTGATTCTGGTTCGACCCTTAAGCGCCCATTAGACGGCAGACAAATCTTACAATTTGTTTAACAACCAAAAAATGGCTTTGAATTACATTAGCTAACATGTCAACCAATTTGTCTTCCAACCGCTCATTTTTTTTATAAAAATATTTGCGAACAAACATTCGAACACATATTATTAATAAGGCGGTTGGATGGAATGAAATTACACTCAACAACAAGTTGTACAACTTGTTAGCCGACCAGCCAAAATATCAAAAAAATTTGATATTTTCAAAATATCCATTTCATAATGTTCTAATATGCTATTTACATATACCCCTAAATCCACATAAATTTGGATTTCAAATCCAATTAAAATCTATACCGTTTACATATGCTTTTTTGACATTTAGCGGGATTTTGTTTGTACTAACTCTGTATTTTCTTTTGATTTGTGTACAGGGTTGTTATTTGGAAAATTACCCAATTTTATAAATATTTCTAAAAACAGTAATGGTATTCATCTAACCGTATAAACAGCTCGTATAATATGTAAGTCTGATAAATTTATACAATATATGTCAAACTCCATTTATAAAAAATAAGTTTGGTAAGTTTATACGGTATACTTGGTGTATACGAGTTTAAATGAATACGGCCAATGATTTTTCTTTGCCGGAGCTAATATTTTTAATCCCACTAGTATATGTTGGGACCACAATATCAAAAAATGTATTTTTATGTAGAGCTGCTTCTTTAAATGCAAGAAAATTAAAATTTTTGCCAAGTTTGGGGCCGCCACCATTGAGTGTTTTTCTTTGTTAGGAAGACCAAATTGGTCAACTAAATTGTGCGTTTACCATTTGCAATGGTAAATTTTAAATGAAACATTGTTAAACATTGTTTTTATTAATCTTTTAATAGTTTTAAAAAAATAAATTTTAATTGTTTTTTTACTTTATAAAAAACAACAACAGCTGATAAAAAATCGTGTGCAGCGTTGTAAAAAAAGCATTAGGGATGATTATTTTGGGAAAACCCATAGTTGTACAATTAAGTAGTAGAAATTTTTTGGGATTTTTAATTGCGATTTTACGATTTTCCCAAAATCCAAGTTTTTTTTTGTATGTGATTTGACATTTGAAATCCAAAAAAGTAATTGGATTTACTTGGATTTTCATCGAAATCCCATTTTTTTTGGATTTCGAGGTATATGTAAATGGCATATAATTGATTTTAAGAAAATTCCTTTTAAATTTCCAAAAATTCAGAAAATATTTCAGAAATTTCCAATTGTATTTCAAAAGCTTCCGTTTGAATTTTAAAATTTGCTAAATGATTTTCAGAAAATTGCATTTCAGAAATTTCCAATTGTATTTTAAAAATTTCTATTTATATTCTAAAATTTTCTAAATGCTTTTCAGAAAATTTCAATTCAGTATATTTTAAAAATTTGTAAGTGCTTTCCAGAAAATTTTAATAAACAAATGAAATTTTTGGAAAAGCATTTAGATACTTTTTAAATAAAAATTGAAATTTCTGAAATACAATTAAAAAATCTGAACTTAATAAAATTTAAAAGTAATTTTCTTAAAATCATTTAGAAAATTTTGAAATGAAAATGGAAATGGAAATTAAAAAAAAAAAAAAATTGAATTTTCTAAAAAGCATTTAGAAAATTTTAAAATATAAATAAAAAATTCTGATATACAATTGAAAATTTTTGAATTATAAATGGATATTTCTAAAACTAAATTGGAAATTTCTGCTATTTAAATCGAAATATAGATTTCTTTTTTATTGGAAATAAAAATTGTTTTCTTAATAAAAATGCATTTTTTTGCATATTGTATCGCTTTGACTTTTTTTAAATTAATTTATTAAAAATTGTCCTCTTTTTTGCGACAAATGTCCTCCTTTTTTGACCTTGACGTCCTCTTTTTCTCAAAATGGAGATGGCAACCCTAGCTTGGGCCTGCCACATTGTCTGTGTCCATCAGGTAGAAATTGTATAACTTTCTTGGTTATACAATTTCCCTCTCATTCAATGAATCTTTTTGCTTGGACCATATATGGGGCATTCCATGTGAAATCGGACACTTTGAAAATTTTTTTTTTAGATTTTCCCAATTTATTTACAGTTTTTAGTACCCTTCAAAAACTCCTTCGTGGTAAATTTTCAGATTTTTTTGATGACCCGTTCAAAAGATATCGAATTTTTAAAAATTGGTAGTTTGTTCCTTTACTCAAACTTCTTTTACTAATAACTTCTTCAATAATGGTCCAAATTTCAATTTTTTTTTTTTCAAAAATTTTGTTTTTTGCGTACTTTAAAAAAAAATCCCAAAAAATTCTTAAAAGCGCTTTAGTATGCGATTTTTAAGTTTTTAAATTTAAATCTCGTTTTTTAAAATGTTTGTACTCTTCAATTTTTTTGAAATTTTTTTGTGTAAAACTTCTATCAATTCTACAAATTTTTTAGCCCAGGAGGATCGTGGGATAACGATTATTACTATTTTTTAAAATTTTTTGAAAAAAAATTATTGTAATTTTTCAATCTTAAAATATTTCTACTGCTCCAATGGTGCGTCCGAGAGGGGTCATTAGTGAGACCGACCCCCATTTATTTTTACCCTACAACATTTTTTTAAAACATACCTACGCCCTATCTCCACTCCCTAAGTAGGCTCCCACACAAATAACAGTTGGAGCAAATTTTATAAAAATGTAATTTTGAATTGAAGCCTACTTAGCGAGTGGAGATAGGGCTGTGGTATGTTTTACAAAAATGTTTGAGGGTAAAAATAAATGGGGGTCGGTCTCAATAATGCCCCCTCTCGGACGCACCATTGGACCGGTAGAAGCTGATTAAATAAAACAACTTTACAAAAAATAAAAAATATTGTATGGGGACCGCCTTAACAATTAGAGATAGAGGGTAGGTGTGTTCAGAGAAAATGTTTGGACTAAAAAAATATTGTGGGTCGGTCATACATTTTGTTGCTCTAAGTGCACTATTAGGGCAGTTAGAGCGGTTGGAGCAAATTTAAAAAAATTTCGTTTTGTGTGGGAGCCCCCTTAGAAATTGGAGATAGGGTACTAGTTTGTTCCAAAGAAATGTTAAGACGTAAAAATTAATGGGGGTCGGTCTTATAAATGACCCCTCTATGAAGCACCATGATCACATTCGAAATTTACCTAAAAACTTCCGAAGAAAAAAGTGAGTGCCACGTAATGGGAAAATTCTTTAGTACACTCAAAAAAAAAAACTGTAATGTTAGCAAAAAAAGCTTGTAAACCTACAAGAAAATTTGCTGATTTTGAACCCACAATTTTTTTGCTAAAGTTAGCAAAAATGTTTTGCCAATAATTAGTTAACTGTTTTTTTTTTTTTGAACTTAGTTCATACACATTTGAGGACCCCATTCGGTTCGGACCCAATAGGTCCAGACCCCGATGGGCCTAGACCTAGTTGGGTTCCTTAAAAATCGTCAAAGTTTTTGATCCAAAATTTGTGTCCGTTTCGCTCTACCTTGCTTAGTTTTTGAGATACGTGATTTTAGGGAATCACTGGGGTCTTGAGAATTAAAAAACTCGATAACTACAAAAATATTACTCGGAGAGCTTTTGGTTATTTTGCGGTCTTGTTCTACGTGTTGAGAGCTACAAAAATTCTTTTGGAGTTTTTGTTGTGTCGGCAATTTTTACCGAGATATGAGCATTTTAAAATTTTCGGGAATTTAACTTTTTTTTATCTAAAGTTAGGTCCCATTAGGGTCAACACATGTGAAGAGGACCCGCGAAAGTATGGAGATTCTAAGAACCAAAAATGCCCTCCATTTTGCTCTATCTGGCTTAGTTTCCGAGATAGCGCCATTTTAAGTTTTCTTAAAAAAAATAAAAAAAAATTTACCATTTATTTTTGCTAATGTTAGCAAAAAAATCTTGTAAAAATGTTGTCAACTCAATTTCAAATTTAGCAAAAGAAATTAGTTCAAAGTTTGTTTAAAATTGCTAATGTGCTAAATGAAGTTTACAAGAATTTTTTGCTAACATGCTAATCTCAACTAAAAATTTGCTAAAAGTTAGCTAACTAGCATTAGCAAAAAAAATTAGTAAATCTACTAACGTATTTTTTTGAGTGTAGGAATATAAAAGAAGAGACAACCCTGATGCCAAATCGTTAGTGTTGCTGGCAGTGGCACCCACGCAGGTAAGCGTGGAGAGGTGGCTCTCTGGAGTCAAATTCATAATAAACCCAAGTTGTACACTTACAAGGGAAGTATCTCCACCCTTATAAACCGATTTACCTGAAACTTAAAATATAGAAAAAAGAGACGATTTTAAGTTTGGGGTGTAACGGTTTTTCGGTGTTTAAAAATTTCGTTGTCCCCTTATGAAACAATGTGGACCTTCGGGAAAATTTTGATAACTCCCGAATGATCAGGAATATCGTCTAGAGCAAAAATACGTGTCAACTTAAATTTAATAAAGATTATTTCGTATTCATATGGATATCGCAGGTACATGTCTTCACATAAATATCCCCCAAAATTTACAGATTTTCATGAAAAAAATATTTAACGAAGCCGAATTTTTACAAGGTTGTGCTACCATTGGATAGGCATTAAACCACCTCTCTTCTCATATGAAAACATCATATAGTTTATAATAAAAAAATGTCTGAAAAATCCAAAAAACGATTTTTTCGCCATTTTTTTAACCCCTAAGTCCCCGATATGGACGATAAGCTGAGACACCTCAACCTTAGAATTGTCTCTTTAATATATATTTTAAGTTTCATGCAAATCGGTTCATAAGGGTTGAGATCCCTTGTTAGACGAAAAACTCGAAAAATCTGTAAAACTACTTTTAGTTTGAATTAGAAAACTTTTACCATATTTTTCTGCTAAAATGAATACTTTAATTAATTTCTGTTTTTGCTTACCTTAAAAAAAATGTTCAAATTTTGGCTGTAGGCAAAATCGCCCAAAAAAATTTATGAAAAATCGCCCAATGCAAAAATTTCCCAAAAAATAAAAATACGAAACTTGGCACAAAACTAATGAAAATAGCCGAAGAAAGATATGAAAAATTATCCAAAATAAAAAAAAATCCCAAAACACACATTACCAACAAAAAAACTTTATTTTACGGAGTTAGTAATCCCTTAAGACAAAGACAACAAATTTTATGACAAGACTATTTGTTACGTATCCTTAAGCCCCTATGACACTAGATTTTTTTTATTTTATTTTTTATTAATTGATAGAATGAAACAGCAAGTGAAGGCTTATTTCAGTTTTGAAACTTTTTTTAATGAAAAATTACTAGTGTTTCCAATTATTCGACCCTGCCGGTTAACCGGTTAAGGCATTATTCGAAAATTGACTAAAATTGATTAATCGGTTGTTCGGGTCGATTAATCGGAAAAAGTGGCGATTAATCGATTAATCGTCAAAAACAATGAAAAATTAATTTTAAACGATTTTTTAAAAGTAATGTAACAAAAAATAAAAGTATTTAAAGTAAAATTTCATTTTCAGTCTTTATACACACACAAAAAAAATTAGAATGAGTTTCAATTACAATTTTAATTGATTTTGCACCTATCACGAAAGTACTAGTATTAATTACTAAAATTTGTAAAAGTTTAATATCGCAAATTGCATTTATTCTCAATTCACGGAAATTATCGAAATCTTATAAAAAATTTAATCATCAATTAAAAAATTTCTTTCTTTAAAATTTTTTGTGTGCAGTTTTTAAAGGGGAAACCCAAAACGGAACTAATTGAAATTTAGATATAATAAAAATTTCTAAATTTTATTTGGAATTTTCTAAATTTCAATCGGGATTTTTGAGTTTCAGTTTGCCATTTCCGTTTTTCAATTCGAATTTCAAAATTTCAATTTACTTATAATTGTAATTTTTAAATTTAAATTTTGATTTTCTAAACTATGAATATTAATTCAGTTGGCTTTTTTTAATTTCCATTTGTATTTCTTAATTTCAATTGGAATTTTTTTATTTTAATTGTGCTTTTCAGAATTTTAATTAGTGTTTTCTAAATATTAATTTTGATTTATATAATTTGATTTCACTTTTCTAAATTTCAATTGGGATTTCAATTGAGATTTCTGAATTTTATAAGCTCTTCAGAAACTGAATTATCTTCTCTGAATTTCATTTACAATTTTTAAATTTCAATTTTGCTTTTCTAAATTTCAATTGAGATTTCTTAATTTCAGTAGGCTTCTGTAAATTTCAATTTTGTGAAATTGGGAGCTTCTGAATATCAATTAGGATTTCTAAATTTCAATAAGCTTTTCCGAATTTGATTGAGCTTTCGTAAATTTTAATTGGGCGTTTCTGAATTTCGATTTGGATTTCTGAATTTCAATTGGGATTTTCTGAATTTTAATTGGAATTTTCGTTTAAAAACTTTAATTAGAATTTCTGAGTTTTAAATGATAAAATTTTTAATTTTGCTTTTCTAAACTGTTAATTGTTGGTTTCTGAATATTTTTTTTCTGTAGTTTTGACTTCGGAAGTGTTTGTAAAAAAGAGGAAGTGTTTCAAACAAATTATAGTAGAATATAGAGATAATAATATTAACCGGTTAATCGAACCATTTTAACCTATTAATCGGGTCGAATAATTATTTGCTTTTTAAATTATTTGTTTCGACATTAACCGAAATATAGGCGATTAATCGAGGAATCGGTTAACCGAATTGGAAACACTAAAAATTACCCAATATTTTATTTCGAAATTTTGCCCAAAAACTTTGAAAATGTGTCCAAAATTGTTGGGTAACTTTTCATACGAAATATTGCCCAAATTCATTGGCGTAGATAGCCCTGTCTGGGGGGGGGGGCTAAGCCCCCCCCCCCAGAATAATTTTAGCCCCCCCCAGAATTTTAATCATTCACAATTTTTTTTTAATAATTTAATGATTTCATTAATTTTTGCAACAATAAATAATAATAATGAGTCTTTAGGACTCGTTATGATTATTCTACGAGTCTTAAGGACTCGTAATGATTATTATATTAGATCTAATAGTTTTTCCTATTGAAAAATAGTCTGAATTATTGCAAAAAGTTTTTATATGAATCTGATGTTTTTGTCAGTAATACAAACTTTACACTTAGAAAATTATGTAAGTTACTACATGTTAGTTGTTTGTATATTTTATAGTAGTTAGTTGTTTTCAACTACAAAGTCAGTTATTTTTGTATGAAAAATATCAAACAACTATTAGTTATTTTAAGTCGTTTTTTTGAATAATTAACAAAAAAGTACTGTAATGTAGTTATTTAAAGTAGTTAATTTTATTTTTTGATCTCTGAAAAATTTTCAAAGATTTTTCAAAAAAAAAAAAAATCGTTTTTTAATTTTTCACAACTTTTTTTTTTTTAAAAAAAACTTGGAAAAAATTTGGTCTTCAATTTTTTTTTTCTGAAAAATTTTTTGAAAAAAAAAAATTATATATTGTTTATTTTTACTACAAATTAGTTGTTTTGACTACAAATGTTAGTAATTTTTACTACATAAGTCAGTTGTTTTTTGTCAGTAAAAATAACTAACATTGTTAGTTGATTTAACTGAAAAAGTAGTTGACCCCAAAACAACTTACAAAGCAGTTATTTTAACTGACATTTTCAGTTGATTTTACTAACATAATTTTTTGAGTGTACCGAATCTTAGGATTTTAACTTCAGGAAAACATTTTAAGTTCTTTGATTTAAAAAAGTTTATAAATTCTAAGTGGTTTTTTATAGACAAAAGTTATTGGAAGAAAGAATCTGAGAATTTTGACTAATAATCATCAACTTTTGCGATCATCAGAACTTTTTCTTGAAAAAAAATCATAGTAATCTAATGATTTTACTATAGGAAAAACATTAAAAATCTTTCATTTTCATAACATATCTGAAAGTTCTAAATTTCCGAAAAATATTCAGAATCAAAATTTGTTTAAAAAAATATGAATTTTTAACCGCTTTCGGAGGGCATTCCTTTCTAGGACACCTAGACACATGATATAGGGAACGCTTCAGAAATAGGTCTGGGCTAAAGCCCCCCCAGAAATGTTGGCTTCCTACACCAATGCCCAAATTTGTATGGAAAATTTTTGGACGAAATTTCATTTTCTTTTTTGTGCGATTTTGCCTACAGCCTCAAATATTAGCAGATTAGTTTTTAATTTTACAAAATTTTTTGGTATTTTTTAAATTTTTGTCTAATTTAAACAATTAAAACTAAAAATTGTTCAAATGTAAAAAAATCAGCCGGTTATTTTGATAATTTCACAGAAATATTTAGTTGTCCTGTTTTAAACAAAATTTTCCAGAAAAGAAATTAAAAAATGTTATTGAAAATTTTTTTTTAAAAATTTGATTGAAAAAAAAATTTTAAAATTTTATTGAAAAACGGCATAATTAAAAAAAAACTTCGCTTTAAAAAAATTTTAAACTAGATTTATCAGTTTTTTAATTTTATTAAATAAATATTTGATTTTTACGTATTTTTAACAAATTTTTAACCTTTTTAACATTTTGGATACATTTTATTCATGATATCGGTACTTACCGGTAGCAGTGCTTCGGTAACGGTTTATCGTTACCATAATAATCGAAAATACCGTTACCTTTACCGTTACCGACATAAAATATGTGTATTACCAATACCGTTGCCAATACCGTTATTAGTTTCGGTTGCCAACCCTACTGTTGTTTGTCTTAAGCTGGATTACTCAAAACTCCGTTATAAATTTTGCTGAACTAGCAGCAGCTTTTGGAAAGGAATCCCGAGTCAAGTAGCGCTTCCAAACGTGCTGAATTCATGCATGATTCCCTAAGGCGATGTCCCACTTTAGAGCGCTAGTTGGATACACAGAAAAAGCGCTCTTAAGATGCACTGAAATCACGTGTCTTTAGAGCGCTGATTAAAGCATACTTTTATAGCGCTGATTAAGCGCTATAAAGATGCAGTGAATTCATGTATCTTTTCAGAGCTGATTTAAGCAGAATAAAGATTTCATGATTCATTTTCAAGATTCATGTATCTTTTAAGTGCTGATTTAAATTTCCTAAATACAATTGGAAATTTTTGTAATATAAATGGAAATTTCTGAAATATAAGTGGAAGTTTCTGAAATAGAAATTTAGGAAATATAATTGGAAAATTTTTTAAATATAATTGTAAATTTTTGAGTTATAAATGAAAATTTCTGAAAAATAATTGGAAGTTTTTGAAATATAATTGGAAATTTTATAAATATAATGTAAGTTTCTAAAATATGATTGTAAGTTTTTCGTAATATAATTTGTATTGTTTTTAGAAATACTGAAAAATATTTTAAAATCTGCTAACATTTTTTTGAAATACATATGTATGTATTTGTAAAAATTTTTGCAACATTTTTTTGATTAAAAAAAAAATAATAATAATCTAGATAAATTACAAGAATAAAGTTGTATGAAAGAGAAAAAAATGTAAAAATGAGATAAAAAACATACCAATAAATGAAAAAATTTGCAAAAAAAAGTTAAAGCAAATATATTTTAATTTTTGTGTTTTTTCGTTATCATCCAAATCGGTTTATTCTTTGAAATAACAAAAAAGCATTTGCTGTTTTTTGGTCATCATCATTCAAAATGTGTTAAAGATGTTATGATTGAAGCACTCTTTGCAGCGCTGATAAATGCGCAATAATGATGCAGTGAAATCATCTGTCTTCGTCCAAAACTCATACTTTTTCATTCAAAAAGTGTTAAAAATATTAAAAAGAAAAGCAAGTGTGAAATTTTATCAAAAAATAATTTTAAATTGTAAGTTTTATATAAAAAATCTTAACAAAAAATTAAACTTTTTTCCCCTTACTTTTACTGCATCCTTAAGAGCGCTCTTTGGATGCCCATCGGTATGCTATAAATAGATGCTGTGTCGCCAAAATCTCGATTTATTTCTGCTGGGAAAATAACATTCCGTTAAATTTAACAATTCAATACAAATTTTGATATAAGGCTCCGTTAAATCAACAGTTAGATTTTCGAAAAAAGATTTGTATTTCTAAACTTTTCATTTGCATTTCAAAATTTTCTAAATGATTTTAAGAAAATTCCATTTGAATTTCCAAATATTCCATTTGTATTTCAGAAATTTCCAATTGTATTTCAAAAGTTTCTATTTGTATTTTAAAATTTTCTAAATGCTTTTCAGAAATTTCCAATTTTATTTCAAAAATTTTAATTTATATTTTAAATTTTATTAATTCATTTAAGAAAATTGTTAATTATATTTTAAAAATGCTTTTCAGAAAATTTTGATAACAAATAGAATTTTTTTAAAAACATTTCGATTGAAATTGAAATTGAAATTTTTGAAATGCAATTAAAAATTTCTGAAATACAAAATGATTTTTTTATACCCTCCAACCACAGCATGGGGGTATACTCACTTTGTCCTTCTGTGTGTAACGCATCGAAATATCGGTATAGGACCCCATAAAGTATATATGGGGCATTCCATGTCAAATCGGACACTTTGAAAAAAAAAATTTTTAGATTTTTCTAATTTGTAAACAGTTTTTAGTACCCTTCGAAAACTCCTTCTTGGTAAATTTTCAGATTTTTTTGATGACCCGTTCAAAAGATATCGATTTTTTAAAAATTGGAAGTTTGTTCCTTTACTCAAACTTCTTTTACTCATAACTTCTTCAATAATGGTCCGAATTTCAATTTTTTTTTTTTTTAAATTTTGTTTTTTTACGTACTTTAAAAAAAAAAATCCCAAAAAATTCTTATGCGATTTTTAAGTTTTAAAATTTAAATCTCATTTTTGAAAATGTTTGTACTTTTCGATTTTTTTGAAATTTTTTTGTGTAAAACTTCTATCGATTCTACAAATTTTTTGCCCAGGAGGATCGTGGGATAACGATTATTACTATTTTTTAAAATTTTTTGAAACAATTTTATTGTAATTTTCCAATCTTTAAATCCTTTATAAGACCGACCCCCATTAATTTTTACGTCTTAACAATTCTTTGGAACAAACTAATACCCTATCTCCAATTTCTAAGATGGCTCCCACACAAAACGACATTTTTTAAAAATTGCTCCAACCGCTCTAACTGCCCTAATATTGCCCTTAGAACAACAAAATGTATGACCGACTCACAATATTTTTTTAGTCCAAACATTTTTTCTGAACACACCTACCCTCTATCTCTAATTGTTAAGGCGGTCCCCATACAATTTTTTTTTAAATTTGTTTTATTTAATCAGCTTCTACCGATCCAATAGTGCGTCCGAGAGGGGTCATTAGTGAGACTGACCCCCATTTATTTTTACCCTACAACATTTTTTTAAAACATACCTACGCCCTATCTCCACTCCCTAAGTAGGCTCCCATACAAATAACAGTTGGAGCAAATTTTATAAAAATGTAATTTTGTATGGGAGCCTACTTAGGGAGTGGAGATGGGGCGTAGGTATTTTTTAAAAAAATGTTGTAGGGTAAAAATAAATGGACCGGTAGAAGCTGATTAAATAAAACAAATTTACAAAAAATAAAAAAAAATGTATGGAGACCGCCTTAACAGTTAAAGATAGAGGGTAGGTGTGTTCAGAGAAAATGTTTGGACTAAAAAAATATTGTGGGTCTGTCATACATTTTGTTGCTCTAAGGGCACTATAAGGGCAGTTAGAGCGGTTGGAGCAAATTTTAAAAAATGTCGTTTTGTGTGGGAGCCCCCTTAGAAATTGGAGATAGGGTATTAGTTTGTTCCAAAGAAATGTTAAGACGTAAAAATTAATGGGGGTCGGTTTTATAAAGGACCCCTCTATGATTTTAAGATTGGAAAACTACAACAAAATTTTTTCAAAAAATTTAAAAAAATAGTAATTACCGTTATCCCACGATCCGCCTGGGCAAAAAATTTGTAGAATCAATAGATGTTTAACACAAAAAAAAATTCAAAAAAATCGAAGAGTACAAACATTTTCAAAAATGAGATTTAAATTTTAAAACTTAAAAACTTTTTTTTTAAAAGTACGTAAAAAAACAAAAATTTTGAAAAAAAAAATTTGAAATTTGGACCATTATTGAAGGATTTATGAGTAAAAGAAGTTTGAGTTAAGGAACAAACTACCAATTTTTAAAAATTCACTATCTTTTGAACGGATCATTAAAAAAAATCTGAAAATTTTCGAAGGTACTAAAAACTGTTAACAAATTGGGAAAATCTAAAAAAAATAAAATTTCAAAGTGTCCGATTTGACATGGAATGCCTCATATATTATTGATCTATGATCGATTCTAAGACTTTTCTAGAATGTCCTTATGTCCGTCCGGGCAAATAAAACAATTTGATGTCAGAAAAAGTTCAAAGCCCTGCACTTGGACTTAGGAAATACAAAAAAATTGTTTTTTTGCCCGCCCCCCTTTTGTGGGCGTGGATATTAAAAATGTTTTTAAATAATGATAAAATTGTATTACTTAAGCTCAAAAAGCATAATAAATGAATTTTTAAAAATTTATCGCATGGGGTTATGTGTCCCCCAATGACCCCTACTGACCCCCCCCCCCAAAAAAAAACGCCCCTGCATTTTTTTAAAAAAAAAATTATATGTTGGAGGGTATTATAGATTCGGCACAGCCGAATTTAACACTCTCACTTGTTTTTTGTTATTTTTGAACCATTTATTTTAAGATCTGACTGATGTTTTATTTATTTTTTGTTTTTTAATCAAGAGCAGTGGACGCATAAAAAAATTAATTCAGAAAATGTTTCTGATTTAGTTAGAATCAAATATAATATTAATTCTGACTGATTTTTTAGTGGAAACAATACTTTTTTCTTTATTAAAATACATTTTATTTGCATATTCTTTCGCGTTGTTGATTTTTTTTAAATTAATTTACTAAATAAAAAATGTTCATCTTTTTTTGGGACAAATGGCCTCCGTTTTTGAGGTTAAGGGCCTAATTTTGTAAAACGCAACGCGCCTTTTTATCTCGCGTTGGACAATTTTCTATTTTGTAAAACGCGAGCACTGAACAGCTGTTTTTTTCGCGTTGACTTACTTGTTTGTAGAACAAATTGTATGGAAAATGGAATTTTGTAAAACGCAAGAGAGTGTTTTTTCATCACTTGAAGTGTCAAAATGATCACTTGAAATTTTGGGGCGTTGATGTAACAAATATGCTTTTAAATAGCAAAAAATAAATAAATAATGTTGGAATATGTAAATATACAACAAAAAAGTAATAAATGTGTAAAAAAAACTTCTCCGGCAGAAGAAAAACATCGAAAATATCAAAGCGTCTCGTTGTGATTTATATTTTTTCAACTAATTTTTGTTACTTTTTTTTGTTCTCTTTTTTTCTCAAATATTCTCTTTGCAGGTGTTGCCTTATCATATATATGTGTTTCCCCACGATAATGGGTGTGTATCCCCAACAAAATGGGTGGCCAATTTTATTAATTTTAGAAAGTCTGGCAACACTGATTTAAATATAATTGACATTTCAAGTGATGACGTAAAAATTGAACGCAATAACGTAGTGATTTGCAAAATTGCACTTTTTGAGCCTCGCGTTCACGTTAACGTTGGTGATGCGTTCAACGCGAGTGATTTACAAAATTAGGCCCTAAAGTCCTATTTTTCTTAAAATGGGAATGGCAAGCTTACACTGAGGGAAAAAAACATATTTAAATCAAATATTTTCATGTTTATTTTAAGTATGCTACATATTTTTGGAAAAATTTTAATTTTAATATTGTTTTTGATTGATTTAAACAAAATATGTTTGTTTTAAAATTGCATACATTTTTAATTTAAATTTGATCACTTTAAATTTAATATGCTGTCATTAAAAGCCGTTAAAAATTTAAAAAAATCTTATTCAAATATTTGTATTAAAAACAATATTTTTCGTGGTTATTTTAAAGTTGAACAATTTTGTTTTTTGACATTTAAAGTTTTTTTTCAAGAAATATAGTAAAGTTGGGCAATTTTATTTTAAGTAGATACAATATTAAAATATTTTTTCATTAAAAAAAAGACGCACATTTTTCACATCTCTAAATGTGACGAGTTTTAAGTTAAATAAATTAAATTAACTAAAGTAAAATTAAAAAACTAAAGTGAAAAAGAATATTATTAACAATAAAAACAAAAATAAAACTGAAAAAAAAAGTAAAAAACCAAGTGAAAAAATAAAGACAAAGAAAAACGAGGAGGGGATGTATCTACGTATGTAATTGGCAGAAAATGAAAACTTCTAACTTTAGTTTTTTTATATATGGTATATAGTATTAATTTAAGTGTGTTTATTTTTTATTTTTGGTATTTAATTACATTTGTTGTAATTAGATGTAGTGCTACAATTAGGGTAGAAGTACATCCAAGGCTTTGGCTTTGATTTTTTTATGTATAGCAAAAAATAAAGCCTACAAGCAATATTTAAAGCCAAAGCCTTGGATGTAATTCTACCTTATTTGTACAATTAGAGTAGTGTTTATTTTTTTGCTGTGTTATTAAAAAATAAAAATAATTAAAAAAAACATAAAACAAAAATGTGTATTGTTTTATTTTAAGTTTCATGGTTTTTAGGTAAGTAAAAAGCTGCAAAAGAAAAAAATGTCGCATATTAAAATTAATATTGGTCAACTTTAAATTAAAATTTGTTGCATATTTAAATTTAGCATGCCCAATTTTAAAACAATATGGTTACATCTTAATTTTAAAATGTTGTCTACCAATCGTGTCATGTTAAAAACAACTAGAAACATATTTAAATTAAATAAAAACAAACTTTGTTCTATTTCGTCACTGTTTTATATTTAATTTAAAGTTGTTTCTGTTTGATTTTAATATTTTTTTTTCTTAGTGTAGGCACGGCCTAATCTTAAACACTTACTTGTTTTTAATTGCTGTTTCTTTATATTATATTCTTTGTTGTTTTGGTTTCTATGTTCAGTGTAGAGCCAAAATGTTGAAAAAGTCAACAACTAACTAAACGTACCCTACGATTAACACAAACCCTAAATTTTTCATGTTTCTGAATTATTTAAATTTAACCGTCAAATTAAAACGATGTTTTATTTTGACAGTTAAATTGAATGGAGGCCACACAAATGTTAAAGTGCTTAAAAATTAAAAAAAAAAAAAACATTGCAATGTTTTCTCTTTTTTTCAAATTTCATATTTAAATAACGTTTTCAAACAAAATCTCAGAAAGAAAAAATTAGCTGGTTGTACTCAACCAACACATCACACAAATCGATTGAGTAATGTTGTTTGGAAAATAGAAAAAGTCATCTTTTTGGGACAACCTAATGTTCAATGTACATTTTAAGTTCAATATTATTAAGGTTAACCAACTCCAATATCCGTTGACAAATCACATAACCCACAAAACAAGCATTACTAGTAATGCCACATTAATGCTACCACAATAAAAACAACAATACCGTTTTACAACAGCCACACACACTCACCATTACTACATATATGTACAAACACACACACCTAGCAATGAAGTAAGTCTCTTCCTTCCACACCCCTAGTCAGACTATGAACACTCAATTTTTAGACAACTAACTGTAATGTAACATTTACTAATACGCTTTATATAAGGCTTTTACATTACTTTGGTACCAATAAATTCGGATTAATTTACTTTTAGTTTTTGTTGTTTGTGTGACGACGTCTACACTCAAAAAAACAAATTAGTTGTTCGGTGAAAAAAAAATTTTAAATTATACCAATAGTTTTCGAACCGAGCAAAAACACGACCTCTCTCAAACACACAGGCCAGACACCCAATAATTTAACCCTAAAAATCTACTTTTTTTGTTGATCGTCAACATTGAAAGAAAAATATGTATCCAACCAAATTTTTTGAAACTTTTTTATACCCTTCAACTACCGAAATCCCGGGATTGACAAATCCCGAATCCCGGCATTTATTTTTTTCAATCCCGGTATTTTTCGAAATTTTCCGGGATTAACAAATACAGAAAAATCCCGGGATTTCGGGATTTTTTGTCAAATTTTGTAATCAAAATTAACAATTTCTTTAGCATTTGTTTAACAAAATTGATATCGATTAAAAGGTCTTTGAGATACCATTCAAATGAGGCATGTTGGGCTTAAATTATCTTACTCTTTGGGAGGCAAATCACATTTTTAGGCCGGATAACCAGTGTTGCCACTTTCTGAATAATTATACAAAAGTGGGACAATTTCAAAATTTTGGATAATGATATTTTTTGTGTAATTTTACCTCAATAAAGTTCCAACTTATTTTTATCATTTTATCGACATTTTTGGCTTAAAAAATCATTGACATTGACTTTAAAAATTTTGATTACCAAACACGAGATAATAAATGACGAAAGTGCATTTTTGGACCATTAAAGCCTTAATTTCTTGATGACTTAAATGTCGAAAAACAACGCTCTAAAATTTTTTAAATTAAAAATTGTTCGGGAGAAAAAGGCGGACTGAAAATTTGTTCATTTGTTGAACAAAAATATAAAAAAATCATACAAAAAATGTCGTTTTTCAGAGGTTAGTTTAGTTTTTCATGGGGAAAATTTTTTTCCACCTGGACCGATTTTGCCCATTTATGAATTTAGCCTACCTATGACCATAAGGCAAATTCGTGCAAATCTTCAGGAGTCTAGATTTTTTATTTTGGACTGCAGTATGTTTTACACAGACGGACAGACGAAAATTCAGATAATGTCTTAGAATCGATCAAGGATCAATAATGTAAATATACTTTAAGGGCTCTCTGACCGATATTTCGATATTTTAGTGTCCGCAGCTGATATAAATACTTAGGCATAACATCAAAACTTATATAACGTCAAAATTTATGTAGCAATAATTGCTTGGCAATTTTTCCAAGCAACTGTTTCTGGCATTTAAACATCAATACGCCATCTCTGATTGGAATTCATTCATTTTGCATACGTTATTGCTTATTGTCACCAAAAAAATCAAGTGTAGACCTGTGGTTACAAACGGAATCAAAAAATAAAAATTTTTGTGTAATTTGTGAGATTTTGGATAATTTTTTGTGTAATTTCCAATTCCATTGGTGGCAACACTGCGGATAACTCAATATACAGTTTTTATGAAACAGTTAAATTTTATCGAGAGTTATTGTGTAACGGAGCATTTAGTATTACAGCTGTAAATTTTCTATCTAACAGTCCCGCCCTTTTTGTGGGCGTGGTTATAAAAATAATAGGTTCGTTCCACAACGTTACCGCAGGTGCCCGCGGGTACCCAAACCAGCCCGAAAAGCGTTCCCGTACGCAAAAATTGGTAAATGAGAGAGTTTTTGAGAGAATAAATTATTTTTTTATTTTACCGAACTTACCCGCACTTTTTTTCGGGTAAATTGGTAACATTCAGATGTTGAAAAAACAGCTGATTTTTTTTTGTGAAGCTAGCTAAATTGGAAATTTAAATAAAATAAAGAACTAAACCAAGGAAATGTGTTATTTCCATACAAAAAAAGATAATTTGTTATTAAAATAAGCTTCTACAATTTGTTTTCTTGTTTAAAGTAATTTTTCATACGAAAATATTTTAGCGTTATTGGTTTGTTTACATTTTCTATTATTTTGGGCTTGAAATGTGGTTTTTAGAGTTCCCGTACTTTTGTGCATTTTTGTGGTATCGTGAGAGGTTTTTTGATTTTCTCTCATTTTACCGAACTTTAGCCGGAAAGTTCTGGAACACACCTAATATATATAATGATAATACTCTGTTACTTAAGCTCAGTAAATGCATTTGTAAACATTTATCGAAAGGGAGAAGGAAACTTTTAAAATTCGATTCGCAAATTTTGTATAAATCTACCAAATAATGAAATCTTATCAAATAACGGTCGGATCTCGCAAAATATATCTCACCGATCCAACTTTTGTTAGACACAGCAAACAAATTTAACAGGGGCGTGTTGTGGCGGTTTCGTCGGATTACACTGGGGGATACCTTCCCTTTGCGAAATATTCTAACAAATTTATCAATACAATTTTATATTTATTTTAATAAATATTTTATACTAGCTTAAAAGCCTGTCCCTGTCAGACGGGACACCAAGTCTAAATTAACTTAATTTAGATTATAGCTGATATCTTTTATGCCGGAATTTATTAAATTTCTTAAAGCCAATTTTCGGTTTTCTACCTCATCAGTGTGCTTCAAAATGGTTATGTTGTAAGTCCAGCAGCCACTTACTTGGAAAGAAAAAAGAATCTACACACAAATAATGAGATTATTTATACCGATTGAACTAAATTCACAACGCCTTTTTTCTTTTGTCTCTCAAACCGGATATCGAGGTAAGTGTTGATCTTCCCCATCTTCCATTAAAGGTTTTTAAAATAAATCAAAACATAATTTTGACACTCCCCTTTTTCCTCTTAATCCCAAAATGTTTGATCTGACTACTTTAGTATATGCTCCATCGTCAGTACTAGATGATTGTTAATTTTAAGTTTGGTAAGACATCCCAAAATAATGCTATGAATAATGGATATACATGGTAAGACACCCAAAATAATGCTAAAAATAATTGATATACATTACCAGGTAATGTGTTATATAATCACCACCCATTATCAAAGTTTTGCTGGGTAGTATGTCATTAAAAATATTAGTTCATAGTATTTTCTGGAATAAATTATTGTTTTTATTTAATATAAATCAGAAGTTGTTTAATTAACAAAATATCACACCATTTTACAATGTGAGTGATTTTGATACTTCAATTTCAAAAGTTTTCGATCTTGGTATACAGAAACTGTTATTTTCGCATCTGCCCAATAATTTTGAAAAAAAAATCATAATTGACAGAAAGTTTCCGCATAACAAAATTACAGAAACAGTCGAATGCGAAAAGTCAGGTTTTGTGGAGATTCAAGATGTTTCTGTTTTGTTTTTCATGTTTCATGCGAGAAATCTGTTTTTAAGAAAATTTTCTTGAAAAATAAAATTAAAAAATTTTATTGCCAAACAGCATAACTAAAAAAAGCCACGCTCAAAAAAAAAACTTCTAAAATGTTCTTTCTGTAAAATAATTGGCTTGCTAATTTGTTTTGCTCGTTTTTGTTTTTCTAAATAACAATAAACTATTTTTTTTAGTGTAAGTGTAGTGTAAGTCTTTAAATTATACGTTAGTGATGTTTAAGGTACATCTATAGTTGAAAGTCCTACACATATGTGTGTATTAGAGTGTCCCTTATTTTGGAAATGTTGGAAATCTTGAGACGGTACCCGCTCATTTTTTTCCTTTTGACTTAAAAATAACTCAGGAAAAATTTTACGCCCCTAGGACCACGCCTTCCCTACGCGACGGGCCCTTAAAGAGCGGGGCCTAAAAAATCATTTTTCCATACAAACCAAAAAATTTTTTTTTTGATTTTTAATTTTTTTGTTATTATTTATTATATTACTTGGTTTGCTTATTCACAACAAAAAATTTGATTTTGGTGGGATAAGTCTTTCAGCGCTAAAAAATTTTTCGCAAAAAAAAATTTTGAGCCGCCGGGGTCCTACAGTAAAAAATTTTTAAAAAATATTTTTTTTTAGTTTTGACCAGCAACGGTTTTAGCTGCTATGTTGCTTTAAATGATATATATTCATAAAAAAATATTTTTTGTATCTGTGACATCTTAATCGTGTTCTAAAAAAGGGTAAAAAATGCATTGATGATTTTTTTCGATACACGATAAAAATGTCACAAATATGAATAATATTTTTTTTGGAATATATATCATTAAAAACAACATAAAAACTAAAACCATTGCTTTTCAAAACTAAAAAAAAAATATTTTTTAAAAATTTTTTACCGTAGGATTCCTACGGCTCAAAATTTTTTTTTTCGAAAAAGATAAAGATGTCACAGATATGAATAATTTTTTTTTTGGAATATATATCATTTAAAGCAACATAGCAGCTAAAACCGTTGCTGGTCAAAACTAAAAAAAAATATTTTTTAAAAATTTTTTACTGTAGGACCCCGGCCGCCCAAATTTTTTTTTTGCGAAAAATTTTTTAGCGCTGAAAGACTTATCCCTCCAAAATCAAATTTTTTGTCGTGAATAAGCAAACCAAGTAATATAATAATTAATAACAAAAAAATTAAAAATCAAAAAAAAATTTTTTTGGTTTGTATGGAAAAATGATTTTTTAGGCCCCGCTCTTTAAGGCCCCGTCGCGTAGGGAAGGCGTGGTCCTAGGGGCGTAAAATTTTTCCTGAGTTATTTTTAAGTCAAAAGGAAAAAAATGAGCGGGTACCGTCTCAAGATTTCCAACATTTCCAAAATAAGGGACACTCTAGTGTGTATGTATGTATAGGACTAATGCGAAGTGTGTTTTGTCATAACAAGGGTTCATTCAGCAACAAGCCAAAGGATCAATTGTACAGGAGGCAAAGTGTTAGTTGTAAAATTAATGCAGACAATAATAAAGGAATGACAGAAGCAACATGTGTTTAGTTGATATAAAAAAGCTCGTTAAATTTTAAAGATTAGAAATAAATTATACGCCTGCACTTGAACGAAATTCCCTCGTGGTCTTGTAATATGGTCTAGAAATTTATTTTCATTATGTGTTTTACTCGTTCTGGGAAACATATGAAGAAATTTTTGCGAAAATTCTGTGAAAAGGGTTGACCGCGACTTGACTGCCCATATCTATTTTGTTAGCTAAAGTTAAAATGTGCCTAAATAACTTTTTGAGCGGATTTCGTGAAATTTTAAATACACCATTGCGATAAGAGTTTATATATGCATTTATTATAATTTTAACACTTAAGTAATGCAATTTTATCAATATTTACATTAATATTTAATGTCGCCCACAAAATGGGGCGGGCAAAGAAAAAAAAAATTGCTTATCTCATGAGTATAAATGCAAAGCTTTAAAAAATAATCCCCATTAAATTCTGATGAAGACATCTGAGTTCAGTTTTAGGCTCAGAGTAATAGAAACATTATTTTTCGGCATTTTTTAAATCCCTTTTTGAAAAAAAATCAGTTTATCATAAAAATCGACTGTACCCACACAGCGAAACCCCCAAAAACCTTTTGTAGGTTTCACTATACTAACTTTTTATTTTTATTTTTTTTTTTTTTTTTAACTTCTATTTATTTATTGGATCTTTCTTATTTCAGAAAATAACAATAAGTATTAAAATCTTAAATTAACTAATAATTTCTGGATCTATTGCCATTGCAATAGAAAATCCATTTTTCGTTGCGTAAAGATTTATCTATCATGTAATTCCACGAGGGCCAATGTGTCGACCCTCTTGAGGCGAGTGTGACCACTATAAGATAGCAGATCCTGTGCAAGAGGATTTGGATGTGATTGTAGTTTTCGTATATAGTTGGAGCAGAATATATTTATTTCATCGCGAATAAATGGAATATTAAGGTCCTTATGAATATTTGCGTTACGAATATACCACGGGTCACCAGTAATAAGTCGCAATATTTTATTTTGTCTTCTTTGTAATTTCTGTATATTGGATGCCGAAGCTGTTCCCCATAGTTGGATTCCATATGTCCATATTGGCTTAATAATAGCTTTGTAGAGTAAAACCTTGTAATTTAGATTGAGATCAGAGTGAGGACAAAGGAGCCACTGTAACTGTGATGTTTTAAGTTTAAGTTGAGTGCATTTGGATTCAATGTGTTTTGACCAGGTAAGGCGACGATCGAGGTGTATACCAAGATATTTTATATTATTTTGCTCGGGTATATCGATGTTGTTTATCTTCAGTTTGGGACAGTTACCCTTTCTCAAGGTAAAGGTAACATGTGCGCACTTTGATGGATTTACTTTTATTTTCCATTTGTTGAGCCATTTTTCAAGTTCTCTAATATGAGCCTGTAAATAACTAGAAGCAATTGCTGGATTTTTATGTACGCTTATAAACGCTGTATCGTCTGCAAAAGTTGACGTGTGAATCAGGTTATTTGTGGGCATATCCGATGTATAAAGTATATACATGAGAGGACCTAGTATACTGCCTTGGAGAACTCCAGCTGTGATTTTTCGTGAGTCTGAGATGTGATCTTTGTACTTTACTACAAATGACCGATCCAGGAGATAGTTTCGCAGTAACTTGTGGGTATTTTGGGGTAACAAGGAGCTTATTTTATATAATAACCCATCATGCCAGACTTTATCAAAGGCTTGGGAAATGTCTATGAAGAGTGAGGAGCAATAGAGTTTGTCTTCGAAAGCCTTTCTGATAAGAGTAACTATGCGATGAACCTGTTCAATAGTACCGTGATCCTTTCGGAATCCAAACTGATGCATAGGGATGATGTGGCAATCGTTTAAATATGGGGTCAGAGCATTCAAAAATACTTTCTCAAATAGCTTGGATAAAATTGAGAGTAAGCTTATCGGGCGATAAGATGAGACTTGGCTAGCGTCCTTACCTGGCTTAGGTATCATAATTATTTCTGATAATTTCCATGATTTAGGGTAGAATCCAGTTCGCAAGATGGAATTGAAAATGAATAAAACTAGTTTAAGGGCAGATGTTGGTAGCTCGCAAATCATTTTTCCTGAAATTTTGTCCATGCCAGGTGTTTTATTTGTTTTCAGTTTTTTAATTGCTGAAGTTAAGGACGATAATCGAATTTTCATTGGTGAAGCAACCAGGTCTTCAATAGTTGGTAAAGTTATGTCAGAGCTAGAAATATTAGGTGTGAACACTCTTTCTAGGTGATCGGCAAAAACTTCGGCTTTATCTTTATGGGACCTAGCCCAATTACCATCGCTATAACGAATAGCAGATTCGTAGCTAGTTGGGTTTTTAAGTTTTTTTGTGGCTTTCCAAAGACTATAGTCCGTGGATTTTGTTGGATCTAGATTTTCTAGATATGACTTTAGAGCTGACTGTTTGTCTTCCAAAAGAGCACTGTGAAGGGTCCTTTGACAGCGGTTAAGTTGTCTTTTCAAGGTGGGAGAGCGGTATAGTTGCCATTGTCTTCTAAGATTTCTCTTTTCTTTTATAAGATTTTCGATGGTTGTTGAATATTTATTATTTTTAATGCCGTCGTAGCTTTTAAACGGAGTAGCTACTTTTGCTGCCGTTGATATTATTTCTGAGAATACGTTTACAGCATCTTGTATTTCATCATCGGATTTAAGTGAAATATTGTGAGATAAGTGTGAGCTTATGTACTTTCTGTATTTGAGCCAGTTAGTATGTCTATTAGGAAAACAGAAAGGTTTTGCGATGGTTTGACCATTCAGCATTGTTAAAATAGTGGGAGAGTGGTCAGAAGACAAGTCGAACAAAGAGATTGTCGAAAGCTGATCTCGCCTGATGTTCTTAATTACTGCAAAATCGATTAAATCAGGAGTCTTTTGTAGGTCTGAAGGCCAATAAGTGGGCTGTCCTCCAGATATAACGTCAAGTTTTAGAGATGATATAGCTTTAAATAGCTGTCTGCCCTTAGGAGTAGTGAGTCGTGAGCCCCAAAATGTGTGCTTTGCGTTATAATCTCCTGCTGCTATAAATTTATTTCCTAGAGTTTTGTAAAAAGTAATGAATTGATCATCTGTTATTTTGTGTCTTGGGGGACAGTATATAGAGGATATGATGGTGTTTGAGGCTGAGAGACAGATTGATGAGGCTTGAATGTGGTCAGTTCTATATTCCAGCATTGGGAAATGGCTAATTTGGTTATTAATTATTATGGCTGCACCACCACACGCTTTTCCACTTGGATGTTTGGTGTCGTATATAGAGTATCCTTTAATTCGAAAACAGTTTTTTAACGTAAAATGTGTTTCTGAAACAAGCAATATGTCTATAGACTGAGACTTTAGAAAACTTTCGACTTCTACCTTATGTTGGCTTAAGCCGACATAAGGTAGAAGTCTGTGTTGGTGTGGTTTAAAACGCGAAAATGCTAGAAAATTTAAAAAATTGTATAAAACGCGAAATACCATTCCAGTTTCATACATTTAATAGAGGAATTTGTACTTAAAATGTAGCTACAGATATACATACTATCCCAGCAGAAATTTTGCTGAACTGGCAGCAGCTTTTGGAAAGGAAACTCGAAGCGCTCTTAAGATGCACTGAAATCACGTTTCTTTAGAGCGCTGATTAAAGCGCTATAAAGATGCATTGAATTCATGTATCTATTTAGAGCGGATTTAAGCGGAATAAAGATGAATGAATACATTTGACTATTTCTGAAATACAATTGGAAAATGTGAAATACAATTGACTATTTTTGAAATACAATTGGAAAATCTTAAATAAAAATCAATTTTCTGGAACGAATTTAGAAAATTTTGAAATAAAAATGGAAATTTTTTAAATGTAATTGTAAATTTCAAAAATATATATGGATTTTTTTTTTAAATTAAAATAAAAATTGTTTAATAGCAATTATAAAATTTTGAAACCTAAATTAGGTTAGGTTAAGAGGTTGACGTAATGTCCACAAGACCAGTTCCTGATCCAAAGTGATACCTCGAAAAATGGGGGGGGGGGGTTGGTTATTGTTGTTGGCTGCTCTACATATTAATCATAATTCACTACTGCCTTCCTGTCAAATAATGATTTATGTCTCCACATATGTCTCATCGAGTTTACTTAGCCTAATATATTTAAGCATCTTCCATGGGTTGACATCTCTTTCTTTCTTCCAGTTCCTGAAAGAAGTAAAAGCCAAAACAATTAAATCGAGTGCGAGATAGTGCAGGGCGCTGACAAAGATAATGGCATGAGTCTTCCACTATCTCTTCGTCCCCACACCATCTGCACAAGTCATCTCTTATCAATTTTAACTTTTTAAAATAAGCTTTCAAGCGAGTATGGCCTGTAATTAAACCTACATACTTCCTGAGGTCTGATTTTTCCATATAAAATAGTGTTTTCTGGATACTTTTTCCACCGCGAGTCCACAAGGTCTTCGTCTGGATACAGTCCTGGCTGCTTTCCCATTTCAAATCTTCCTGTCGTTCAAATGATCTCCGTATTTCGAAATAAATCGCATCCAGGCCCGGATGCACGTCGGTCGTGATTGAACTTAATTGTAAAACTGCTCCCATACGAGCTAACTCGTCAGCTTTCTCGTTTCCTGGAATATTCTGATGACCTGGAACCCAGCACAGTCTTAAAGAGTGTTGTTCGATGAGAACCATAAGCTCTTGGCGACAACGGCTGACAACCTTTGATCAAATATTCCTATTATATAGTGTCTTTAAAGCCGCCTGACTATGAATGTAAATAATGATCTCACTAGAGTAGATCGGCCTCACTGAAATAAGCCTGGCTGTCTCTGACACTGCATGCAGTTCCGCCTGAAAAATATTCCAGCTGTCCTGTATCCTTGAACTGTGTTCAATTCCCAGTTTCTCACAGTAGACACGGCTACCTGTTCCCTGTAGCATCTTTGATCCATCCGTGTAGACTGCAATGTGATGTTCCCCAACAGGTGGATTTTCCCAGAATACTCTAGATGGTATTTCAATTATTATACCTGCATCCCACACGATATGTGGATGCATAGTGTGTCCATTAGACTGGCCATAGCGTTATATAGAAAAATTAAAAAATGTTAAATCCATAAGTGTTCGCACTGAAAAATGTGAGGTTGGGGATAAAAATAATTATGCATATTTAAAAAAAAATTTTTTTTTGTTCCGAGTACCTCCGGGTTGAGCCTAAAGTTTGAAAAACGGATTACAAGGGAAAAATATCACTTTTTTTTCATTTTCTCAATTTTTTTGATATTTTAAGTACAGTTTGAATTCAAATGGTCACTGAATTTTGATTAAGAGTTAATTGTCTATCAAATAAGGTGTTAAAAATTAAAATCGGTTGAAAATTAGCCGAGTTATGACAACTTCCCCCGGCAACTAACGTGTGGCAAACCACCTGATCAAGGAATTCGAGCCCCATTTTTGAAATTTATTGAAATTATCTACTGTAATTAATTTTTTTTATTCCTCAAGTTCCAATGTACTAAGAAGATATATATTTTTCATATTGCGTTTTGCTAACTTGTTTTAAATAAATGCTAAAGTGGTCTGAATTTTTCAACACTATTTTCAAATCTCCAATTTTAAATTTTTATTTTTTTTGTTAAAGAAATTTTAAAAAATCGGCTATTGGAGTTTAGGGATTTGTTAAGCACATATAAAGGAATAAAAACCCCAAAAATTGTAGGGTTTGCTGTTTTCATTTGGCTATTACAGTGATGTAATTTCGGCGGATTTCGGGAAAGTAGTGATTTTTGGCACTTTTTTAGCTTTTATTTATTTTTTTTTGGTTTTTTTTTACAAACTTCATATGTTTTGGACCGAATTATTTCAACAAGAGATAGAATAATTCAATTCGCAAATTAAGGGCAAAAATGGGAAATTAAAAATTGCCCCAACTAAAGGTCAAAGGTCAAATTTTAGAAGATTTTGGAATTTTTAAACATTAACAGATTTTCTGAGTAGAAATATATGAAACTACTTGATGTCATTTTAAAAGGTCTTAACATATGTCTTTTTATTTAAATTCAGAATATTAACCCTTTAGTGATGGTGGGGCCTATTCGACCATTTGAACAAAATACACTTACATTATCTCCATTAAATTAAAAAAAATTATAGGCCCCAACAGCACTTAAGGGTTAAATTTTTAAATTTTAATTATTTGCCATATAGTTTAGACCAATTAAGATAACATCGAGTAGATTCAGCAAAATCCGCCCAGCAAATCTGTTAATGTTTAAAAATTAAAAATTTTCTAAAATTTGACCTTTGACCCTTAACAGGGGCAATTTTTTATATGTCAATTTCGCCCTAATTTTGCAAATTGAAGTATTCTATCTTGTGTTGATATAATTCGGTCCAAAACATATCAAGTTTGTAAAAAAAAACAAAAAAAAATAAATAAAAGCTAAAAAAGGGCCAAAAATCACTACTTTCCCGAAATCCGCCGAAATTACATCACTGTAATAGCCAAATGAAAACAGCAAACCCTACAATTTTTGGGGTTTTTATTCCTTTATATGTGCTTAACAAATCCCTAAACTCCAATAGCCGATTTTTTAAAATTTCTTTAACAAAAAAAATAAAAATGTAAAATTGGAGATTTGAAAAAGTGTTGAAAAATTCAGACCACTTTAGCATTTATTTAAAACAAGTTAGCAAAACGCAATATGAAAAATATGTATCTTCTTAGTACATTGGAACTTGAGGAATAAAAAAAAATAATTACAGTAGATAATTTCAATAAATTTCAAAAATGGGGCTCGAATTCCTTGATCAGGTGGTTTGCCACACGTTAGTTGCAGGGGGAAGTTGTCATAACTCGTCTAATTTTCAACCGATTTTAATTTTTAACACCTTATTTGATAGACAATTAACTCTTAATAAAAATTCAGTGACCATTTGAATTCAAACTGTACTTAAAATATCAAAAAAATTGAGAAAATGAAAAAAAAGTGATATTTTTCCCTTGTAATCCGTTTTTCAAACTTTAGGCTCAACCCGGAGGTACTCGGAACAAAAAAAAAAAATTTTTTAAATATACATAATTATTTTTATCTCCAACCTCACATTTTTCAGTGCGAAAAATTTAACTTTTCAAAAAAATTTCTACTATGGCCACTCTAGTGTCCATAGTCCCGAACTTTTAGCGCGCAATTTTGACTTAGTCTCAGCTGTGTCCTAAGTGCGTATTCCTGGATGTAAGGATGCAAAGATTGCAAGTCCAGAATCCTAATTAGACCATGTGTGGATGTTGTCCTTCGCGCTCCAGTGATACTTAAGGCGGCCACTCTATAACCCTGTTCAGGTACGTGGCGTGCGTGCTCATTCTTACAATAGGCCACCACACTAATGCACCATGTGCCAGTGTTGGTCTAACAATTGCCGTGAATATCCAGTGTATAAGTCTTGGTTTAACACCCCATGTGTTTCCAATAATTTTCTGACAAGTATACATGGCTGCATACGCCCTTTTCACACTCTCCTTTAGGTTTTCGAGCCAGTTCAATTTCCTATCAAAGATTATGCCAAGAAACTTGGCACTATCAGATAGTGTCAGACACGTTCCCCCAATATGTGGTAATCGAAATTCAGGTATTTTTCTCCTCCTTGTGAAGAGAACCATTTCCGTTTTCTGAGGATTTATTCCTAGTCCACAGGCCGAGGACCACTTATGAAGCGATGAGAGAGCATGCTCCATAATGTCGGATATTGTGTCCAGGGATATCCCTCTTGCCAAAATTACCAGGTCGTCGGCATAAGCTACTTTCTTTACTCCGTATTTTTTCAGCTTCAATAAAGACTCATTTAGTACCAGAATCCACAGTGTCTGTGAGATGGATGATTATCCATTTTATCCATTCACCATTGGGTCAATACCTGAATTAGCTAGAGCTTTCTCTATTGCCCCAGATTTTATATTATTAAATGCACCTTCAATATCAAGGAAGCATGCCAGAGTATATTTGCTATAATTAATGGTTTCCTCAATATTCATCGTCAACTCATGGAGGGCGGTTTCCACTGATTTACCCTTTGTGTAGGCGTGCTGGTTTCCCGAGAGTTCCATTGCACACATACTCTTCCTCAAGTGGTCTTCCAGAATTCTCTCTAGTGTCTTAAGTAGGAAAGATGATAGACTGATTGGCCTATAGTCCTTGGCGCTACTATGTTGTATCTTCCCAACCTTGGGGATGAAGACAACTTTTACTTCTCTCCAGCTTTTCGGTACATATGATAGCCTAAGGCAGGATGTATAAATTAGTTTCAGAAGTGGTGTTATGACTCCCACTAGCTTCTGTAGCATTATGGGAAAAATGCCATCTAGACCCGGAGATTTATAGGGTCCAAAAGAACCGATTGCCTATTCTATTTTATCCTCTGTAAGGAATTCCACATTGTGTGATTACCAGATATGAATTAACTCGTTTGGTTTGTCTAATTGACTAAGATCCAGGTTGCATTCCGGGAAATGGGTCTTGAATAACGTTTCAAGAGTGTCCTTCACCGAAGTTGTCCAGGTACCATTTATAGACCTTAAAGTTCCTGGTACATGTTCCTGCTTCGACATCAGCTTTTGCAGTCTTGAAGTATCCTTTATAGTCTCAATGTCATTTAGCATATTGGTAAAAGCTTCCCTCTTGGATTTGCTTATTTGTTTCTTGAATTTCTTTCTGATTGTCTTATATTCTGTCCATAGTACATCAGTGCCGTGTATTCTTGCATCATTTAATGCCTTCCTATTACTCTTCATCAATGTTTTAAGTCCCTAAATGGAAATTTTTTAAATACAAATGGAATTTTCTTAAAAGCATTTAGAAAATTTTGGAAATAAAAATTTAAATTTCTTAAATACAATTGGACATTTTTGAAACATAAATAGAAATTTCTGTAATATAAATGGAAATTTCTTTATATAAATAGAAATTTCTGAAATAGAAATTTATTTATTCTTTGAAATAAAAGTAAGCATTTGCTGTTTTTCGGTTGTCCTATTTTATTTATCATCATTCAAAATGTGTTAAAGATGTAATGATTGAAGCACTCTTTGCAGCGCCGAATAATGCGAAATAATAATGCAGTCAAATCACGTGTCTTTGTCCAAAACTCATGCTTTTTCATTCAAAAAGTGTTAAAAATATTTTAAAAAAATCATTTTATATTATAAGTTTCATATAAAAAATCTTCACAAAAAATTAAAAATCTTCCCCCTTACTTTTACTGCATCCTCAAGAACGCTCTTTGGATGCGCTTCGGTATGCTATAAAAAGATGTTGTGTCACCAAAATCTCAATTTATTTTTGCTGGGATGTATTACATAATCCTTTAATTTTAATTGTTAAAGAGCGACTTTTTGGATACAACAAATTTTTATTCAAACGACTTCACGGGGACGTGAAAAGTTTTGAAGGCGTTTTGCTAAAAAACTGTACCTTAGATTTCAAAATGGTTTTCGTCATTGAATTCAGCATGCCCAAAATATATATAAGATTTATGCATAAATTTTATATATAAAATTTATGCATAAATCTTATGTGACTTTTAACATCCAAGAATTTGTCACGCTGTATTGTTTCTAAAAAATAATAATTGTTGTATAATAGAGCAAATATAGCTTTTTTCGAATTTCGAAAACGTCGAGGTTGAGTCCCTTTTTTGACTTGATAATCGGAAAGTCCTGCACAAAGTGAAAAAAAAATTCGAACTTTTTTTTTTTTTTTTTAGTTTAAATTCGGACATTACTAAAAAAGTGTTGTTATGGTACAAATTTTTTTTTTTGGCCTCTTTTTTGTTTTGATAATCGGAAAGTCCTGCACAAAGTGAAAAAAAAACTTGTTTTTTTGTTAAAAAAATATTATTGGACATTACTGAAAAAGTGTTGTTATGGTACAAATTTTTTTTTTGGTCTGTACAATTTTATTTTTTTTTTTTTTGCAAAAAAAATATTTTTTATTAGTTTTTAACTGAAAATATAACGAAATATTAACTTAGTATTTAAACGATGTATAATTTTAATTATTGTATTATTTTGTTGGCATTTTTACCGCAATTTGAAATTAATAAAAAAATTTAAGTTATTTTTAAAGAACATTTAAAAAAAAATTTACCATAAAAACACTTTTTCAGTAATGTCCAAATTTAAACTAATATTTTCGAAATTTTTTTTTTCACTTTGTGCGGGACTTTCCGATTTTCAAGTCAATCAAGGAACCTACAGTCATTGCCCTACAGGCCACGCTTCCACATAAGCACTTCTTCAATTGCCATACATTTGATGTATGTCAGATTAAAATTAGCAATTTAGATGAAATTTTTGAATAAATCGAATATACAAATACTTTTATCACTAAAAACCAATGTTAGCAATCGATACCTATTCAATACCGTTATCCAATACCGAAACCCTGTTTTGTATCCAAAAACCTTTTCCTTCGATAGCGGTATTGAAACGGTTTTTCCTAAAAACCATGTATTTTTAACAAAAAAAAAATATTTTTTTTTTGCATTTACTTTGTAAATTGTGGTTTTTGTAAATAAAAAAATGTACTACAAACATGTCTCATAATTAAAAAAATTAATTTGCATAGGTTTTTCATTTGTTTTGTAACTTTCCGCCAAAGGTATTCATTAGACTGGGTCGAAATCGTACAAAGTGTAAGGATCGATTGTCCCTAGTGCGGGAAAGTGGTAATGGGGTAATATAAGCATTTTATGGAAGACAACTTTTTAATCGGTCAAAAACTCTATTACCGCATCGGTAGTCAAAATTGAGATTTTGGTCAAAATGGCCAAATTTTTTAAGAAAATTTTAAAATACAAATTTCATTTTATTGGTTCTCAAAACCACTTTTTTTATTTAATTTTTTATTTTTTATTAAAATTGCAAAAGATATCGTTTTTATTACTCAATGTTATTAAAAACATCATAAAGACTAAAGATTTAATTTTTGCGAAAATCAGTTCGGTAGTTTTTTGTGGGGAGCGATTTCAATTGAGCGGATTTCAAGGAAATCGGATTTTTTGCCATTTTTTTAGTTTTTATTTTTTGTAAACTATATTTTTTATACAAATTGACCAATATTATGCTATATCTTTTTCCATTTAATCACGGTAGCTTAGTTTTGAAACGATAGATTTATAGGACATCTTTAACCCTAATCGGTCAGCGGCCAAAAGTGTCCCGTACTGAGTTTTTTTTTAGGTTTTAACTACTGTTTTATGAAATTAATGGATGCAAAATAATGCTTTTGTTGAATATTGACTTAATTCTGAAACATAAATTTTTTTGGGCATCTTTAACTCGTATGTGCATGCAACCAAAAATGTCTCCTACCAAAATTTTCAAAAATTAAAAAAAAACACAGTTTTGTATTCAAAATAGTCATAAATAACACAGGGCAAGAATTTTTTTTGCCCGGGTTCTGATAGCTAATTTTGGGTAATTGAGGTACGCTGATTTCAAATCTGGCTATCGTTTTTTTGGGTCAGCTCTAGTTTTCGAGATATAGCCTAAGGAATCTTAGAAAATAGGCTATTTTTGGCATCTTTGTGAGTCCATATGTACCAAAACTTGTCTTACATCCAAAAAGTGAATAAAGATTTTTAGTATGTTGAATATGCTGATTCCAAAAATGCTCTTACTTTTGTTGAGTCATCTTTAGTTTTGCAGATATCGCTAAAATAAAATTTAGTAATTTATGTCCTCTTTAATTTTGTCTGAATATTTATGCCCTTTTTAATAACTCGAAAACTGAAGCTGCCAGAAAAAAGCTAATATCAGTTTTGGAATCCTCGCATCCAATATAGTTAAGTTCGTGCTTAAAACTGAGGCTCCAAAATTAGATTTGGAAATTATAGCCAAGCAAAGTTAATTAAATAATTTTGATATTGCCGAAAGCGTTAACCCTTTTGAACTAAAGGTCCAAAGTGACCCACTAACAGATTTTTAAGCCGAAATGATAATATTGAATTAGGATTACGTGCGGGTTAATTTTGTTTTAATAAAAATTAAATTTTTTGATATTATATTACACGCAATCATTCATTTCATATATTTGTTAATGTCAAAAAAAGCCAGAAAACAAATGATCTCTAAATCAAAATTTTAAGACTAAATGCCTTTTCGTTTTCACCCAGAAAAAACTTCGCTTTCCAATTAATAAACTTAAGAGGTTAGCAAAAATATGAGTAACTAGTTACCTCCCAATTTCAATGTTAATTACTTAATAATAATAATAATAATAATAATAATAATAATAATAATAATAATAATAATAATAATAATAATAATAATAATAATAATAATGTATTCTTTATTTACAAAATGTTAGATTACATAATTACTTAGTTTCTTACTAAAACTATTTTAATTTTGTTAAACAAAGAATAGAAAAATTTGTTAACGACAATGTTTGTTAAAACGTCTGTCGGTATATGCAATATTCATTATTGATTTAATTGTACTCAGCTATCATAAAATTTCTGAAATTTAAAGCAGTTTTTAAGAAGCTAATTAGATTTTTCCAGCACATCACATCGTTGCCATCAAGAATAAGCACCATTTCGGCCTCACTTAAAGAAGCTTTGTTGAAGCTTCGGATTCTAAATTCCTTAAGAACTGGGCAAATTCCTAGGAGATGCTGCATAGTTTCTTTAGCACGAAGATTACATAGAGTGCATAGTCGTTGTTCTTCATTTATACCAAATCTATTACCATTGAGAAAAATCATACCACCCCTGGCTTTCATAATCCATGTGATGTCTTCTAATTTGAATTCGCCGTTAAGATAAAGTAAACCTTTTGTGTTATCGAGGAATTTATAGATTCTTGTAGTGCTTGTAATTTCGATTGTAGATTCTTCTGGATGTTGTTTTCTTTTATTGTACTAAGAAGTTCCGTACTAAATGCATTCCACTCACTCACATTAGGTGTTGTTCCTGGCCAATGTATTCTCAAACCAGAGGATTTAGCTTTTAAATTCTTAACCCAAAATAGTTCTTTACGTAATAATATTTCTGTCAAAAGGTTTGGTAGCCTATTTGCTTCATAGTAGAATAAAATTTTACTGACATATTTTAAGTGTAATGCCAGTGTATAAATGTGGCTCTCTTCAGCCGATGTTTCAAGCATTATAACATAGTTTGGTGTATAGCTCGGTAGTTTTAGTATTTTTTTCATAAAATATCTTTGCAGGTTATCTACAATTTCAAAATGACCGAATCCCCACACTTGCGCCGCATACGACTGTATAGACCTACAAACTGCTAGATAGAGCTTCCATTTCATTGTTAAATTTATTTCTTTTTTTGCTAGAAAACTGCTCCATGTTGTGTTGATAGCATTTTTTGCCTGGATATTTCGTTTTTCAACATGTTTGTTGAACTTAAGTTGGGGCGTGAACACAACTCCAAGGTAGTTATATTCAGAGGATATTTTTATCAAATTTCGTCTAAACAACCATTTTTCACGCTGAGAAAGCCTACCACCATTACGAAAAACAAGTATTTCAGATTTGTTAAGATTAACTTCTAATCCCCACATATCACAATATCTTTCTAGGTTTAATATCATTTTTTGTAGCACTTCAACTTCATCTGCAAGTATGACTATGTCATCAGCATACAACAATAATCGTATATTATGTTTCTCAATATAAAGTCCACCTTCTAAACATTCATGTAGATCATTAATATATAATGCAAAGAGCAGTGGGGAAAGCAGACACCCCTGCTTCACTCCCGATTTTGTTTTAAAGTATTCTGATAGAGCTTCACCAGTCCACACTGCTGATCTAGTGTCCTTATATATACTCGCTATTAGACTCACAAATTTATAGGAGATTCCCATCATATAAAGTTTATAATTAGAGCATTTCTTGGTATTTTGTCGAATGCTGTCTTAAAGTCTACGAAGAAAGCATAGACTTTTTTCTTTTCGGCCAATTTGATACTAACTATTGCAGACAGGTTATAAACGTTATCAGATGTAGAGTAATTTTTTCGGAAACCTGCCTGGTATTCTGTCAATATTTTATTGCCTTCTACCCAGTTAAATAATCGTTCGTTAAGAATTCCCATCATTATCTTCGCGACACAGTTTAAAAACGAAATTCCTCTGTAATTTGCGGGTTGGTTAGTGTCTCCCTTTTTATATATTGGAAAGATTATGGTTTTTGAAAAACAATCTTCAATTTCACTCGTTGCAAATATTTTGTTGTAGTTTTGTAGAAGTTGTTTAAGAAACATATCTGTGGCATTAACTATGAATTCATAGGGCACACGGTCCTCACCGGGGGCTTTGTTTAATTTAACGTTTTTTAGTACAGTCTTTAATTCAAACATCGTTATTGGGCTATCAAGATACTGATCAATATTCATTGTTGGGGCATATTGAAATTCTACTGTATGTTGTTTTGGGTTTAATAGCTCATCAAAATAAGTTTTAAACGATGACGCCGAAATTTTCGGACATATTTGGTATTTATAATTTCGGATTTCTTTTGCCGTCTTCCACCATTGCTTACTATCAGATATATTATTTATTTTGTTTTCTAATTGCCAGTAATAGTAATTACTTTAACACGGTAATGTCATTGGAGGTAACCACATTTTGCCTTTTTTTGGCTTAATATAATGCTAATGGTAATTAGTAGTATTCAAAGCCATTACCACGTAAGCGAGGCACACTTAAAATCTGACCCCATTTTAAGTCAGAATAAAGCCAAGAAATACTTCTAAAGGCCCGTTAGTTGTTCACCGGTGAAAAAAAATGTTTCAAAACATCAAATAATTTGTAGCGAAAATTTTTCGCTACATTTTTTTTTTTTTTGTGTAAAATTATTTTTGCGTGACAAAAATACGTTGTAAAATATGTTTGTGACTTACCAATGTTTTTAAAACTAATCTGAAATTCACGGTTTTGCTAATAAACTATATAATAAAACCACTAAACCGATTTGGCTGAAATTCAATACGAACCAGTGCCCAATTTCTGTAACTATGCGAAAAGTTTTCGCATCGAGAAAAAATAAATAATATTGTAGTCATTTAGTTTTCTACAGGGTGAGTACAATGATGCTAGCGTTAAAAACATCGAACACAAAAAAGAAATCAAAGCTTTTTTCTGAATCACTCTGTGACATACTGGATGACTATAACGTTATTTTATTTTTTTCGATGCGAAAACTTCTCGCATAGTTACAGAAATCGGGTACAGGCCTGGGGAACGACAAATATATAAGCCAAGCTTCAGCATCCTCAGAATTGCTTTTCAAAAGTTATCGTGTTTTTTTTATCTCGTAAATTCACGAAAAACCCTTGCCGAAATTCAGTCTTTTGCTCATAACTTTTGAATCACTGGACCGATTTCGCTGGATTGCAATACCAACTTGACCAGGTAAATGCCCAACATATGTATATGCCAAACTTCAGGAGCCTCCGTCTTTCTAAAGTCTTTCAAAAGTTAGCGTGTTTTCAACAGACAGACTGACAGACGGACGGACATCGCTAGATCGTCTAAAAATCAATCGAGGATCATGAATATATATACTTTATGGGGTCCTAGACCAATATTTCGAGGTGTTACAAACGGAATAACAAACTTATATATACCCTCTATCACTAGAGTGGAGGATATAAAAACCGATCTGGCATCTATTTTTCTTATGGCGCGTTATATTAGCTTTCTCTTTCTAACCTAATTCGTAGAATAATTTGAAAATATTAACCATATGTTTCAAGACTACTTTTTTGACACCTGTCACTTATGTCGAGTCTGTAGTAGTCTGTGATTAGGTGCTGCTACACATTTACATTACCTCGATAAGAATTTACCAAGCTTCACACTGCAATTCGATTTAAAATTGTTTTTAAATCTGTTATAAAAAATTAATTTACTATAATCCCATGGATTTTTGGTAAACAGCCGACTTACAATTAGAGAATTTTGAAATTGTTGCCTTGTTTGACAGCTGAATATAATTAATCATTTTTTGTCGAACTAACAATAAGTTCTAGATGATTATTTAAGTGCTAACTAAAAATTCCTTAAAACATCACACACACACACACACACAGTTCATGATGACGCGTGCCAAACGTACTCAATAAATGAATGAATTTCAAATATTGGTACATTTTTCAAATGCCCTCATAAATTTTTATACTTTACCGCAAACGTGTGCTCACTAACACACTGGTTACTGACATATCGCTGCCTGAAATACACAAGACCTTAACAACAGAACTAAAAATCAGGTTTTTGATGGATACTACAAAAACGACAAATCGGTTAATTTATTGGGCGACCAAGTGCAAATTCTTCTTGTTACGGCATTGTTAGACAACATGTCAAAATAAAGTTAAACTCGGTTATAACGAACTCCAAGGGACAAGCAAAAATTGTTCGTAATAAGCAAAGTTCGCTATAAGTGGGGTATATTTTATGTCAACCTATTTTTATTTCCAAAAAAATAGATCCAACTTTATTTAATTTGATGTTTTTTTGGTAAATAAACTAACAAGGGAAGTCTCCCTGGTGTCACCCTCCGATCTTCATGAAATTTGGATATGTTGTTAAGAACGAAAATTAATTCGACACGTATTTTTTATAGCGGCCCAAACTCGGTTTGTATGGGGGGAAATTGACCTTTTTAGTTTTTTACGATTTACGCCTATTTAAACAAAATTAATATAGGCATGTGTGGTGTCAGATTAAAGGCATTAAAAATACCTATCTCGTGTTAACAACGGGCCAAAGAAGTTAATATTTTTCGACTTATTAACAAAAATGTTCTAACATTTTGGTATTTTACTCAATATGACGAAAAGTTGTGCCTGTTTGGACACGTTCTTAGCAAACGTATATAGGTTTTCCAAAGACCTTTCATTTGGTATGTAACACGACAAGGTTTCTTTGCATAATATAGGAGAATTATTTTTAATATATATTATTTTTTTTGATAAAATTTATTTATAAAAATGTAATGTTTTCTTCTAAAAGAACTAAAAAAAAATAATATACATATATTATTTTTTTTTTTTTATAAAATTTATTTATAAAAATGTAATGTTTTCTTCTAAAAAGGACTTACGAGGGAAGTCTCCCTAGTGTCACCCGCGGATCTTTATGGTACTGGTTTTATTTTGTAGAGCAGAACAAATAAAGGGACACGTATTTTTTTTTAGCGGCCCAAATTCATATTTAGGGGGTAAAAATGGGGGGGGGGGGGGAAGATAAGCCCATTTTTCAGTTTCTTTTCGTTTATCTCCTATATTATGCAATGAAACCTAGTCATGTTACATACCAAATGAAAGGTCTTTGGAAAACCTATCTACGTTTTCTAAATTTCAATTGGCTTAAAATTTGAAATTTAAGCATCTTTTGGCCCAAGGACGAAGCCTATTGAAATTGGAGAAAAGCGGTCCATGTATAAACCTATCCCCCATACAAACGCCTCCTTTGGAAGAGGCTTAAATGACTCTAATAACCGTATTATAATAGATATTTGAAACTAAACAGGTAATTAAATTTTGTATGAACGCATCATCATTTCAAATTTCAAAGGAATCGGGTCAGTCCTTCTGGTAGTCCCCATACAAACCACCCTCCCGATATTCACATAATTCCCTCAAAATTCATAAAAATGGAAATATTTGATAAAAATTTTATTTTTAGGTGTTAAACGTGTACTTTAGGAACCTAATCAAATCGAAGTATAATCGGACCATTTTTGGACTTACAAGGGAAGTCTCCCTTGTGTCACCCGCGGATCTTTATGGAATTGGTTTTATTTTGTAGATCAGAAAAAATAAAGGGAGACGTATTTTTTTTAGCGGCCCAAATTCATATTTAGGGGGTAAAAAGGAGGGGGAAGACAAGGCCATTTTTCAGTTTTTTTCCTTTATCTCCTATATTATGCAAAGAAACCTAGTCATGTTACATACCAAATGAAAGGTCTTTGGAAAACCTATATAATTGTGCTAAGAACGTGTCCAAACATGCAAAAGTTTTCGTCATATTGAGTAAAATACCAAAATTTTAGGACATTTTTGTTAATAAGTCGAAAAATATTAACTTCTTTGGCCCGTTATTAGCACTACGAGATAGGTATTTTTAATACCTTTAATCTGATACCACGTTATTAGCACTACGAGATAGGTATTTTTAATACCTTTAATCTGATACCACACATGCCTATATTAACTTTGTTTAAATAGGCGTAAATCGTAAAAAACTGAAAAAGGTCAATTTCCCCCCATACAAATCGACCCCCCCTAAAAATGAGTTTGGGCCGTTAAAAAAAAATACGTGTCGAATTAATTTTCCTTCTTAACAACATATCCAAATTTCATGAAGATCGGAGGGTGACACCAGGGAGACTTCCCTTGTTAGTCCCCCATATAAAAATTTCGACCGATATTCAGTTAAATCGGTCTATTGGCAAAAAAATAATCGAATTCCACTTAAGTTTGATCTGTGTGTGTTTTTACACTAAATAAAGATCTAACAAAAGACATATTCAATCGGTCCATGTTCGGACTTGGGACCCATTTTCAGGAAAACAATGGTGTAGGGTATCATATGGTCGGTCTTGACCGACTATAACTTTCTTACTTGTTTTTTAACATGTTAACCACTTAAAAATGATTAAATTTAAACTTTTTAAGAAACATAAACATGTTTAAGTGCTTAAACTAGTTTAAAAATATGAATGTGAATATGGCACTACCTATCAATTAGAGTTGTCAATTATTCGACTAATTCGAATAATTCAAATAATTGTTTTTCCTCGTTCGATCAAGCGATTAAAGATCAAAATTTATTCGATTAATCGAAGAGAATAACGAATAAAAAAATTATTTTAAAAAATATTTTTATTAACAAAAAAATAAACAATTCATATAAAAAATCTTAAAATAAGAAAGTTAAAATTTTTATTAACGAAAAAATGCATACAAAACTTAAAAATAAAATAGTTAAAAGTTAAAAAAAAAACTTAAAAATTGAATAACTTAGATCACTTTTAATTGATGGATGTCAATTTTAATACTTGTTGAGAAAAAATTCAAATACAACTTAGTATTTGAAATATTCAGACAAAATATATCATAAATGATTTTAATTTTTGTCAAATAAGACAATTTAAGTTGTTCTTAAGAAATAATCTTTTAAAAATAAAAGTTGACTTAATTTTTTTGCTTTCAAACGATTTTTGGTTTTTGTTTTTATTAAATTAGATTTTGAAAACACTCTTTCGCTAATTGTTGAAGTAGGTGATATAGTAAGAAGAGCATAAATTCCAAATATACCATACCGTCTGATATATCGCTAAAGTCCTTTTTATTTTCTGAATTTTTAATACTTTGAATTGAATTATTTAACTCACATAAAAGATTATTATTTTCATTACTAATAACTTCCTCTATTTCAATACTTTTATCTGAATTATTGTGATTACTTTCAACATAAAATAATCTGGAGTATAATTTATTTGCATATTCTTTTGTTTCGCTTTTTGGAGAATATTTTAAGAAACTTTCATTGCTCGGAAAATTTCCAGAATTTAGAAAAATTATTTACGTATTTAACACTTTTATGCGTCTCTCATTAATTCTTATTTTAATACGTTTTAGTAAGTCTGATGCAAAAGAATTATTAATTTTTTCTAAATTATTTATTAAAAACTTGATAACTCTCCCTAATTCTATAATGGATGTGCTATCCAGGGCTATGGCTACAATATATTTTAACTTTCCTACATTTTGTATAAAATCTTTCAAAATTTATGAGAATAAATCAAATTCTAAGCATTTATGTAATTTTTTAATTAAAAAAAATTGTTCGATTAATCGACATTAATTAATCGATTTATTCGTTATTCGAAAATCGTCATTTTTGAATTATTCGAACAAGAGTTGGGTTTTGTTTGATCGATTAATCGAGTTATTCTTAATCGACTGACAACTCTACTATCAATACTTTCATAAGCTTAGAAAAAAAAAACTACTTAACTTAAATGTGCCTGATTAAATGCAATTGCCCTTTAATGGTGCGCACTTTTGAAGTGTCAACCATAAGAATTCTTAGTTATTTTCTTTGACTGTAATGTGCTAGAAGCATGGATAAGTAATAACTTTACGCAAAATAAAGGAAAATGGAATCATTTAAATGCGCCCGCTTAAATGTTTCGCACGCGAATGTTTAACTTTGTAGAAATTATCTATAAGCTCGCTATTTGTTCTCACGTATTTTTTTCATAAAATTCTCATTTTCATTGCCACATTTGAGCGGGGTCATGCCAATAAACACATTTACAAAATTAAAGGGATATGGCTCTTACACAACGGTCACTATTTGATTCCTGATGATTTTTTTCCTTCCTTAATGTGTCAGTTATGTAGACAGTTGGAAAATGCAATCTTGTACATTTGCCCGATTTAATGCTTCCAAATTGTATATTAACTTTTTTTATTTTTGTAAAAATAACGAGTTTTTTACGAGTACCTCCAATTTTACACGACATTCTCGTAAAATTTACCATCTTTTATTGTAATTTAAGACGCTTTTTAAAGAGGGGTTGTAATATTTAGAAGTTTTTATTTGAATACTCTATTACAGAGCAATAAGTAAAATTACAAATGAAATTTAGTATTTTGGTTACGAGAAAAAATAAAATATTTTTCTAAAATATGTATTTTAACAAAAAAAACTCTGTTTTTTTAACTGTAAAATAGAGATTATACAGTAAACAGTAAAATTAAAAATAAAATTTTGTTTTTTGATCACAAAAAAATACAAAGTATTTTCTTAAAATCTGTATTTCGGCAGATAACTTTGTCAAATATCTGTCGAATTGAGCAGTCATTTACAGTCATTTTACAGAGTATTTAACAGAGTAATTATTTAGAGTGTAGTTATGTGGAAACAAATTTGTTTTAATATCAGTAGGGCAGTTTGTATGGCGAATGAAATAATGTTTTTTGAATATTGAAATTATAAAAAAAATTAGACCTCGACCCCATACAAAGGCATCCTCTAAATTTGGCTTAAATGACTTTAATTGCGAGTAAGTAAATACTTTTTTAACTCATTTCCATTTGCATTACCTGGCAATGAGTATAAATACTTACTACTAATTACTATCAGCATTATTTATTGAGGTAATAGGCAAAAAAGTGGTTAACTCTAATGACATTGCAATTAGAGAGGCATTTAATTATTTTGTGATATTTTCAGACTTTTTATACGAAATTTAAAATGGAACGTAAATGATTAATTATATTTTTATTAAAAATCGCGTTGTTTAGTATTATTTCGTGGTTTTAATTATGTAGTATAATTATTTGAGGTTATAGAAAATGTTAGTGTAAGAAAACTTGTTAAAAAAGTTGTTCACTCTTTAAAGGAAAAAATCGATAGAAAATTTTCTTGTAAGAAATTTCCTCAAAAGTTTTCTAGGGTGAGACCGCTTTTGTAAAATCTATGCAATTCACTACTGACTTTAATTACACAGTGATACAAAATCGCACTTTCGGAATCGGAATGGGATGAAACCAAAAGCAAATGAAAGCTGACGTTTTCCATAACAAAACCCACAAGGCCTTTTTTTTAGGTCAGAGCTAGATTTTATTTTACACGCATTTAAAGTTGGTAATTTTAAAGCATTTACAGTTTGTGTGTACTAAACATATCCTACTGTAAAGGCCCCTGGTTGTGCCCTTATTGAACATGTAGGGTCCAGTTTCCAAACTTAAGCTGAAAATTACTTCAGCTATGACTGGTATGAATTTTGCTGCAATCGGTCCAGTACCTATTTACTGAATAGCCAAATTATTCAAATAAACCACAAAACACCGTTGCGTATGATTGTTATTTAAAGGCAATTATTAACATAAAACACTGGACACCGTTGCGTATGATTGGTATTTAAAGGCAATTACAATATTAATCATTCGCCACTAATACAATTTTCAAGCATTTATTATTAAAATTATAATAAAAGTGCACTAACTTTAAATGCGTGTAAAAAAAAATCTAGCTCTGAACTGGAAAAAAGCCTTGAGGGGTTTGTTATGGAATATGTCTTCTTTCATTTGCTTTTGGTTTCATCCCATTCCGATTTTGGGTGTTGCACAGTGTTATGAAACATCCGTAAGCTCAGTAATTACACTCAAACTCACTACTATTGGGACCGGTGCACAGTGACACATTTGGCCAATCTAGCACGACAAAAATCAAAAAAAAAGTTTCCCGATTTTTATGATTTTTTGTATGTATTATAAAACAATTCCTAGTAGCACGGAAATACTACTCATATAAGAACGATAATTCTGTTCGTTATTAAGATGTGGGTGCATAAAGTTGCATCTTGTAAAATCCTGTAAGTAGTGTTCATTATTTCTCATTAATCAAGTCGATTTTAAACTGTTGTAACTTTTTACCAAAAAAAGATTTTTATACACTCTTTTTTGGTAATTTTAAAGGGAATTTTAAGGCTTTAAGTCATATCTTTTGTTTTTTTTTTTAAACAATTTTTTCTATTTTTTATTAAATTTTTAACATAATAAAAAATTTTGAAAAGAAAATAATATATTTAATTTTTTTTATGGAATAGAACTTTTGTGTTTGGTTCCCATTGGTCGTCGGACTTTTTCAGACATATTAACAAATATCCATAGTACTTATTTCAACGGCTAACTTTTGCGACCGTCTGCGACGCCGACTACAGTGGGGCGATATGTAAACCTCGTTTTTACATATTTTTTAAACATATTTGTAAAAAGTGGGCGTGGCAGTTGTCTAACAGCCCCCTTTTTTTTGTGATCTTATTTATACAGTCCTTGAGAGTATACATATATACCAAGTTTAAAGAAATTACAACCAAAATTAAAAATTTTTGAAAAAGTGGGCGTGGCCGTTAACTGGCCTCCCATTATTTTCATAATGTTATTTTTGAAGTCAAAACGAACATGTATACCGAACTTCCAGTCAATATAAATAAAATTGGATTTTTGTCGTCCTAGATTGGCCAAATGTAGCACTGTGCGGTGTAGGGTCAAGACCGGCCATATTTTGTTTATTAATTTTGTTATAAAACCCTACTGTTGTTTTAGTCGTTGGTATTATCATTAGTCGTTGGTATTATCATTAATGATTTATTTTATCCTGTTAAATGAAAAATGAATTGTTATGGCGTTTGCATTTTATTCGACGATATGTTTGTTTAAATAATAGGGTGGTTCGTACTAGAACTTGCCAAGTATTTTAAGGTGGGCTGCATTATTTTAGATCAGTGGTCAGCAGAAAGAGAGATTAAATGGAGGAACACAAAAAATGCTCATACTTGCGAACCAACTTTTCTAATAGTTTTTCTTTTCTAAAGATGTCACAGATATGAATAATATTTTTTATAAATATATATCATTAAAAGCAACATAACAACTAAAACCGTTGCTTGTCAAAACTAAGAAAAATTTTTTTTTAAAAAAATTTTACCGTAGGACCCCAACACACAGTGTAAGATTTTTCATTTTAGGAGCACAAAATTTTGAAAAAGTTTTGACCAAGATATGAAAAAGAACACTTCCACGAGTCTAAAAACGTATTTCGATTTTAATAAATGTGAATATTGCGTCCATAGCATCGCTTTAAAGTCATGATTAATTTTAAACAAAATAAAAATTGATTTTAATAGCTTCACTTTAAAGCTGAATAACTTTTTAAGTAAACGGTATATTTTATTGATTTTTTTTTACATGACGCATAAATGTGGCATAACACGTCTGAATTCATATTTGGTACAAAAATCAAAAAACCACCAAAATCATTTTTTTTTGTCGTGAATAAGCTAACCAAGTAATATAATAATTAATAACAAAAAAAATTAAAAATCAAAAAACATTTTTTTTTGGTTTGTATGGAAAAATGATTTTTTAGGCCCCGCTCTTTAAGGCCCCGTCGCGTAGGGAAGGCGTGGTCGTAGGGGTGTAAAATTTTTCCTCAGTTATTTTTAAGTCAAAAGGAAAAAATTAGCGGGTACCGTCTCAACATTTCCAAAATAAGGGACACTCTAATGTATAATAATTAGTGTCCGATCGAACAGTTCTGCCAAAAAACGTCATTTAATCAAAAATTTGGTATAAGGAAGTACTTTAAACAACTTTTTTATATGGGGTAGGATTGTTGACGCGATGGAAGACGATTCTGAGTGTAAAATTTAAGAACGAGCAGGAAGTTAAGCCGCAATTTCGAAGTTCGGTAACCGAACTTTTTTCAATTCGGCCGAACGTTCGGTTACCGAACATCCAAATTGGTGCTTAAGTTCGTCGTCGCTATTAAATTTGAAAGTCAGAATAGTCTTCTATCGCCTAAACAAAAAAACGGCCATCAGAAAAAGATGTTAAAAATGCTTGCAAATATTGATTTTTGGCCAATACCGTTTTTTGGCCGAACTGTTCGGTCGGACACTAATATTAATATATAATATTAATTGTTTTATATTTATTTTAATACTTTTAAAGAATCCGTGACCAATAATTTTAATTGCTCCGTGTTTGTTATACCCTCCACTCTAGTGATAGAGGGTATATATAATAGGGTGGGTCAATTTTTTTGCCTACTAAGCGTATAGCAGAATCGTAATCTACGAGAAATTCTAAGAACTTTTCCCAAAGAAACCATGGTTCTAAAATCAAAATCGAGCTTCCGGTTTTTTAAGTGAAAATTTGGTGCTCAGGAAATCCAAAAATAATGCAATTTTCTTGGAAATATTCATTGCAATTTATTGCAATTGGTGAATGGTTGACCTGTATCGCTCGAAGAGGGCTTATTTTAAAGGAAATTTCCTCAGCTTTCTATATCTGTGCTCAGTTATAGAAAATTATGTACCTAAGTAATGGTTTTGGAGATTTATGTCAAAATAATATTAGTCAAACTGCTATAAAACCTAAAACTGTCACGATTTTTCTACATAAAACTTAGAAAAAAATTATTTAACTAAATTTTAATTCAAAATTGAGTTTAAAAAAATAATTGATTTTAAAATTGGTTAACAGAAAATTTATTTAACAAAACCTAAGTCAAAACTGAAAACGAAATAATTATAAGTTTGTCATTTCGTTTGTAACACATCGAAATATTGGTCTAGGACCCCGTAAAGTATATATATTCATGATCCTTGATCGATTTTAAGTCGACCTAGCGATGTCCGTCCGTCCGTCCGTCCGTCTGTCTGTCTGTCCGTTTAAAACACGCTAACTTTCGAAAGATTTTACAGAGGCTCCTGAAGTTTGACATATATGTTCTCCATTTACCGGGTCAGGTTGGTATTGCAATCCAGCGAAATCGGTCAAGTGGTTCAAAAGTTATGAGCAAAAGAGTAAATTTCGGCAAGGGTATTTTTCGAATTTACAAGATTAAAACCACTATAACTTTCGAAAGACAATTCTGAGGGGGCTGAAGCTTAGCATATATATTTGTCGTTCCCCAAGGCTGTTTGGTTTTAAATTTCAGTAAAATCGGTTCAGTGGTTCAAAAGTTATAAGCAAAGCACTAAATTTCAGATTTGTTTCACCTTATACTGTTGAAAACTCGTTAAACAAGTTTTAAAAGCATGGTAAAATACCAGTTTTTTAAAACTTGTTGTTGTTTGTTTTCTTGTCGTGGGGTGCAGTTTAGTTGTTAGACAAGTAAATATTTGTTATTGTTTTGTTATTGTTTTTGTAACTGTATGTAACGGTGTATAGTAAGAATTTTTGGAAAAAAAAATCAAATGAAGTAAAATAAAAAGTGGGAAATATGTGAAATATTTTTTTTTGTATTGCATATAGGTATAAAACAACAAAAATATTTTACAAAGTAATTTTGTTACTCAAAGAAATTGTACATTAAAAAAAATATTTACACTAAAAAAAATATTACATTAAAAAAAATGTATACATAATTTTTTTTTTTAATGAAATGTCACACTCAAAAAAATGCTGACAGTCAAAAAAAAATTTGATTGATCAAAAAAAAGTTGTACTCAAAATAATATATTTCTAATAAAAAATTTGTGATGCAATTTTTTGAAATTTTTTTAGAAAATTACTATCAGATGACATTGTGGAGGGTATTCATAGATTCGACCAAGTCGAACTTAATTTTTCTACTTGTTTTTTTTTTTTTTTGTTTTGGTACTATTTTCTCACATCGAATACTTTTTTGACAGCTATCTTGGAATATTCCACACTCACAAAAAATGTCAAATTACTAGAAAAAGTCTCGTAATCCCACTTTACCAATATTTGACAGTGTTCCTTTTTTTTAACAAAAAATTTTCGATCTAAATTTAAATTTTTCTTTGTAATTTAAGGTAATTTCACAAAAAAAATATAGTAAAGTCACGAGAATTCCTTGTAAGTATTTCCGCATAAAAAAAGTTGTGAATTTACAATTTTATTGGTAAAAAACTTGTAAAGTTACAAAAAAGTTCGTAATTTTTACTATAAATTCTCGTAAAATAGGAGGTAGCACAAAATCAAGTAAAGTCATGAGAAGTCCTTGTAATTTTTATCGCGTCAAAAAAGTTGTAAATTTACAACTATATTTGTAAAAAAACTCACCAATGCAATCAAATTTTTAAAATAAAAAATATCTCCTAAATTATTTTTCTACAGTATTACTTTTGCGCCCGGACTATTATGATATTCAACAAAAACGATAAATTTCAGCCCACCCTATGGTTTATGGTTCTAAATATTTAAGCAGGATGGTCCATTATGTTTATAAAAAAAACGTATCACCCTAATATATATAAGCCAGGCACTTACATAATATGTTGCCTTTTTTTATTTTGTTCAATTTCAATAAATAAAAAATCAACAGTTATTACGGTACAAACGCGTGTTTTACCAAAAAAAAATAACAATTTTTTATACCTCTTCCACCGTGGGTAAAGAACTTCAATGTTTAACCCTTAAGAAGTACTTTCGAATTTTATTTATTACTCAACCAAATTACTACTAAAAATATCAATGAAAAAATACCCCAAATTTACTTTAGTTTATTGTTTAAAAGATGCTGATGGAGTGAAACTTAAATTACGCTCATCTTTAACAAAAAAAAATTATATATGTTCTATATAAAAAAAATAATACCTGTATATTAGGATGGCAGCGAAATGTGAGAGCGATTTTTTTTTGAAATTGAATATCGTCCGAATATCCCTTTGAGGTCAAAGTTCACAAGGTAAAAAATAAAATTTCCATAGAAGCAAAAAAATTAGGGATGTCGCGAATATTCGTCACTATTCGGTATTCGGCATATTAAATATTCGTCAATAGTTTGCCGCATATTCGGCAAAATTTAAATTAGTTAAAACAAATAAAAAAGTTAAATTCGGCCTTGCCGAATGTAGTGATATCCTCCACAAAAAAAAAAGTTTTTGGAAAAAAATCTCCTCGAAAAAAAATCCGCGATTTTTTTTTGTCAAAAAATATGTTGGTATTTGTTTAAATACCATTTGGTGTTCAATTATGTTCACATATCTCAACCAGCAGCCGAATTAAAGCATTTTGTATTTTTAGGTTATGTTGAATATAAAAATTTTTAAAATTTTTGAGGTGTCCTTACATTTTCGTTTATAACTTTTGAACCGCTGAACCGATTTCGCTCAAATGCAATACCAAACTTCTCGGGAGAACTTCCAATATATATGGTACGTTTCAGTCATCTACGTGTAATATTTTGGCCGTGATCACCATTTCCACAGACGGACAGACGGACATCGCTAGAATGTCTTAAAATCGATCGGGGATTATGAATATATATACTTTATGGGATCCCAGACCTATATGAGTTACAAACGGAATGACAAACTTATATATACCCTCTATCACTAAGTGGAGTGTATAAAAATATTTTTTATTAACGTTTGGCTCTTTTTTGTAGTCATTTCAGTTTGTTTTTTATACAAAAAAACTTGAGCACTTGATTAAAATTTGTATTGTTAAGGTACCAAAAAAATAGTGTATACAACAGCGTTGTTCTCTTTTAGTCTGGTACTTTTTTTTTAATATTTTACATAGGTAAAATACAGGCGTATGAATAATTAAATTATTCGGCAAATATTCGTATTCGGTTCAAACCGAATTCCGAATAGTAAATATTCGGTAAAATGCCGAATATACTATTCGCGACAACCCTAAACATTATACATCAGGATCACAGACTAATACAGACTCGACATAAGTGACAGGTGTCAAAAAAGTAGTTCTGAACCATATGGTTAATATTTTCAAATTATTCTACGAATTAGGTTAGAAAGAGGAAACTGATATAACGCGCCATAAGAAAAATAGATGCCAGATCGGTTTTTGTGATCGGGGTTTGTTGTTTCACTCACTCCTAAGTCGTAGAAAGTGTTGCCATCTTAGCGTAAAACAGACTAAAACCCGCTCTGTTTTCTCCTAAAATCCCCCATTTTTCTTATAAAACTCTACCACAGACTAAATACAGACTCGACAGTAGAGTTTTATAAGAAAAAATGGGGAAAAATTAAGCGATTTTAGGAGAAAACACAGCGGTTTTTAGTCCGTTTTACGCTAACATGGCAACACTTTCTACGACTTAGGAGTGAGTGAAACAACAAACCCCGATCTGGCATCCATTTTTCTTATGGCGCGTTATGTCAGTTTTCTCTTTCTAACCTAATTCGTAGAATAATTTGAAAATATTAACCATATGGTTAAAGAATACTTTTTTGACACCTGTCACTTATGTCGAGTCTGTATTAGTCTGTGACTCTACTGTCGAGTCTGTTTATAGTCTGTGTCAGGATCATGAAAACTGTTTTCTGTAAAAAATTTCAAACTCTAATACTGGGTTCACACTTGCTGTTTTGACGTGTTCATCCAAAAAAAAAAAAACAATTGTGGAATCATATAATTTTAGGAAATCATATAAACCTTAGTTTTTTCGCAGGAATCCAGCTTGAAAAGTTTCTTTGCTTATTAGCCGAAACAACTTAGGTATAAATTTTAATTAGATTTATTATTATAAATTTTAATTAGATTTATTTTAAATAGTTTTTTTTAATAAAAATGGCAATTTTATAATAAAATTTAAATAAGCTTAAAATACATATTTAAATTTTTCTATAGTAACTTTCTCAAAAAAAATTTTTCTATAGAAAATTTCCTAAAGACAATTCTTTATAAAATTTCTGATAGAAAATTTTTCTATAGAAACTTTCTGAAAGACAATTCTAGAAACTTTCTCAAAGACAATTTTTCTATAGAAAATTTTTAAAAGACAGATTTACTATAGAAAATTTTTAACAGACAATTTTTTTTAAAAAATCTCTCAAAGACAATTCTTCGATAGAAAATTTCTAATAGACAATTTTTCTATAGAACATTTTTCAAAGACAATTTTTTCATTGAAAATTTCTGAGAAACAATTTTTCTACAGAAAATTTCTGAAAAAAAATACTTCTATAGAAAATTTCTTAAAGAAGAATTTTCTATACACCGAAAAAATTCATGCCTTATATAAACGAAATGTTTCGTACATTGTACGAAAAGTTTCGTAGTTTTTGCTTACGAAATTATTTCGTAAAAATTATAAGTTCTTACGAAAAAGATTACTACATTGCACTATAGGAAATTTTACCCTTTTTTTGGCCAAAATTATTTACAGCCAAACGGCTGGACCGATTTGAATAATTTTTTTGGATTTGACTTTTAGAAGACATTTTAGAGGAAGGGAGTGACTCATTAAATTTTTCATACACTCAAAAAAAAAATTAGTAAAATTACCTAAGAAATTAACTAATAACACAGTGATACAAAATCGAACTTTCGGAATCGGAATGGGATGAAACCAAAAGCAAATGAAAGCTGACGTTTTCCATAACAAAACCCTCAAGGCTTTTTTTTTAGGTCAGAGCTAGATTTTATTTTACACGCATTTAAAGTTGGTGATTTTAAAGCATTTAAAGTTTTTGTGTACTAAACGTGTCCAACTTTAAAGACCCCTGGTGGTGCCCTTATTGGACATGTAGGGTCCAGTTTCCAAACTTAAGCTCAAAATTTCTTCAGCTATGACTGGTATGAATTTTGCTGCAATCGGTCCAGTACCTATTTACTGAATAGCCAAATTATTAAAATAAACCATGTACACCGTTGCGTATGATTGTTATTTAAAGGCAATTATTAATATAAATCACTGGACACCTTAGCGTATGATTGTTATTTAAAGGCAATTACAATATTAATCATTCGTCACTAATACAGTTTTCAAGCATTTATTATTGTAATTATAATAAAAGTGCACTAACTTCAAATGCGTGTAAAACAAAATCTAGCTCTGAACTAGAAAAAAGCCTTGAGGGGTTTGTTATGGACTCTTTCATTTGCTTTTGGTTTCATCCCATTCCGATTTTGGGTGTTGCACTGTGTAATTAGTTCCAAACAGGGTTCCCGGGTTAAAACCCAGCAAAAACATGGTAATGAGTTGTGAAAAGTAATCATTACCAAGTACATTATTTATAACTAGTCGAATAGCCTGTCCCTGCCAGGCGGAACACCAAATCACTTTTACCAATAATTCTAATTTTTTACCATACTTTATAAAAAATTATGTTTGTGCATAAAAAATTTAATATTGCTAGATTGAGTTACATCAATATATTTCCCAAACTGGAAAAAATTTAATGAGTATAAAAGGTTTTACTGATAAAATTTTTAAACTAAATTTAGCACGCCCTTTTCGTCTCTCCGTCCTTAAACCGAATATCAAAAATCCATCGTGTGGATCTGTCCCATGGTCACTCCTATATACATGGAAATTTTTATCTTTTTTAGGGCGGATTACTCAATGTCCAGTTAGCTGCTAACTGCCGATTTAACGGAGCCTTATGTCAAAATTTGCATGAAAAAGTTAAATTTAACGGAGAGTAATTTATAACGGAGCATTGAGTAATCCAGCCTTATTCATGAAGGGTTGTAAAATTAGCTAAAATGTTAAAAAACACAATTTTTTCACTTAAATTTTTCCTTATAAGTCTCCGTACACAGTTTAAATATTAAATCTGACTTCATAAGGATATGATCCATTGTCAATACTTTATGCTTACAGCCTCCTTAGTCATTAGGGGTTTCAGAAGTAGTTTAAGGCTGTTATTCATAATACTTACAGTCGACTTATTGCAGGTTTTTTGACAAATACCCCTGCAATTTCTGTCAAATAAACCTACTTTAGTTATATTTCAGTTTTTATGAATAACCACCTAAATGTTTAAATACTAAAATTCGCCGTCTTCCGCCACTCCCCTATCTTGAAGGCCAAAAATCCGGCTACGTTACAGATTATATATATAAACTGAACAAAATTCACTATGGATTTTTTTGTATCTCCGCCCTTTAACTGGATATCCAGGCCAGTGTTGATCTTTGCCATAGTCCGTACCAAATGCATCCCAATTTTCATCTTTCAAGGTCATAAGGTGTCTTCAAAATTAGGTAAGATGTAAAAACATAATTTTTCCACTCCCATTTCTTCTCCTAATTCTCCGTCCACATTCTAAATTTTTTAAATCCGACTACTTTAGAATAAGCTCCATCGTTAGTACTATACTCGTATCCACGCCCCTTTTCCCTCTTAATTCTCCGTCCACAGTCCAAAAATTTTAAGTCTGACTACTTTAGGATATGGTCCAGTGTCAGGACAATATGCTACCCGATTTTCGCAGCCCTAATGACCTGGGCTTTAGGGCTTTAAAGTTAGTTAAATTAAAAAAAAATAAAACAAAATATTTCCTTGCCCTTTTTCCTCTCAACACCCGTCTACATTGCAAAATTTTAAATCGGACTACTTTAGAATATGCTATTTTCTTAAGTAGTCTACATGTTAGTGATTTTCAGCTTCCTAATTCATTGGGGCGGAGCTTAAAAATACTCTAAAATGTTTAAAAAATAATAATTTTGCCAAGTCCCCTTTTTCTCGTAATTCGCCGCCCACAGGCAAAAAATCCGGTTTCGTAAGAATCTGTCACTGGTGTTTTACTATATACATGCCAATTTAAGCTTTAAGTCAATGAAATTCAAAAGGCGCTGGATACACAAAAAATAAGCGAAACCAAAAAAAAAAATAAATTATGTATACAGAAAATAAATGTAAATAAATTTACCACGCCCCTTTGCCTTTCTTATTCTCCACCCATACACTGGATATCAAAAATCCAGGTTCTTGTTGATCTTCCCCATGAAACCTACTATATATGCCAATTTTCATCTTCCTAAGTCATTCGGGGTCTTCAAATTAGTTAAAATAATAAAAAACCCAATTTTTTCACGCTCTTTTATCTTTTAATTCTCCGTCCACAGTAGAGAAATTTTAAATCCGATTAATTCAGGATATACTACATCGTAAGGACTATACGCTGTCCATTTTCCGCTTCCTTTGGGGGCTTCAAAATAAGTTAAAATGTTAAAAATCCCAATTTTGTCACTCCATATTTTCCTTTCAATTCTAAGCCCACAGTCCAAAAATTTTAAATTCGACTACTTCAGGATATGCTTCATCGATAGGACTATATGCTAGGAAATTTTCAGCTTCCCAAGTCATTAGAAGACTTTAAAATAAGCAAAAATGTCAATTTTCATCTTCATAGGTCATTGGGTGTCTTCAAATTAGTTAAAATATTAAAAAACACAATTTTGCCACGCCCCATTTTTCTCTTAATTCTCCTTCCACAGTCTAAAAAATATAAATCCGACTACTTCAGGGTATGCTTCATTGTTAGAACTAAATGCTATGCAATTTTCCGCTTCCTAAGTCATTTGGGGGCTTCAAAAGAAGTAAAAATTTAAAAAAAATTCCTAGTTTGCCACGCCACTTTTCCCCTTAATTCTCCGCCCACGTTTTGAAAATTTTAAATTCGACTACTTGAGGGTATGCGCCATCGTAAGGACTATATTTGGCTGGCGCAAATCCTCTTCCAAACCCTCCAGAGTGGGTGCCGGCTGGGCAACAAGCACTACAGACATATCCTGAATGTAGCAGGATGGTGCTTGGCAGAGGTCAGGGTACACGTTTCTGGTATCAGTGTCGTCCTAGTGACACAGTATCGGAGAAATGTATCCTGACTATAGGAATCGGGGTAATTCTTTAGTGGCCAGTCGAAATTCTTGTCGGGGGACAAACATGTTCATCTGTTGAATATGCCGTATCTTCAAGAAGGACGGTAGTGTACTTACAACCCCTCCTTGTTTGTCAAGGATGGGTCGGCCTCTGCCTAAGTTTTTAGTATGGTTTACTCTATGCTAAACTCCTAGGAAATGTAAGTAGGCGGAGAAATGGTTAACTCTCTTAAAACAGAAACCCCTAATCTACGGTGGAACAGCATATGCCAAGAGATGCGTTGCTAAGAGGGTGCTTAGTAGTGAATATGCGAACTCTGGAAGGAGGCGAAATCCAGTTTAATACAGCCTTCCCATGGTAAGGGGCTCTACCATGGGTGACCTTTATACTTCCCCTTATATTGAAAAAAATATTTATGGATACAACAAATAACAAAAAAATTTTAATCGATGCAGCTGCATCCTCTATCGGAAATGCCACTGGGCTGTCCGACAATACACAACATATTATGGGCGCTATAGAGCACCATTTAATGGATGACCTAACTGCAACAGTGCAAACCAAAGTTCATCCACAAAATAGTGATATTGAAGTACCACTTACATGCACTGATTCTAACCCAAGTGATGCAATTGTGCGCACAGGTAAGGATCAACAAAGGCAGATCGAAGACGTGTCGCAGGAACTTGAATCTGCGAATTCTGAAACCGACACGGAGACCATAGAATCCGATCTTAAAAGTATATGCTCCGACAGATTAGGAGCTACAATCATAGGCAGCAGCCTTGACAAACTGGGAGTACAAACGGGCACGCCATTTGTTAAATTTAACTCTGCCGAAAGACGACTTTTTAAGAAAGCCTTAGCCGAAGGGCAAACACGGGAGCAGGCTTTAGTGATTGCCAAAGCTCCACCACAAAAAAGAGCCACTAATAAACGTGGGTTGTCTGATGAAAAGGTAGTCTCAATGGAGAAGAAAACTAAATCCAACGCCAACTCATCATACGTCGCTTTACCCCAGTCAACCAAACCATCTTTTAGCCAAGTTGTTGGCACAGTTAAAGTTGGCTTCGTTACAGACGACACGTCGAAGAATCCACTGACAAGTGAACAGATAGCTGTCTTGCAGGAAGCGATTATCGACGTAACGATAGCTCTTGGTGAAGAGGTCCAGCCCCAATATGATGGCTGCTTTCCGAGAACGGGATGGCTTATGGTCGTATGCGCAAACCGGAAAACTGCGGACTTTCTCATTGGGAATGTCGAGGCTGTGAGGACCGCTTGTGGGTTCAGCGTGGCGATTGTGGAGGAATCTTGTTTCCCACGCTCGCACTACGTTAGAGGCTACTTCCCTCACAGCGTGGATTTTTCAAATGAGAAGGTTCTTGCAACGATAGCAGTTCAAAACGGCATTAGGGCCAAAGACTGGAAGGTGGTGAAGAGGGCTAATGAGGGTCAACTTCTCCAACTTCTTTTCGCGGTCGATGACCTGTCTTGGACTAAGCTATGTGAGCTAAATGGTAAAATTGCATACCGGTACGGTCGAGTCAAATTGATGTTGAAGGATGTCAACCGTGATTCCGTACCACAGAAAAAACCAGCAATCGGCAAGATTACAAAGCCAAACGTTGTTAACGCAGAAGATGGCGGCAATGCAGTAGTTGCTCCAATGGACGAGAGTCCTTCCACCAGTCGTGCTGCTCAACAAAAATCAACAACTTCTACGCTACCACCGGTAGAAGCTAAAAAGCTCCAAAAGGAACGCCCCCCACAGAACAACCATAAACAAAAGGGGCCACGGAGAGCGCGGCTACAAAAGTTAGCGGCAATCTCCAAATCCGATTTTCCAGGATGATGAGCACCCTTAAGGTGCTGCAGGCGAACTTGCACCACGCTAAAGGAGCGTCGGCTACATTGTGCAAGACCTTCGCCTGCGAACAGATAGCCATGGCTCTACTCCAGGAACCATGGGCTGTCAAGGGTAAGATAATGGGCCTTCAACATGAATCAGGTAAATTGATTTATCATCGTAGCGATTGTATCGATGTTCCGCCAAGAACGGCGATCTTAATAGATAAACACATTAATTTTCTCCCTATTCCAGAATTCATCCAGAGGGATTTGGTGTCGGCCATTATTGAGGTTCCAACGGAGAAGGGAACGAGGGAAGTAGTCTGTGCCTCAGCATACTTTGCAGGTGAGGGACCGATACCTCCGGTGGAGGTCACAAAGCTGGTAAGTTACTGTCAGAAAAACAACTTTCAGTTTATAATTGGGTGTGATGCCAACGCACATCATACCATATGGGGGAGTAGCAACATAAATGATAGAGGTAGGGATCTTCTTGATTATTTAGGTTTTAATCAGATAGATATTTTGAACAAGGGATCCAAACCTACTTTTATTAATGTTATTAGGGAGAAGGTATTAGATCTCACTTTAGCTAGTCCATTCATATCCACTTATGTAAACAATTGGAGGGTGTCAGATGAAGTCTCAATGTCTGATCATCAGCACATTCGATTTTACATTCCTGGCAATCTGTCACTCACTCAAGAGTTTATATCGAGAAAGAATACTAACTGGATTTCTTATAGGGAATCTATCGCTTCTAAAGCTGACCTGCTGATCACCGATATTGGTTCCATAGGGGACCTAGAAGTGGCAGCAGGACAGCTTGATCAAGTGATTAAATCCTCGTATCATGAAAGCAGCACAATACGTCAACAAAAGGTACGACGTAAGGTCACATGGTGGAGTGGTGCTCTCGATGATATGCGGAAGAAAGCTAGAAAACTTTTTAATGAGGCCAAACGTACTGGGAACTGGGATACTTATAGAAGTTCACTGACTGAGTACAACAAGGAAATTAGAAGATCCAAAAAGGCATCTTGGAGGAAATTCTGTGAAAGCATAGAAGATACTCCTACAGTCGCAAGACTACATAAAACGTTAGTGAAATCCTCTACGAACGAGATGGGTCTCTTAAGGGGAAATAACGGTATCTATACCAAGGACCGAAAGGAGACTTTGGAGTTGTTATTACAAATTCACTTTCCTGATTCGATCATTTGTGATCCTTCAGGAAATAATATTATACACGACCCCATAAGATTTTGTAGGAGAACATCTAATCTTTCAGGCGTCATCTTCGACCCGGATAAGGTTAGATGGGCCATTAAGTCCTTTGATCCGTTTAAGTCCCCTGGGGGGGACGAAATCTTCCCCGCTCTTTTGCAGAATGGGTTAGACTTTCTTTTGGATACATTAGTATCTGTTTTTAGATCTAGCTTTATATTTGGACACATCCCTTCTCTTTGGAGGAAGGTAAATGTTGTATTTATACCTAAGGCTGGAAATAGACCGGCTGAATTGCCAAAATCGTATAGACCCATAAGTCTTACATCCTTCCTACTGAAGACTATGGAAAGATTACTGGATCTTCACTTAAGATCCACGTACTTGGACCAATATCCTTTACACAGGAATCAGTATGCATATGCAAAAGGCAAATCTACTGATTCGGCTTTACATCATCTGGTGACAGTTATATAAAAAGCCCATAAGGACAAGGAAATAGCTCTTTGTGCCTTTTTGGATATTGAGGGAGCCGTTGATAATACTGGTTATGACTCCATTGAATCTGCACTTCGGTGTAGAGGTGAAGATCAGGGTACATGTAGATGGATTAAGAACATGCTAGAGAGCAGGGAAATAACCGCATCTATTGGTTGCACTCGAGTCACAGTGAATGCCGTTAAAGGCTGTCCTCAGGGCGGCGTCCTATCTCCACTACTATGGTCCCTGGTGATAGATGACTTGCTTCAGAGGCTAGATAATATGGGTTATCAAGCAATCGGTTACGCGGACGATTTAGTAGTTATAGTAACTGGTAAATTCTACAATATCATCTCGGATATTATGTGCAACGCTCTACGTTTGATAATGGGCTGGTGCACTGAACAGGGTCTTTCCATTAACCCTAACAAGACTATTATAGTCCCGTTTACTAGGAGAAGAAATCTCAATTTAGGTATAATTTCCGTAGGGAATACTATTATCCAACTCTCTAAGGAGGTTAACTGGGCTATTCATAATGAGTAAATTAAATCTAATGTAGGTTTATTTGACTGATATTGCATGAATATTTGTCAAATAAACCTACTTTAAGTACACTTTAAGTATTATGAATAAAGGCCTAAATATTTAGGAGTTATCTTAGATACGAAACTTACTTGGAATTCACATTTAGACAGCACTATCAAAAAGGCTATTGCGGCATTATGGGCAGCGAATAGGATTGTTGGTAGGACCTGGGGATTGAGCCCCAAAATGGTCATGTGGATCTACAAGATGATTGTAAGACCGATCATGAAGTACGCTGCAATAGTATGGTGGCCGAAGACTATGCAGAGGGATGCCACCGTAAGGCTAGGCAAGGTACAGCGTCTGGCTTGTACTCTAATCACGGGTGCTATGAAAACCTGCCCAACTTTGGCCCAAGAAGCCATTTTGGGTCTCACACCTCTCGACATCTTTATTAGATCTACGGCAGCTATGGCTGCGCGTAGAATGAATATCGATTACTCTGACCCTCGCAACTCGAACGGCCACTCCAATATTCTTTCTTCAATAGGAATTAGGGAAAATCTAGATATGCCGACGGATAGGATAAACACTGTGCTTCGCTTTGGAAGAAAATTTGAGATCGTGATACCGAGTAGACCAGAGTGGGATGAAGGTGGTCCATATGTGGATACTAGAAGCCTAAACTGGTATACTGACGGATCCAAAATGTCCTCTGGAGTTGGCGCTGGTGTCTACGGTCCAAACACGCGGATCTCCGAACCAATGGGTAGGTGGCCTACAGTTTTTCAGGCTGAAATTCAGGCTATTGCAATATGTGCTAGAGTTAATATTGCAAAGGGTATGAAGGGTACTCATATTTCAATCTTCTCTGATAGCCAGGCAGCACTTCAGGCGTTGTCTTCTTGGGAATTTAAATCCAAATTGACACTGGAATGTTTTGATACCCTTCAACAGCTGGCCGGGAGAAACAAAATTACTCTATTTTGGATCCCTGGTCATAGAGGTTTTGAGGGTAATGAGATAGCGGATGAGCTTGCTAGAAATGCCTCCGCTACTCCTATGACCGGACCCGAACCCTATTGTGGGGTAAACTGGTCCACCTTCTCGAACATGATTAAGGGTTTGGAAAGAACCGACTTCTTAAACTTGTGGGAAAATTCAGGAGGTCTACGCCAATCCAAAGCACTAATCGCGCCATTATCATATGGAAGTATACTTAATCACACCAAAGGTGACATTAGGTTACTGACAGGTTTTCTCACCGGGCATTATAAGGTAAATTATCACTTGCATAATTTAAACCTTTGTGCATCGTCTTTGTGTCGACTTTGTCTTGAGGAAGTAGAAACAACGCAACACATATTATGTGAGTGCGTCGCAGTATGGAGGATCAGAAAACGGTTTTTAGACAAAGAATTGCTTAATTCTGCGGATATAAAGCTAGCTTCTCCATCCTCTGTTATAATGTTCATTAGGAACATTGAACAGAGTTTGAATTAGATTAATGGATCTTGGCACAAAAGACCCATAAGGGTCGCAGTGCCGGCCGTTAGGGCTAGATCACCCCTTGAATAATAAAATAAAAAGGACTATATTCTAGGAAATTTTCAGCTTCCTAAGTCATTAGGGGGCTTTAAATTAAGCAAAAATGTCAAAAAATTGAATTTTGCCACGCCCACTTTTCCTCTTATTTCTCCGCCCACAGGCAAAAAATCCAAAATCCGGCTACGTTAGGATCTTCCCCAGGTGTTTTACTATATGCATGCCAATTTTCAGCTTTGTAGCTCATTAGTGGGCTTCAAAAAGCTCTGGATAGACAAAAAAAAGAGGAACACACAAATAGGGAAATTATATATATAGATGAGTACCCATTACCATTAACATTATTTTAAGCCCAAAAGTAACTACTTCTTAGTAATATGTTATAAAAGCACATCTAAGTAATAATATCTTCTTTCACTTGCAGTTTTTAATCTTTACAATTCAATTAACTTAAAAAGTACTTAAAAACTTAAAAAAAATTACGCAATTTTTAAGTTTTAGTAAAAACAAGTTACATTTCAAAAGTTTTAATTAACTAATTATTTTACTTCTTATTGGTAATGGGTTTTTACTCCTTATTTGTAATCCGAGGCAGTAACTACTTATTTATCTCCATACTCTTCACTAGTTATTTTTGTCTCACGCCCTTGTTAAAATAATTAGTGTTTCATTCAATAAGTAACTACTTATTCACATATGTTTCGGATTACAAAACCCATTACTAGTAATGCCAATTTTTGCTGGGAAGTTTCCGCATCTAAGATTTTTTAGATTCTTGATAGATTATCTCGTTTTCGAAACTGTGTTTACTATTTCTTTTTTTTTTTTAGTGTACACAAACTTTCGAAGATAACAGTAGTGGTATTCATTTAACCGTATATTTATACGCGACTCGTATTTGTATAATTATACGAGGTGGTTTTTATGAATGCCCGTTTTGTTTACCTGGTATTACTTACACAATTGAATAGTTCATGCGAATAAAGACGAATAGACCATTTGTAGAATTTTACAGGGGACAATAAAAACGCAGGAAACGGTTAAAAAATAATATTTTTGTCAACTTTTTGGTATAAGCTTAAAGATTTAAGTCACATCTACCTATATACAAAATTTTAGTAAGGTATTCGAAAGAGAACTTGCCAAAAATTGGACTTCAATTTTTTGCTTAAATGGAAAAAGGGCGAATATCCAAAAAAATGTATTGAAATTTGAATAAAAATGTGTTATTTTGCAGCAGATTTTGACTACATTTTCATGAGACTTGCAAAACTTGACGAACTATGGTTGGTATTTGTTTGTAACACTTTAAGGACTTCAAGGATACACTTTTTAAGGATTGCAAGGACATGCAAAAAAAAATTTTTTTGTTAATTTTTTTTAATATTCCTGCCACTTGATGCAGTAGTAATTCTTTATGACACTAAATACATTTTTAGGAATTATAATATTAACCCTTGACTGCATATTACGACGTAACATAAAAGGACATGAAAAAATTTTGTTTTTTATTCCTTACATTGGATGCAGTATTAACACCAAATGTTTGTATGTGCTTAGATTGTTTTTTTTTGTGTACAATTCAAATTTTAGCTAATATCAATTTTAAACTCGCAGCTAAATAATTTTTATATAATATTTTGTTAAGGATGGATATTCGCCCTTTTTGCTTTCCACACTTTAAAGTCTTATAAATCAAGAACGGTAAAATTTTTTGCCAATATAATAAGTGTGGTTTGTTCCTCGTAATGTTCTTTTAACACATTGTTACCGAAAGTAAAATTTTTTTATGTTTTTGTATTGTATTTAATCAAAATTGTGCGTTAGTTCACTCCCAATTTAAACAAAAATATAAAAATATACGAATTATAGCACTTTCAAAGTCATTTTTTTAGCCTTAAAAGTCAAAATTTTCCCAAAATTTCTGCATAGGGTTGTAGGGCTCTGCTAATAAAATGCATTTATGCAAAAAAACGTGTTTGCAAAAAAGTGGTCTATTCGTCCTTATTCGCATGAACATTCAATTGTCAAAACAAAAAAACTAATTTTTGTATTTGGAAAATTTACAATGCCACAAAAAAAACAAAAATTCAAATAATTAATAAATTCTTAATTAATTAATAAATTTACTGCAAACAAAAATAATTTTTTATTTTATTTTTTTAATATTTGTCATTTTTAACAAGATTGCCAAATTGTAAAAAAAAAAACAAAAAATAGCAAAAAAATATCAAAATTATTTTAACATTGGCAATCCTAAACCTGTATAATAATACGATACAAGTTTACGCACCAAAATATGTGTACAATTATATCAGGCCTCGTAAAATATTTTTGACAATAATTGTGTAAACTAACCAGATATACACTGTATACGAGGTGTTTATACGGTTAAATGAACACCACTAGTAGAAATTTATTTTAACAATTTTAAGAAGTGTCAAACAAAGTTACTTTTTAATAAGGATTTTATTCAAAAATTTGATTTTTGAGTTCCAAGTCGTCAACTACATTTTAAAATGCCACTACTGGCAGCCGTAGATGACGCAAGAGCTAGGGGCTCAACTTCCCTATTTAGATCTTTAGAGATTTCTGCTGTAACTCGTATTTTTGTTCTCGCAGATTTTGACAAAAAAATTAATTGCGGTCGCCCAGGTTTCGATTTAGTGAAGACAGGCTGCGTTTTAAGTTTTCTTAGCCAAATATTGCCTTTAAGCCAAACAGCATGCTGTCTTTCAAAAAACTTTCAAACTCCTACAACTTTTAATCCTTTTCATATTTATATTTGAAAAAAATATTCTTAATTCCTCCTTTATATATTGTTTAAAGTTTTCGAAACATTCACTCTCAGCAATGTATGAAAAGAAATGGCCAGAAATAGCGGCTCCTTATCCACCTTTGTTTTATTTCTCTCACCATGTATTAAATAACTCTGAATTTGGCACTCAAGAGTTACCTGCAAAAATTCGTTTTTAAAAAAAGTTTGCACATATCCGACCTTGAAATTTATTAAATTCGAAAGGTAATTGATTGTCCTAGAGAACTTTTATGGTTTTATAGCTAACATATGCTATCATTTTTTTTAAAGTTAAAATAAAATTCCAATTCATACTTCAATAAGGTCATCTTAAGGTCACTTCAGTTTTTCCAATTAAATCGATCTAATAGATGAGTTCACCAACATTTCACTATTTATCGTTAAAGTACTCACCTTCGACATTATTTTCCATTTTTTAGTTTTTAAAAACTATAAATTCTTAATATAAAAACTTTTGTTAGAAGCTATCAGAAAATTCACTGCACTCAATCGTTATTTGATAACTAAGTAAGAAATTGCAAGAAAAACTACTGATAAAGTGACAGTACATCAATTCTGTCGAAATATTGAGAAAGAAGTTTTTAAGTTTTTTTTTATATTAATGTAAAAAAAAATAATGTTTGCAAAAATTTTAATTTTGACTTTTGGCCAAAAATATGGGTAAAATTTCCTATAGTGCATTGTACGAAATATTTTTGTGTTTTTACGAAACAATTTTCTAAATTATACAAAATAAATTCGTAAATTACAAAAATAAATTCGTACATATATGTAAGTAAAATATATCGTCACCTAAAATGCAAAACAACGTAATTTTTTTTTTCAAAATCGAGTTATTGATTGATTGTAATGCATTTTATCAAAATACATGTCCCCATACAGTTTTAATGTAGAGACATTAAAAAATACAAGCTATACGATCAAAATTCAAAAATATTATATTTTGTACTTTCAAAAAGTGTTTGGTTCCCCTACAAACCCAGCAAAAAAAATCGAAGTGGTGCAAAGAGAATAAGTGATTCACTACATACATAGTAGCTATATGTGCCGATCTTCATATTCCATAAGAAGTACTTTTATAAGCACTTCCAAAACTGCTAAAAAAATGCCAATAATAACTTTCACCAGTTCTTTCCTCAATGATTTATAAGTACAATTTTCATATGTGTTTACAAATGCAATTGAAAAGTACAAATTTGTGGCACTTATGTTAAGTATTGAATTTGTTTTGTTGAACATTTTTTTTATAATTTTCTCTGATTTAATAAAAAGTTAAATTTTATAAATGAATTAACTTGATATGCCGCAAAAGCGAATTTGTTATGTAAATTATGTTATAAAAAAATACAGTTTCCAGATTTTTGTTAAAATTACCAAATGACTCAAGAAGTGCTAAAAAGATAACAAAAAAACTGTTAGCCCTTAAAAAAGACAAGGGTTAAATATAACCAAAAAAGAGCTAAGTTGGTATTGCCGTTTAAAGGTATAAAAACTCTTCTAAAAATATACGATATCTGATTTAAAATGAGAGAATTACTTTTTTTATCTCTTCATTTTATTTATTGGATGTTTTTTTTTTAACTACATGTATAAAAACATTTTTTTTATAATTTTTGGAGTTGTTTTGTAAATTATGTACAAAAAAAAAACAATAAAAAGTTTCCAGATTATGGTAAAAATCAAATGACTTAAAAAGTGCTTAAAGGGCTAAAAAAGATAACCAAAAAAAGGTGGTAGCCTTAAAAAAAGGGCTGAATTATAGCCACAAAATGACTAAGTTGGTATCGCTGTTGAAAGGTATAAAAACTCTTCTAAACATTAGGGTATTCAATTAATCGAGGTTTTGGTTTAATCGGCTAATCGGGCAAATAATTAAGCGCACTTAAAAAAATTATGTTAGTAAAATCAACTGAAAATGTCAGTTAAAATAACTACTTTGTAAGTTGTTTTGGGGTCAACTACTTTTTCAGTTGAATCAACTAACAATGTTAGACCGAATTTACATAAGGCAATTTTAATTGCGGCTGATTTTCTAGTGTATCAGAGAGAGAGGGAAGAATCTTAGATCTCTCTCTGATACACGACAAATTCAGAATTGCCGCAATTAAAATTGCCAATGTAAATACGGTCTTAGTTATTTTAACTGACAAAAAACAACTGACTTATGTAGTAAAAACTACTTACATTTGTAGTCAAAACAACTAAAATGTAGTAAAAATAAAAAAATCAATATATAATTTTTTTTTTCAAAACATTTTTCAGAAAAAAAAATTGAAGACCAAATTTTTTCGAAGTTTTTTTTTTTTTTTTTAAAGTTGTGAAAAATAAAAATAACGAAAATTTTTTTTTTTGGAAAAAAAACTTTAAAACTTTTCAGAGATAAAATAAAAAAAATTAACTACTTTAAATAACTGTTACTACATCACAGTACTTTTTTGTTAGTTGTTCAAAAAACGACTTAAAATAACTAACAGAAATAGTTGTTTGATATTTTTCATACAAAAACAACTGACTTTGTAGTTGAAAACAACTAACTACTGTAAAATATACAAACAACTAACATGTAGTAACTTACATAATTTTCTGAGTGCGGGGTTGAGATTTAATCGGTTAATAATCGGATAAATTTGAATTATTCGGTTAACCGAATAATAAAAATTTTAATTGAATATAAAACTAAGAACTCTATGTACTTTTAAGAATTTTATTAATTTTATTGAAAAAAAATCTTTAGCCGATATGGCGAAGCTCTATAATGTTAGCCCAAATAAAGATTTTTTGTATGGCACCCTGAAAATTTACCCTAAAATTGATACCCAAATTGATGCCGGGCTTAGATGCACCTCTAATAGAGTTTCGAATTCGGTACTATTATATATCAACAAGACAAATTGGTTGGTTTTCAAATTTGTTTTCTTTTATTTTTTAGGGCCGAAATTGCAATAATTTTATCGGTCGATATCTCCGTAATGAAAAAAGATATCTTAAGGATTGCAAAAGTAATTTGAAGAATAAGTGAAGTATTTTTAGATGTGCTGAACTATAGTTCAATTATAATTATATATAATATAATTATAATTATACATCATAAAATAATTCTCGGTTTTATAAGGTCCCGAACATTGCGAATATCTGAGTTTATGCAGTACTGTCAATCGAAAATCTAAATATCTCAAAATAAGATAAATCACTTCTAAGGCCAGATTCGGATTAAGCGCATGAAAAACTATTAGAAAAATATATACATCCACATTTAATTAATAATTCCTATTAGCTAAACTAAATTATTAAAAACATCGATTTAATCTTAACAATTTCTAGTATAAATATTACATAATAAATATTATACATTGTTAAAAATATCGTTTTGGTTTTAATTATTATTAGTGTAAATACTAAAAAAAAAAAAAACTCTTAAAATCAATCCCAAAAAGTCATGAAATATGTACTTATCAAGAAGTGATGAAAAAATCACTTCTAAATCACCATATAAAAATTACATAATCACATCCAAAATGCCAAGAAATATATACTTCTAAAGAAGTGATGAAAAAAGCACTTCCAAAAGGTCAAGTTATATTAACATCCCGATCACTACTTCAGAAGTTGTGATAAAGATGTTAATATATATGTACATACTAAACACTAGTGATATTGTGTGTCACGCCCATATAAAATTCATCAGTGTTTCAGCTGAAGAAGAAGTACATCTGGTTCATAAGTTGTGGTGAATTTTGTAGTGAATGGTAAGCTCTTTTTTTGCTGGGTATTTATATTTGAAAAAAATATTCTTAATTCCTCCTTTATATATTGTTTAAAGTTTTCGAAACATTCACTCTCAGCAATGTATGAAAAGAAATGGCCAGAAATAGCGGCTCCTTATCCACCTTTGTTTTATTTCTCTCACCATGTATTAAATAACTCTGAATTTGGCACTCAAGAGTCACCTGCAAAAATTCGTTTTTAAAAAAAGTTTGCACATATCCGACCTTGAAATTTATTAAATTCGAAAGGTAATTGATTGTCCTAGAGAACTTTTATGGTTTTATAGCTAACATATGCTATCATTTTTTTTAAAGTTAAAATAAAATTCCAATTCATACTTCAATAAGGTCATCTTAAGGTCACTTCAGTTTTTCCAATTAAATCGATCTAATAGATGAGTTCACCAACATTTCACTATTTATCGTTAAAGTACTCACCTTCGACATTATTTTCCATTTTTTAGTTTTTAAAAACTATAAATTCTTAATATAAAAACTTTTGTTAGAAGCTATCAGAAAATTCACTGCACTCAATCGTTATTTGATATCTAAGTAAGAAATTGCAAGAAAAACTACTGATAAAGTGACAGTACATCAATTCTGTCGAAAAATTGAGAAAGAAGTTTTTAAGTTTTTTTTATATTAATGTAAAAAAAAATAATGTTTGCAAAAATTTTAATTTTGACTTTTGGCCAAAAATATGGGTAAAATTTCCTATAGTGCATTGTACGAAATATTTTTGTGTTTTTACGAAACAATTTTCTAAATTATACAAAATAAATTCGTAAATTACAAAAATAAATTCGTACATATATGTAAGTAAAATATATCGTCACCTAAAATGCAAAACAACGTAATTTTTTTTTTCAAAATCGAGTTATTGATTGATTGTAATGCATTTTATCAAAATACATGTCCCCATACAGTTTTAATGTAGAGACATTAAAAAATACAAGCTATACGATCAAAATTCAAAAATATTATATTTTGTACTTTCAAAAAGTGTTTGGTTCCCCTACAAAATTATCAAAATGTGATTTTTTAGTTTAGATGCACTACATTAACCGAAAATATGTCCAAAATTTCAGACCTATCAGTTAAAATATGACGGACTTATAAACAAAATTAGAAAAATGATTAACGACCTTTTTCGCTACTACTGTAAAATAGCAAAAAGTGTTGTTACGTTGTTTTGCATTTTAGGTGAAGATATATTGTTTTAACAATTCTAAAATTTTTTTACAAATTTTTAAAAATCTTGAAATTTCTCAGAGACGATTTTTTTTTTTTTGGCATTTGATTTCGAATTGCGTTTTAAAATTTAAAAAAATCATAAAAAATGATTTTTGAAGAAATAAACTTTAAAATAAAAATAAAATTTTCGATGTTCCGAAAAAAAGAAATGTAAATTTTCTAAGTCCTACGTATATTTATTCCAAAGGTGTCAAAGCTTTTAATAGGTCATATGGGTCCGAGTGACATGTCACGTGACCTATAAAGGACCGGTCGCTTTTCCATCAGCGACATTAAAATTTTTTTCATGATTACGAAATATTTTCGTAGGTTTCGTAAATCTACGAAAATCCGGACTAATTTGTTTTTCGTAATATAAAGTAAATTTTCGTATATTTTACGAAACAAGCAAGTACGAAATTTTATTTCGTAAAATGTTGCATGGATTTTTTTCGGTGTAGAAATTTTCTCAAAGACAATTCTTCTATAGCAAATTCCTGAAAGACAGTTTTTCTATAGTAACTTTCTGAACGACAGTTCTTCTATAGAAAATTTCTGAAAGAAAATTTTTCGATAGAAATTTTCTGGTAGACAATTTTTCTATAGAAAATTTCTGAAAGATAATTTTTCTATAATAAATTTTTGACGACAATTTTTCTATAGAAAATTTTTTCAAGCCAATATTTTTATAGAAAAATTCTTAAAGACAATTTTTCTACAGAAAATTTCTTAACGACAATTTTTCTATAAAAAATTTCTCAAAGACAATTTTTCTATAAAAAATTTCTCAAAGACAATTATTCTATAAAAATTCCTCAAAGATAATTCTTTAATAGAAAATTTTTTAAAGATAATTTTTCTATAGAAAATTTCCCAAGGACAATTATTCTACAGAAAATTCCTCAAAGACAATTTTTTAATAGAAAATGATTTAAAACCAATTTTTCTATAGAAAATTGGTTGTAAACCGATTAAAAAGATAATTTTACTGTAGAAAATTTCACAAAGATAATTTTTACAAAGAAAATTTCTGAAAGACAATTTTTATATGGAAATTTTCTGAAAGAGAATTCTTTTATAAAAAATTTTTTGATAGAAAATTTCTGGAAGACAATTTTTCTAAAAAAATTTTTTGAAAGTTAATTTTTCTATAGAAAATTTTTGAACAACAATTTCTCTATAGAAAATTTTTTATAAAAAATTTCTGAAACACAATTTTTCTACAGAAAATTTATTAAAGACAATTTTTCTATATAAAATTTCTCAAAGATAATTCTTTAATAGAAAATTTTTCTATAGAAAATTTCCAAAAGACAATTCTTCTACAAAAAATTTCTCAAAGACAATTCTTTAATAGCAAAGATAATTTTTCTATTTTTTCTATAGAAAATTTCACAAAGTTAATTTTTCCATAGAAAATTTCTGAAAGGCAATTTTTTTATAGAAAATTTCTCAAAGACAATTTTTCTATAGAATATTTTTCAAAGACAATTTTTCTACAGAAACTTTTTCAAAGACAATTTTTCTATATAAAATTTCTGAAAGACAGGTTTTCTGTAGAAAATTTCTGAAAGATAATCTTTCTATGGAAACTTTCGCAAACACAATTTTTCTATAGAATACTTCTAAAAGCAATTTTCATAGAAAAATTCTCAAAGACAATTATTCTATAGAAAATTTCTTAGGCAATATTTCTATAGAAAATTTCTGAGAGAAATTTTTCTAGAGAATATTTTTGAAAAACAATTTTCCATAGAAAAAAAGACAATTCCCAAAGACAATTTTTCTACAGAAAATTTCTCAAAGACAATTCTTCAATAGAAAATTTTTTAAAGATAATTTTTCTATAGAAAATTTTCCAAAGATAATTTTTCTATAGAAAATTTCTCAAAGATAATTCTTTAATAAAAAATTAAAAAAAAAAAAAAATTTCTAAAGAAACTTTCTCAAAGACAATTCGATAAAAAATTTCACAATTTTTTATAGAAAATTTCTGAGAAACAATTTTTTTACAGAAAATTTCTGAAAAACTATTTTTCTATATAAAATTTCTAAAAGATAGGTTTTCTATAGAAAATTTCTGAAAAACAATCTTTTCTGAGAGACAATTTTTTTACAGAAAATTTCTGAAAGACAATTTTTCTATAGAAAATTTCTGAAAGACAGGTTTTCAGAGAAAATTTCTAAAAGACAATTTTTCTGTAGAAAATTTCTGAAAGACAATTTTTTCATAAAAAATTTCTCAAAGACAATTTGTTTATAGAAAATTTTTGAAAGACAATTTTTTTCTAAAAGATAGGTTTTCTATAGAAAATTTCTGAAAAACAATCTTTTCTGAGAGACAATTTTTTCACAGAAAATTTCTCAAAGACAATTTTTTTATAGAAAATTTCTGAAAGACAGGTTTTCAGAGAAAATTCTAAACGAAAATTTTTCTGTAGAAAATTTCTGAAAGAAAATTTTTTCATAGAAACTTTTTCGAAGACAATTTTTGTAAAGAAAATTTCTTAAGACAATTTGTTTATAGAAAATTTTTGAAAGACAATTTTTTATAGAAAATTTCTAAAGGACAATTTTTCTATAGAACATTTCTGAAAGTCAATTTTTCTATAGAATATTTCTGAAAGACAATTTTTCTATAGAAAATTTCTTAAAGACAATTTTTTTATAAAAACTTTCTCAAAGACAATTTTTTAATAGAAAATTTTTGAAAGACAATTTTTCATAGAAAGTTTTTCAAAGACAATTTTTGTAAAGAAAATTTCTTAAGATAATTTTTCTATAGAAACTTCCTCAAAGACAATTTTTCTACAGAAAATTATTCTGTAAAATTCGCAAAAACAATTTTTCTTTAGATATTTTTTGTTTTTTTTTTTAGAAAAATTGTCTTTCAGAAATTTTCTGTAGAAAAATTGTCTTTTAGAAATTTTCTGTGGAAAAATTCACTTTGAGAAATTTTTAAAGAAAAATTGTCTTAATACATGTTTTCTATAGAAAAATTGTATGAGAAATTTTTTATAAAAAAATTGTCTTTAAAAAAATTTTTATAGAAAACTTGTCTTTAAAAAATTTTCAGAACTCATTAAGAATACCGAACTTGCTAAAAATAAAAAAAAATATGACCTTGACCTCTGACCTCTAAAAAGTCGAGTGTGGTGTTCAAACCCGTGGGGACGTACCCCGTTTGGGAGGGGCAGGGGTTTAAAGTTAAAATGGGTTTTCTTAAATATTTCAAAAACTGCTTATCCGATCAAGACGGTTATGGTACACTTAAAAAATTATGTTAGTAAAATCAATTGAAAATGTCAGTTAAAATAACTACTTTGTAAGTTGTTTTGGGGTCAACTACTTTTTCAGTTAAATCAACTAACAATGTTAGTTATTTTAACTGACAAAAAACAACTGACTTATGTAGTAAAAACTACTTACATTTGTAGTCAAAACAACTAAAATGTAGTAAAAATAAAAAAATCAATATATAATTTTTTTTTTCAAAATATTTTTCAGAAAAAAAAATTGAATACCAAATTTTTTCCAAGTTTTTTAAAAAAAAAAAAAGTTTTGAAAAATAAAAATAACGATTTTTTTTTTTTTTTGGAAAAAAAACTTTAAAACTTTTCAGAGATAAAATAAATAAAATTAACTACTTTAAATAACTGTTACTACATCACAGTACTTTTTTGTTAGTTGTTCAAAAAAACGACTTAAAATAACTAACAGAAATAGTTGTTTGATATTTTTCATACAAAAACAACTGACTTTGTAGTTGAAAACAACTAACTACTGTAAAATATACAAATAACTAACATGTAGTAACTTACATAATTTTCTGAGTGTATCGTTAGAAAGGGTAATTAAAGACCTTTCCAACGGGGTGCAAGATGACGTAGTTTTATTAACCCTTTAAGTGACAAAACTTGATTTCAAAAAATTTGAACTAGACTTTTTTTACCAAGTGTATATAAACATTCTATACAGGCTTGTAGCCAAGATTTTAAGCTTTCATTTGCGCTAAAAAACGGCGCTGTAAGTCTAAAACTTACAGAGATATTAAGGGTCAAAGTTGTTTTTTTAAAACTTTTTTCAGGTTTTGTGTTAAAATTGTATTTGTAGAAACATACAGGCATCTGACAAACTACTAATCGAATTTTTAAATTTTTTTCTGCGTAGCCGGCCTTCGGCCGGGCTTAGGGATTACAAACTTCATAAATTAGTTTAGGTTCTTCGCTAAATAAAGTTTTTTTTGTATCAAGCGGTGACATGACATAATCCCTAAGGACATAATCCCCATTTCCGTTATGGGGATTATTACCAAATTAATTTCGGTCATAATCCCCATAATGGTAGTGGGGACTATGACCGAAAATTATTTGGACATAATCCCAATAAAAAACGGACATAATTCCCAGATTTATGGGGATAATGACCACGTAACAAATAGCCATAATCCCCATTATGGGGATTATGTCTTCTATACTAGTTGGTCATAATCCCCAAAATTAAAAGAATTTTTTTTTACTTAAAAGTTTTTCTGCGTAGTCGGCCTTCGGCCGGGCTTAGGGATTACAAACTCCATGCATTAAACCCACCCTCTCTGCAGAAAACGGGGATTATGACCAAAATTGCTTTGGACTTACTCCCCATAATGTGAATGGGGGTTATAACCGAAAAAAGTTCGGTCGTAATCCCAACAAGGAACGGACTTAATCCCCATTGGAATTGTGACCGTTTTGGAAACGGTCATAGTCCTCACAACTATTATGGGGGTAATGTCCGTGGAGATTATGTCCTGTCACCGTATCAAGCCTTTTGCCCGGTTAAAATCACTTTATGGGGGGTGTCATCGTTGGAAAGGTCTTTAATTCACTTTTTTAATGATACCACATTCGTCTCGATCGGACTAGTAGTTTGTCAGATATCTGTATGTTTCCACAAATCAATAAAATTTTAACAAACATCCTGAAAAAAGTAAAAAAAAAATAAAGTTACAACTTTGACCCCTAATATCTCAGTATGTTTTAGACTTACAGCGCAATTTTTTGGCGCAAATGAAAGCTTAAGGTCTTGGTTACAAGCTATATATACGAAAAAAATGTTTGTATACGTGCGATTTTGAGATATTAAGCATTTTGTAAAAAAAGTCTAGCTAAAATTTTTTAAAATGGTTTTTTGTCGCTTAAAGGGTTAATTACGTCATGTTACACCCCGTTGGAAAGATCTTTAATTACCCTTTCTAATGATACCATAACCGTCTTGATCGGAGAAGTAGTTTTTGAAATATTTAAGAAAAACCATTTGAACTTTAAACCTCACCCAAACGGGATAAGTTCCCACGGGTTTGAACACCACACTCGAAATCTAACAGTTCAAGGATTAAGGTCATATATATTTTTTTTAATTTAAACAAAGTTCGGTAAACTTTATTTATGCCCGTTTCTGTTGTAAAATGTAAATTTTTTTCTCAAATGATTAGTTTTAGAAAGAAAGCGCTCAATGATTTATTTTTAATTTATTAACCCTTTAAGTGACAAAACTTGATTTCAAAAAATTTGAACTAGACTTTTTTTACCAAGTGTATATAAACATTCTATACAGGCTTGTAGCCAAGATTTTAAGCTTTCATTTGCGCTAAAAAACGGCGCTGTAAGTCTAAAACTTACAGAGATATTAAGGGTCAAAGTTGTTTTTTTAAAACTTTTTTCAGGTTTTGTGTTAAAATTGTATTTGTAGAAACATACAGGCATCTGACAAACTACTAATCGAATTTTTAAATTTTTTTCTGCGTAGCCGGCCTTCGGCCGGGCTTAGGGATTACAAACTTCATAAATTAGTTTAGGTTCTTCGCTAAATAAAGTTTTTTTTTTGTATCAAGCGGTGACATGACATAATCCCTAAGGACATAATCCCCATTTCCGTTATGGGGATTATTACCAAATTAATTTCGGTCATAATCCCCATAATGGTAGTGGGGACTATGACCGAAAATTATTTGGACATAATCCCAATAAAAAACGGACATAATTCCCAGATTTATGGGGATAATGACCACGTAACAAATAGCCATAATCCCCATTATGGGGATTATGTCTTCTATACTAGTTGGTCATAATCCCCAAAATTAAAAGAATTTTTTTTTACTTAAAAGTTTTTCTGCGTAGTCGGCCTTCGGCCGGGCTTAGGGATTACAAACTCCATGCATTAAACCCACCCTCTCTGCAGAAAACGGGGATTATGACCAAAATTGCTTTGGACTTACTCCCCATAATGTGAATGGGGGTTATAACCGAAAAAAGTTCGGTCGTAATCCCAACAAGGAACGGACTTAATCCCCATTGGAATTGTGACCGTTTTGGAAACGGTCATAGTCCTCACAACTATTATGGGGGTAATGTCCGTGGAGATTATGTCCTGTCACCGTATCAAGCCTTTTGCCCGGTTAAAATCACTTTATGGGGGGTGTCATCGTTGGAAAGGTCTTTAATTCACTTTTTTAATGATACCACATTCGTCTCGATCGGACTAGTAGTTTGTCAGATATCTGTATGTTTCCACAAATCAATAAAATTTTAACAAACATCCTGAAAAAAGTAAAAAAAAAATAAAGTTACAACTTTGACCCCTAATATCTCAGTATGTTTTAGACTTACAGCGCAATTTTTTGGCGCAAATGAAAGCTTAAGGTCTTGGTTACAAGCTATATATACGAAAAAAATGTTTGTATACGTGCGATTTTGAGATATTAAGCATTTTGTAAAAAAAGTCTAGCTAAAATTTTTTAAAATGGTTTTTTGTCGCTTAAAGGGTTAATTACGTCATGTTACACCCCGTTTGAAAGATCTTTAATTACCCTTTCTAATGATACCATAACCGTCTTGATCGGAGAAGTAGTTTTTGAAATATTTAAGAAAAACCATTTGAACTTTAAACCTCACCCAAACGGGATAAGTTCCCACGGGTTTGAACACCACACTCGAAATCTAACAGTTCAAGGATTAAGGTCATATATATTTTTTTTAATTTAAACAAAGTTCGGTAAACTTTATTTATGCCCGTTTCTGTTGTAAAATGTAAATTTTTTTCTCAAATGATTAGTTTTAGAAAGAAAGCGCTCAATGAAAAAGGGGAAACGCGCCAGTTTAGCGCATTTTTTAAAAACGCGCTAGTTCAAACGCGCAAAGTTCAAAGTCCTACACTTGGACCCAGGGGATAAGAAAACGTATTTTTTCGGTCCTCCCCCTTTTAAGAGCGTGGATTAATAAATAATTGAAATAATGATAAAATAACATTACTTTAGTGCATAAAGTAAAATAAAATGAATTTGTAAACATTTACCGCGATGGACAAGGGAATTAATTAATGATTAGTAATAATCAGGGAAACCAAAAATATGCAGTATCATGTTTTTTCCTGTGCATTTTATTGATAAATGGGTAAGGTATTTATCCGTATCAGAAGTTTTTAAGAAATCTGGCATCGATTTGTTAGAGCATATTTTTGCATATTTTAGCCTTAAGAGCATATTTTTGCATATTTTAGGTTTAAGAGCATATTTTAGCATAAGAGCATATTTTTAGAGCATATTTTCAATTTTTAGAGCATTTTTCCACTTTTTAGAGCATTTTTTTACATTTTTAGAGCATATTTTTTTTCAATTTTTAGAGCATTCTTTTCCAATTTTTTTTATAACAACATTTATTTTTTATCCAACAAGGATATTTTTTTCAACAATTACGGAATTGTGACGATTGATTTCCCTTTGGCCTGGTCTTGCTTCAATCGGTATATAAAAATATGTTTTCTTTAGATTCAGCAACTTGGTAGAAAATATTAAGGCAAATATTTTTGTAGAACATATTTAACCCTCTAACTACCGCACATAACGGTATTTGGAGGGTCTATTCTCTAACAAATTGTAAAAAACACCGCTAAAAATGGGACATGATTTTTTTAAGAGCATATTTTTATTGTTTTTAGAGCATATTTTCCGTTTTTAAGGGCATTTTTTTAGCTCATAAAACGTGTTTTTTAGAGCATATTTTTGGTTTCCCTGGTAATAATCATTGATTTACAGGAAAATGTTTTAGAAGCTGAGAAATTTTTTATTAAAAAAATGTCTCACGATCTCTGAATTAAAAAAAAAACAGAATTCGGGAGTTTTTTATTAAGAAAACGCTTTAACATCTGAGATTTTTTTTTATAGAAAAAATTTTAGAATCTGTGTTTATAAAAATATGCCTTAATATTATTTCAAAAATCTCTTGGTATCGGAAACTTTTTTTAAGATAAAACCTTTCAGATTTTTCATTGGATATTTTTTTAAGAATCAGTGAGTTTTTCTACCGCAAAATCTTTTAAATTCAAAGAATTTTTCTGTAAAAGAATGTCTCAGAATTGTAAAATCTGACAACTTCTGTTTAGAAAAAATATCTCAGAATTTTTTTATTTTTTATCAAAAAATTATGTTAGTAAAATCAACTGAAAATGTCAGTTAAAATAACTACTTTGTAAGTTGTTTTGGGGTCAACTACTTTTTCAGTTAAATCAAAAAAACTTTGGAAATTTTTCAGACATAAAAAAAAATAAAATTAACTACTTTAAATAACTGTTACTACATCACAGTACTGTTTTGTTAGTTGTTCAAAAAAACGACTTAAAATAACTAACAGAAATAGTTGTTTGATATTTTTCATACAAAAACAACTGACTTTGTAGTTGAAAACAACTAACTACTGTAAAGTAGACAAATAACTAACATGTAGTAACTTACATAATTTTCTGAGTGTATATCCTGCTTTATATTGTGTCAAAAATTCGTATTAATATCTTCTAAACTCACCGTTTGAGAAGAGAACACGCGATTATAACATTTTCTATGTACGGGCCTTTTGCAATGTAAAACAAGTTTCAATTCGTCACCATATTAATGTTTTGCTCCTTACGCCATTTTTTTAAAAAATGAGTTAGGAATGGAATATATATAATATAAATATCCTCTTTCTTATTCCGAAGTCCGTTTTTGAAAACATCTTTTCAAATTTGAGATATCCAGCATTTTCTAAGAAAAAACACACCATTTTGACGTTTTTTGAAAATTTGCATTATAGAAAAGGCTCTACACTCAAAAAATTATGTTAGTAAAATCAACTGAAAATGTCAGTTAAAATAACTACTTTGTAAGTTGTTTTGGGGTCAACTACTTTTTCAGTTAAATCAACTAACAATGTTAGTTATTTTAACTGACAAAAAACAACTGACTAATGTAGTAAAAATTACTAACATTTGTAGTCAAAACAACTAATATGTAGTAAAAAAAAAAATAAACAATAGAGGTATTCAGAGTCTTGTTGCCAGCCCTGGCAATGTAGCAAAAGAGTACTTCTTTCAAAAAATACATGTATTTTGAAAAGTAAATTTAAAAAGTGCTCTTTTACCACCAGTGCCAGGGCTGGCAAGTAAGACTCTGAATACCACTAATATATTTTTTTTTCAAAAATTTTCTTTAAAAAAAAATTAAGACCAAATTTTTTCCAAGTTTTGTTTTAAATTGGGAAAAATAAAAAAAAACTATTTTTTTTTTTTGGAAAAACTTTGAAAAATTTTTAGTGATAAAAAAATAAAATTAACTACTTTAAATAACTGCTACTACATTACAGTACTTTTTTGTTAGTTATTAAAAAAACGACTTAAAATAACTAACAGAAATAGTTGTTTGACATTTTTTATACAAAAATAACTGACTTTGTAGTTGAAAACAACTAACTACTGTAAAATATACAAACAACTAACATGTAGTAACTTACATAATTTTCTGAGTATAGATTATTTAAAAATTAACGGATCTTGCATATTTTTGGAATGAAGATTAATTATGTTGGTACTATTCTACGTACCAAATTTTAATACCGTAACTTCTAAACATTTCAAGTAATGTCATATTTGTCATTTAGGTTGTGTGGGAGGTAGGCGTGTCCATTGACCGATCATCCCCATTTTTAATACAATGCAACCTGACTATATAAGTGTTCTAAATACCCAGTTTTGTCGATCTAGCTCTTTTTGTTTCATTGTTATTTTGTTTGGCGTTGAGAGCTCATTTGCTCCATATCACACAAAAGTCCCAAATGTGTAAGCAAAATTGGATATGGAGCATAATACCATAAAATCTTATTTTCTTAAAAGCTTAAAATCTTTTGATCTATTGTATGTAAAAGTCTGAAAACTAGAAGCACAGACTATAAACAGACTCGACAGTAGAGTTTTATTAAACAAAATGGGGAAAAACTAAGCGATTTTAGGATAAAACAGAGCGGTTTTTAGTCCGTTTTACGCTAACATGGCAACACTTTCTACGACTTAGGAGTGAGTGAAACAACAAAAACCGATCTGGCATCTATTTTTCTTATGGCGTTATATTAGCTTTCTCTTTCTGACCTAATTCGTAGAATAATTTGAAAATATTAACCATATGGTTCAGAACTATTTTTTTGACACCTGTCACTTATGTCGAGTCTGTATTAGTCTGTGCTAGAAGGTTTGTTAACAATATATGTAGCAATAAATGGTAAACATTAAAACAAAATCCATCGATTACTTTTCGAGAAAATTTGTGGTAAACCTATTTTATCGTTTTTCTCGAAACCGAGTTGTTGGCGTATAGAGCAAAACAATAATAAGCTGACGAATTGTAAACTTAAAACAGGTTTTCTGTAAAATCAATCATTTTGCGTTATAACTAGTGTTTGGGATCCGGGAATTCCCGGGTCGGATTTCCCGGGAATTCGCGGGAAAAGATTGACGGGAATTCCCGGGAATTCTTGTAATATTTCCCGGGAAATCCGGGAATTTTATAAAATAAACCATTTCACATAAAAAACGTTTATTTTAATTTAATTTTTAATATTTTTTTAACATACAGGAATAATAACATTTGCTATTTTTTGTATTTTTTTCTATTTGGAAGAACAGTGCAACAGGAAAACTGACCAAGTGTAAAAAGTATGACAATATCATGAAAAAACTTAAAAAGTCAAAAAATATACGTTGGTCAATGATAATTTTGCTAAGACTGTCAAAAAATTTAAAAATTTTAAACCTAGAATTTACATTTCCAGAACAAATATTAAAAGTACTGCCATCTTTATTAGTCTTTGCTCGAATAACGCAGTTCTAATTTTTTTTTGCGATTTTTAGCTTTTTTTGCGATTTTTTGTAGGGAAAAAGTTGCAATATTTTTTTTGTTTTGTTTTATTGTATTTCAGGATTTTTACCTTTTATTTTTTGATTTTTTATGTTTTTATAAATTGTTTATCTCTAATAAAACTGTTTTAATAAACAGTTGGTAAAATTTTATGTTTTTTATGATTTATATTAATAATAATAATTTCCCGGGATTCCCGGGACTCCCGGGAAATAAATTATTTTTTTCCCGTTTCCCGGGAAATTGAAATGTCCGGGAATTCCCAAACACTAGTTATTACACTATACTTACAAGTAAATGAGCGATATATTTAAATATAATTTTCTCTTAAAGAAATACATATCGATCAAAATTACGATACAAAACCACAAATCTGGACGAGAGATATGTTTTATATTATGAACACAGATGCTCTATGGAGCCATTTAGACATTCCCATTTACAGTTTTATTAAATTCCAAAAACTCGCGATTTTATTCGCGATTTTCATTTTTTAAATCACCAAAAAAAAGTGGTTATATTTAAAGGGCTGTAACTTCCTAAGTAAATATCACACTCAAAAAATTATGTTAGTAAAATCAACTGAAAATGTCAGTTAAAATAACTACTTTGTAAGTTGTTTTGGGGTCAACTACTTTTTCAGTTAAATCAACTAACAATCTTAGTTATTTTAACTGACAAAAAACAACTAAAATGTAGTAAAAATAAAGTAATCAATATATATTTTTTTTTTTTTTCAAAAATTTTTCAGAAAAAATATTGAAGATCAATTTTTTTCCAATTTTTTTTTTTTTTTTTAAAAAGTTGTGAAATTAAGAAAACGAAAATTTGTTTTTTTGGAAATAAATCTTTGAAATTTTTTCAGAGATAAAAAAATATAATTAACTACTTTAATTAACTGTTACTATATTACAGTACTTTTTTGTTAGTTGTTCAAAAAAACGGCTTAAAATAACTAACAGAAATGGTTGTTTGATATTTTTCATACAAAAACAACTGACTTTGTAGTTGAAAACAACTAACTACTGTAAAATATACAAACAACTTACGTGCAGAAACTAACACAATTTTATGAGTGCATATTTTTATAATCAAAATTGAAATTAAAAGCGAAACTCCTCTTCTTTTAACCTAAAATTTCAAAAAAATATGTGTCGTTAAAAAATGCATTTTAGATGCAAATGCATTTTTTGAGTGCATTTTCGTCAACTTTTACCACTTTTGATTTTATTATACCCTCCAACTTCAGTATGGAGGTATACTCACTTTGTCATTCCGTGTGTAACGCATCAAAATATCGGTCGGGGACCCCATAAAGTATATATATTACTAGCTGACCCGGTCCGCGTTGCTGACCCTGAAAAAACGTCGATTCTGTTTTCTATTGCATCTCGATCTTAATATACAGTGTAGGACAAAACTAAAGCACGGGACCGGGTCCTGAAGTAGCCTTTTGTTCCACCTTCGGTTAGCACTATCTATAGAGAAATCTATAGAGATGTAATGTTAATTTTAGTATAAACGGCGTTTCATTTTACGCATTCTTATCGAATCGTGGCTTTTAATATAGCTAAAGTTCCATGTTGCGTCCTCGGTAAGTACTATCTATGCTGTAAATTTAAATGAAATGGGTTTAGCCGTTTTTGTGTGATTGCGGAAGAGAAAGAAATAACTTTTATTAAATAAAAAAAGGGAGTGGCACTTTTTACCCCTTTGCCGAATCGCGCTCATGAACATGAACTGTTCCAGCTCGGTTAGTAGTAAAAGATAAAATAACGTTGAGTATAGCATAAAGGGGCGAGGAAACTTACGCCGCTTTGTCGAATAGTGTTCTTATATGTCCTGTAGTTCCACCCTCATTTATCTGTGCAGGAAATTTAGTTAGGATCAGCTTAGTCGTTTTTGCTTGATTGCGGAAGTGGCCGGAATATATATATTTTTTTTTTGCTTGACCAACGCTCATGGGATGTCTTCTATAAATGAAATTCATTGTGTTTTTGCGCCTTTTTACAATTAAAAACCTATATGGCCTTTATATACAATTGATTAGAACTATCTTGAATAAGAACGCCAAGAGAATCGGTTCAACTACTTTTGCGTAATTGCGAAGCATGTAATATAGTAAAAAGAGGCGTGGCATTTTATGTCTCTTTTTCCAATCGTAGTGTAAAATGTCCTATTGCTCCGCACTCCGTTGGTACCATAGCAAAGATTAGAAGGTACGCAGTGTTGTATTTCATGTATTTTCCAATATGGTGGCAAAATGCTTGTTCTTCCTCGTCTAACACGTATTTTATATTAAATTAGATTCTTTCACTCAAAAAATTATGGTAGTAAAATCAACTGAAAATGTCAGTTAAAATAACTACTTTGTAAGTTGTTTTGGGGTCAACTACTTTTTCAGTTAAATCAACTAACAATGTTAGTTATTTTAACTGACAAAAAACAACTGACTTATGTAGTAAAAACTACTTACATTTGTAGTCAAAACAACTAAAATGTAGTAAAAATTAAATAATCAATAAATATTTTTTTTTTCAAAAATTTTTTTAGAAAAAAATTTGAAGACCAAATTTTTTCAAATTTTTTTTTTTTTTTTTTTTTAAAAAAAAGTTGTGAAAAATAAAAAAACGAAAATTTATTTTTATTTTTTGGAAAAAAAACTTTGAAAATTTTTCAGAGATAAAAAAATAAAATTAACTACTTTAAATAACTGTTACTACATCACAGTACTTTTTTGTTAGTTATTCAAAAAAAACTACTTAAAATAACTAACAGAAATAGTTGTTTGATATTTTTCATACAAAAACAACTGACTTTGTAGTTGAAAACAACTTACTACTGTAAAATATACAAACAACTAACATGTAGTAACTTACATAATTTTCTGAGTGTTGTTTTTAAAAAATGGTATTTGTGTTTTATTTAATCAAATTAATAGTTTTTTTTTCTTTTTTGCTTTATTCACCGTTTTTTAAAGATAATACGCACTATTGATAGTTTAAAAACTTTTTTTCTCTCTTTTGTTGTTTGCTTTGTTGTTGTTCTCCTTTATGTTGTATTGTTTTTATTAAACGTCAAAACTTACATAAAGTGCTGTCACTAATACTTATTCAAGCGAAATACGACTCTGTTTTATTTCTATTTTGTTCTATGGTTGGTACTATCAGTGCTAAAAATTTAATTAAAATTGTATCAGCCGTTTTTGCATTATTGCAAAGCATGCAGAAATATTTTCAATTCAATACAAAGGGGCGTGGCATTTTACGCCCCTTTGTCCGATAACGCTCTAATTTGGCACATAGTTAGTTATTTCTTAGTACTATCTTGGATTTAAATTCCATCAAAATCGGTCCATCCGTTTTTTATATATTGATGTCATTAGTTGTGGAATGTAAAAATTAAATTTTGCCACGCCCCTCCGCACGCAGACGGAAAATCAAAAATCCGACTTGACAGTTTTACTCGCCAGGCTATTCTGAATATTCCCTGAAAATTTCATCAAGATCGGTCCAGCCGTTTTCGAGTCCATACGGAACATACATACATACCCACACATTCGTTTTTATATATATAGACTAGCTGACCCGGTCCGCGTTGCTGGCCCTAAAAAACATCGATTCTGTTTTTTATTGCATCTCGATCTTAACATACATTTTCGGACAAAACTAAAGCGCGGGACCGGGTCCAGAAGTATCCTTCAGTTCCACCTTCAGTTAGCACTATATATAGAGAAATCTATAGATAAACAGACAGACGTAACGTTAATTATAGTACAAAGGGGGTGTCATTTCACGCATTCTTATCGAATCGTGGCTTTTAATATAGCTAAAGTTTCAAGTTGTGTCCTCGGTAAGTACTATCTATGCTGCAAATTTCAATGAAATCGGTTTAGCTGTTTTTGTGTGATTGCGGAAGAGGAAGAAATAACTTTTATTAAATAAAAAAAGGGAGTGGCATTGTTTACCCTTTTTCCAAATAGCGCTCTAACATGAACTATAAGTAGTTCCAGCTCGGTTAGTACTATCAGTAGTAAGAGATAAAATTACGTTGATTATAAAATAAAGGGGCGAGAAAACTTACGCCTCTTCGTCGAATCATGTTCTTATATGTCCTGTAGTTCCATTTCCTGCACTATCTGTGCAGAAAATTTCATTAGGATCGGCTTAGTCGTTTTCGCTTGATTGCGGAAGTGGCAGGAATATATTTTTTTGTTTATTTGAACATCGCTCAGGGGTTGTCCCCTATAAAATAAATTGTGTTTTCGCTCCTTTTTACAATTATAATCTTATATGGCATATGTATGCAATTGATTAGCACTATCTTGATTAAAAAAGCCAAGAGAATCGGTTCAACTATTTTTGCGTAATTGCGATGGTAGTGTAACATGGCCTATTGTTCCGCACTCCGTTGGTGCTATCAGTGCTAAAAATTTAATTAAAATCGTATCAGCCGTTTTTGCAATATTCCAAAGCATGCAGACATATTTTTAATTCAATACAAAGGGGCGTGGCATTTTACGCCCCTTTGTCCGATAACGCTCTTATTTCGCACATAGTTTAAATTTCATCAAAATCGATTTATTCCTTTTTTATATACAGATGTCAATAGTGGTGCAATGTAAAAATTCGAGTTTGGCACGCCCCTCCGCCCACAGACAGAGAATCAAAAATCTGACCGCACAGTGTTACTCCCAGGCTATTCTTAATATTCCCTAATGATTTCATCAAGATCGGTCCAGCCGTTTTCGCATCCATAAGGAACATAAAGCCGTTATTGCATTATTACAAATCATACAGAAATATTTTCAATTCAATACAAAGGGGCGTGGCATTTAACGCCCCTTTGTCCAATAACCCTCTAAATTGGCACATAGGTAATACTTGGTTAGTACTATCTTTGGTTTAAATTTCATTAAAATCGGCTATCCGGTTTTTTTATATAAAAATGTCATTAGTGGTAGAATACAAAAATTTGTATTTGCCACTCCTCTCCGCCCACAGACAGAAAATCAAAAATCTGACTTGACAGTGTTACTCGCCAGACTATTCTGAATATTCCCTGAAAATTTCATCAAGATCGGTCTAGCCGTTTTCGAGTCCATACGGAACATACATAGCTATACCCGGTCCGCGTTGCTGGCCCTAAGAAAAAAACTGTTTTATATTGCATCTTTATTTAAATATGTACTTTATGTACTTTATGTACTGCAAATTTCATTGACATCAGTTTTGCCGTTTTTAAATAAATAACTTTTTATTTATGAAAAACGGGAGTGACATATTATACCCCGCCAAATCGCGCTCTACATATGACCTACAGTTCCCGCTCGGTTAGTTCTATCAGTAGTGACAAATTCGGCTTATCCGTTTTTGCGTGATTTCAAAACAGGCAGATATAACGTTCAGTATAAAACAAAGGGGCGTGGCAATTTACGCCTCTTTGTTCAATCGTGGTCAGTATAGTACAAAGGACGTTGCAATTTTGATCCCTTTTTCCTATAACGGTCTTATATGGCATACATATGCACTGTATGTAGTGAAAATGTCAAGAGAACCGGTTCAGCTGTTTTTGCGTGATTGCAAAACAGGCAGACAACGTCCAGTATAGAACAAAGGGGCTTGGCATTTTACTCCCCTTTTTCCAAACGTAGTTTAACATGGCCTATAGTTCCGCACTCGGTTAACACTATCAGTGATGAAAATTTAATTAAAATCGAATCAACAGTTTTTGTGTTTTTGCGGAGCATGCAGAAAAAATATAATCTTCAATACAAAAGGGCATGCCATTTTACGCCCATTTGTCCGATCACGCTCTGATTTGGCACATAGTTACACTGAGGGAAAAAAACATATTTAAATCAAAAATTTTCATTTTTAATTTAAAAATGCTTCATTATTTTTCAAAAATTTTATTATTTATATTGAAATATGTTGATTTAAAAATAAATACTTTTGTTTTAAAGTTGTTAACCTCTAAATTTAAAAATGAATAATTTCATATTTATTATGCTGTCGTAAAAACTCGTTACAAATTTGAATTATTGCCAATTCAAATTTTCATTTTAAAAACAATATTGTTTCATTTTCAATTTGATGTCAAACAATTTTAATTTTAGTTGTGAATTGACATTTCGAAATCATATGTCAAATTTTGAGATGAAAACATTTTTAATTTAAACATGTTCATTTAAAAAAAAAAATATTGCGTCATTTCTTAATTTTTGCAAAACAAAAAAAGAATTTTTGTTAAAAAATGAATAATCCCTAAGATATAATGAGTTATATCTGTAAAAAATTAGATTTGCGTAAAATATCTATAAGCAATGGTAAGTTATAAACTTCAATATGTTTTTTTTTTTGTTGACTAACTTGATTTTGTTCTTCTTTGGTTAAAGGGATTCTCTGGTTTAAAGGCGTTGTCGTGGAACAAATAATTGACGAGAATTATAAAATGGACTTAACGATTCAATTCCCGGAAAGGAAAATAATAAAATAATTAAGTTTAATCAGGTTAAGTATAACATGCAATTTTTAAGTGATATAAGTTTTTACCACAGTCAATATAGTCTAAGTTTATCATATTACCTATAGACTAGGTTTCACATAAAAACAAATCAAAATTTTATATAAAACTGCATATTATTTCTTTATTATTTTAAATAAATTGTTTAATATTAAAATTATAAAAAAAATGTTTTAATTAATAAAATTAAATGGTATGGAACAACACAAAAATAAAATTATATCAACCTTAAATCAACAATTTCTCACTTTTAAAATAAAAATGAAACAACTTTAATTTTAAAAAGTTACTTTTTATTCGCCCATTTTAAAAATGAAAAGAAACATTCTCAAATTAAGCAAAAACAAAGTTTGTTGACTTTTGTCACTGTTTTATTTTTAATTTGAGGTTGTTTCAGCTTAATTTGAAAATTTTTTTTTCTTAGTGTAGTACTTGGTTTAAATTTCATCAAAATCGGTCCATCCGCTTTTTATATATAGATGTCATTAGTAGTGCAATGTAAAAATTTAATTTTGCCACGCCCCTCCGCCCACCAACAGAAAATTAAAAATCTGACCGCACAGTGTTACTCCCTAGGCAATTCTGAATATTCCCTGAAAATTTCATCAAGATCGGTCCAGCCGTTTTCGAGTCCATACGGAACATAATACACACATACATACATACACACATCCATTTTTATATATATAGATAGATACACGCAAAAAATAAAAAGGGTGAATTTAAACAAAATTAGGGTATAAAATATCTAGGGAAAGTGTGTACCATACCACTACCCAAGTTAAAAGCATAAAATACTCAATTCCCTTAGGAAAACGTTTATAAAAAAAAAAACAAGGAATATATAAGCAAAAAACCTTAGGTAATATTGCCGTTTACAGAAACGGAAAATTAAGCAAAAAATACAAACAAATTACCCAAATGATTTAATTCAAATAACCATATCGTTTGCTTATTTTTGGTATGACCCAAAGACCATTTTTGGGAAAATGGAGTTAGGAATCAATTGTATATGATTATTATGTCTTCTTTCCAAATCCGTAATCTATTTTTTTATATATCGTATAAATTAGAAGATATCCAGCCCTAACTTTGCTTCATATCCCCAATATTAACATTGTCTTAACATTGGTTTGCTGCATACGTAACCTGACCAACTGTTTTTGTCCGAAAAGCGGGATGGAAAGGTTAAAAAAGCGGGATTTTGGTCTAAAAAGCGGGACTTTTTCATATCCTCAATTAAGTAATAGTAAGTTCGAAAAAGTATAAAAATTAATGATTTTCAATCGATTTTAACTCAACGTAGTGATATCCGTCCGTCTCTCTGTCTGTATGGCTTACTTTCGAAAGAAAGTAGTTTGTAATTTTTCCGGTCAGGTTGATATTGAATTTTAGAGAAATCGGTCTAGTGGTTCAGAAGTTATGAGCAAAACCGTGAATTTTAGCTTGGTTTCGCCTCCAATTCACGTATTAAATAAAGCGTTGAACACGCTTCGAAAGACATTGGTAAGCCAAGCAAATAGTTTTCAAAATATTTTCGTCACTTCAAAAAAAATTTACACTCAAACAAAATTACATAAAAAATCATTTAATCAAAAAAAATATATTCCTAGTCAAAGTCTTCAAACAAGGTGGATTTTTTTTTTTTTGAAAATTTTGGAATTTCGCTGCTCCTCAACCCTGGATTTGTTAATCGAGCTGAAATGCCTGGTAATTTTGTTTGAGGAAATTTAAAAAAATAATTTTTCAGATTTGAAAAATGTGTCAAATTCAAAAATTATATTTTTTACCAAATTAATATGGCTTACCGATATCTCGAAAATTATATGTATCTTATTTGATTAGGCAATGTTAAAAAAAATATTTTGTTTTGAGCATATTCATAAAAATTTTAATCAATATTTTTCTTAATTTTAGTGAATTTTCGCCCAAAACTCGTAACTTTGATTGATTTTCGCGGAGTCAAAGAGTTAACCGATTTTGCTCAAAATGTTTCAGGTCATTTCTCGAAAAAAAAAATAATTGAAATAAAAATAAACTTAAAATTTATTTCTGAATTATAATTTAATAAAAAAAGATAATTTAAAATCAAAATCAGTTTTTGTTTTTTAAATAAACGTTTAAACAGTTATTGTAAAAAAAAAAATTAAAAATGTTATTTAAAAGTCAAAAAGCGGGATAAAGCGGGATGAAGCGGGACTTTTGTTTAAAAAGCGGGATAGAAATTCAAGGCGGGATGAGACATCAAAAAGCGGGATAATCCCGCCAAAAGCGGGATGGTTGGTCAGGTTATGCATACGCCAATTTTCTGAACATGCAGCAAATTTTACACATAAAAGTTAAAATATTTTTATCTACTTTTGTTTTGATGCATATGACGTTGAGAGGGTGCATATCAAAACAATCTAAAAATTGCCGCTTGGTTATTGGTGTGACCCATAAACCATTTGCCACATGGAATTAGGAATCAATTGTTTATGATTGTTATGCACTTTATTTTCATCCGGAATTAATTTTTCGTAAGAATTAAAAGATATCCAGCCCCAACTTTGCTAATTTTAGCCAAAATTAAAGATAATTTAACAAGGTAAACTCAGGTTGACTTTGACCGACGTGAAAGAAAATTAAAATTGTTTATGCAAATATTCATTTAAACGGGATATGAAGCAAAACGCGACCAAGTCTTTTTTTGTTAAAATCAAAATAACTTTTGATATCTTGTGCAAAAACGTATAAAAGTCTATATTTTTTCTTAAAACATTTTAAGCAATCGATACCAAAAGTAAAAAAAAAATCTATCGTGTAGATTTTTAATAAAGTTATTGTAAAATTTCTTTTTCGTTTTTCTCAAAACAAAGGAAATGGTCTTTGGGTCATACCAAAAATAAACAAACGATATATAAATGATTACTTTTGACTATTATAGCCTATTCACATCTACCGAAAATATTGTAGATTTTAGCTGAAATCTGACTTAAAAATCTATGCCGTTTACATATACATTTTTTTACGTTAAGCGAGATTTTGTTTTAGCAACCCTGTTTATTTTTGTAAACAAAAAAAAACTCAATCGGAATTATTCCAAAACAGCATTTATCTTCGGCCGGAAGATGGAATTTTTTGTTTAAAGAGAGTATCCAATGACAAAAACACCAAGAAACCTCTATTTGTCTAGAGATGCTTTGTTGATATCAAGATTTCTTAACCTTTTGGTCGCTGAAGGGCCGACATCATGGAAAGCGGATAGCACATTTCTTCTATGGCTCTAAATAAAATCCAATAATACCCATTATAACTATCAATAAAAACACGTTTGTGTTATATCTGCCATTGTTTTAGTTAAGTTTTTTGATATATTAAAAATATAATTTTTTACAAATATTTCTAATACAACAACCCTGCTTTTCATATCCCATAGTTAAATAGACTTGACACAGACATTATTATTTTTTATTATCAAATTGGTGATATTGGAATGATTCTAAACTTAAAACGCTGTTTAATATATGTTTGCATATAGATGTTAGCGTTTTTAATTTTTTTTTTCTTAGTTGTCCACAAATTTTTGAAAAAATAAAAAAAAAACATGGCCGTGCTGCCAATACATCAACACTGTGACGTGTCTGGGTTTTCTGTAAGCTATCGAAATGTTATAAAATCTCCTAAAAGTTATCGATAATTTATGAGATTTTAGTAAAATCTCATTACGAACGAGATTTTACTTTATATGGGGAATCTCATTAAAATCTCATAAAATAACAGAGATTTTAATCAAAATCTTGCCTATTAAAGTGCTTCAAAATACCTACGATTTTTTGGTTTTTCTATAAAAAGAAAGACGCCTTTATATTTTTAAGTAATTTTATTTATTTAAGTTATAAAATATATTACATATTATTTTAAAATTATAAAATAAAAAAACCTTTTATATATTATATTTTTTTTATAAAATTACAACTTACGAAATATTCATTGAATTGTTCATGGCTTCCTTCTTGTCCCAAAAAAACTTTGTTGTAAATGGCGTCCAATCATCATTTTTAGGCTTATAACAAATTTGTATCGGCCGACAAACGTTTTATCACAATTTGTATGCTTTGTTTAATTTAAAATATTTTTTTTTAGTACATTATATATATTTTTCCAGAACACATTATTTTTTATGTTTCTGGTTCACCGTTCGTATGTTTATGTTTGTACTTCTACCATTTTATAATTAATGGCGTCTTCACATATTTTAAGACTTTTCACATTGTTTTTGTGAAAAATTCCTAAGTTTATTGGTAATATAGTGCTGCTTTACAATAGACAAAAAATGGAAGGTATATTGCATAAAATGTAAAACACCATGTGTTATCCTAAAAAGCTATAGACTTTTTACCTAAGGTTTGCATTAATGTAATTTACACATTATCTAGATAAATTTTAACAAGCTGCGTGTGTAAGTATTCATTAAACTCCATATAAAAAAAAAAGTTACCAAGTTCGATTGGATATTTTTACACACGTCTTTTTTTTGTGTGTAGGTATTTTGAAGCACTTTTCTAGTCAAAAGTAATCATTTATAATTGGTTATTTGAATTAAATCATTTGGGTAATTTGTTTGTATTTTTTGCTTAATTTTCCGTTTCTGTAAACGGCAATATTACCTAAGGTTTTTTGCTTATATATTCCTTGTTTTTTTTTTCATAAACGTTTTCCTAAGGGAATTGAGTATTTTATGCTTTTAACTTGGGTAGTGGTCTGGTACACACTTTCCTTAGGTATTTTATACCCTAATTTTGTTTAAATTCACCCTTTTTATTTTTTGCGTGTAGGTTCACCCAAAAAAAAACAATTAGGTACAATTTACCTAAGTTTTTTCGCAGGAATCCAACTCGAAAAGTTTCTTTGCTTATTAGCCGAAACAACTTAGGTAAACTTACAAAATGCAACTAAGCATTATTTCAAATTTAGTTTTGTTTATTTAGGCAATATATTTAAATAAATGGTACAGTTTGATTGGTTAAATGACGTATTTTTTTATGTTGATTTAATCATTTTATATATCCCCTTCCATACAAAATGCTCAATATTATAAATTTTAATTAGATTTATTTTTAATAATTTTTTTTAATAAAAAGGACAATTTTATAATAAAATATAAATATTAATAATCTTAAAATACATACTTTTGATTTAAAGACTTGCCTTCAACATAATCGTAGAATCGTTTTATTCAACATGATCAGTGACAACCAAATTTTTTTTTGTCAAAGACAATTTTTCTATAAAACATTTCTCAAAGACAGAAACTTTCTGAAAGACAATTCTTCTATAGAAAATTTCTGAAAGACAATTTTTCTACAGAAAATTTTTAAAAGAGAGATTTTCTATAGAAAATTTCTAATAGACAATTTTTCTATAAAAAAATTCTGAAAGACGGGTTTTCTATAGAAAATTTCTAACAGGCAATTTTTCTATAGAAAATTTCTCAAAGACAATTCTTTTATAGAAACTGTGTCAAAGACAATTTTTCTATAGAAAATTTCTCAAAGACAATTTTTTTATAGAAAATTTCTTGAGACAATTTTTCTACAGAAAATTTCTGAAAGACAATTCTTTTATAGAAAATTTCTTAAAGACAACTTTTTTATAGAAATTTTCTCAAAGACAATTCTTTTATAGAAAATTTCTGAAAGATAAATTTTCTATAGAAACTTTCTAAACGACAATACTTCTATAGAAAATATCTGAAAGATAATTTTTCGATAGAAAATTTCTGGAAGAATATTTTTCTATAGAAAATTTCTGAAAGATAATTTTTTTATATCAAATTTTTGAACGACAATTTTTTTATCGAAAATTTTTTAAAGACAATTTTTTTATAGAAAATTTCTCTCAAAGACAATTTTTCTATAGAACATTTCTCAAAGATAATTCTTTAATAGAAAATTTCTTAAAGACAATTCTTTAATACAAAATTTTTTAAAGATAATTTTTCTCTAGAAAATTTAACAAAAGGCGTATTTTGTTGGCATAATTATCAGTGTTCTACCATACAAAGTTCACATTAGTGTTAACGCTTAAAATTTTAGAAGTTAAAAATTAACTTGCATACATTGTGAATGATTCTCTTATTGTTAATGGCTCTCTTTGGTATTAATAAAAAAGATAAATATTTTTGTGTTGCTTTCAAGCTAAATTGCATTTAATAAACTAATTTTATCAATATTTCATCGAAAATGTGTAATATTTTACAAAACTATTCCAAACGACGCAAAATTAAATTGAGAAATTTATGGAAGTTAACGTTTCGTTTTTTTCGATTTGATGCATGCTAACAATTTAAGTTTGCCAACAAAAAAGGCCTAAAGATAATTTTTCCATGGAACATTTCTGAAAGGCAATTTTTTTATAGAAAATTTCTCAAAGACAATTTTTCTACAGAAACTTTTTCAAAGACAATTTTTCTACAGAATCTTTTTTGAAGACAATTCTTCTATAGAAAATTTCTAAAAGACAATTTTTTTGTAGAAAATTTCTAAAAGAGAGATTTTTTATAGAAAATTTCTAACAGACAATTTTTCTATAAAAAATTTCTGAAAGACAGGTTTTCTATAGAAAATTTCTTAAAGACAATTTTTCTATAGAATATTTCTCAAAGACAATTTTTCTACAGAAACTTTTTCAAAGACAATTTTTCTCGGAATCTTTTTTAAAGACAATTTTTCTATATAAAATTTGTGAAAGACAGGCTTTCTAAAGAAAATTTCTGAAAGACAATCTTTCTATGGAAACTTTCAAACACAATTTTTCTATAGAAAACTTCTGAAAGACAACTTTCCATAGAAAAATTCTCAAAGTTAATTATTCTATAGAAAATTTCTCAAAGACAATTTTTCTATAGAATTTTCCTATAGAAAAATTTTGAAAGACAATTATTCAATAGAAAATTTCTCAAAGAGAATTTTCTTTAGAAAATTTTTGAGAGAAATTTTTTTTTATAAAAAATTTTTGAAAGACAATTTTCCATAGAAAAGATCTCAAAGACAATTGTTCTATAGAAAATTTCTCAAAGACAATTTTTCTATAGAAAATTTCTGAGAGTAATTTTTCTATAGAAAATTTTTGAAAGACAATTTTCCATAGAAAAATTCTCAAAGACAATTATTCTGTAGAAAATTTCTCAAAGACAATTTTTCTGAGAGAATATTTTTCTATAGAAAATTTTTCAAAGACAATTCTTCTATAGAAAAATTATGATAGACAATTCTTCTATAGAAATTTCTGACAGAAAATGTTTCTACAGAAAATTTCTGAAAGTCAATTTTTCTATAGAAATGCAATTCTTCTTTTGAAAATTTCTGGAAGACAATTTTTCTATAGAAATTTTCTGAAAGGCAATACTTCTATAGAAAATTTTTGAAATACAATTTTTCTATAGAAACTTTCTCAAAGACAATTTTTTTACAAAAAATTTCTTAAATATAATTCTTCTATAGAAAATTTCTTGAAGACAATTTTTCTATAAAGACTTTCTCAAAGACAAAAAAACTTTCTCTATAGAAAATTTTTGAAAGACAATTTTCCATAGAAAAATTCTCAAAGACAATTATTCTGTAGATAATTTTTCTGAGAGAATATTTTTCTATAGAAAATTTCTCAAAGACAATTCTTCTATAGAAAAATTATGATAGACAATTCTTCTATAGAAAATTTCTGACAGAAAATGTTTCTACAGAAAATTTCTGAAAGTCAATTTTTCTATAGAAATGCAATTCTTCTTTTGAAAGACAATTTTTCTACAGAAATTTTCTGAAAGACAATACATCTATAGAAAATTTTTGAAATACAACTTTTCTATAGAAATTTTCTCAAAGACAATTTTTTTACAAAAAATTTCTTAAATATAATTCTTCTATAGAAAATTTCTTGAAGACAATTTTTCTATAAAAACTTTCTCAAAGACAATTTTTCTACAGAAAATTTTCCAAATACAATTTTTTTATAGAAAATTTCTGAAAAGCAATTCTTGTATAGAACATTTCTGAAAGACAATTTTTCTCTAGAAACTTTTCCAAAGACAATTTTTATAAAGAAAATTTTTTAAGACAATTTTTCTATAGAAACTTCCTCAAAGACAATTTTTCTATAGAAAATTATTCTTTAAAAAATTTTGCAAAAACAATTTTTCTTTAAAAAATTGTCTTTATAGATATTTTCTATAAAAAAAATTTATGAGAAATTTTTTATAGAAAAATTGTCTTTGAGAAATTTTTTATAAAAAAATTGTTTTTAGAGATATTTTCTATGGAAAAATAGCTTGAAAAACTTTCTATACAAAAATTGTCTTTCAAAAAATTTCCTAAAGAAAAATTGTCTTTCAGAAATTTACTATAGAAAAACCATCTTTCAAAAATTTTCTATAGAAAAATTTACTATGAGAAATTTTTTTATTGAAAACTTGTCTTTAGATTTATTTTCTATAGAAAAATTGACTTTGACAAATTTTCTATAGAAAAAGTGTCTTTGTGAAATTTTCTATAGAAAAATTTTCTTTGAGAAATTTTTTCTGGGAAATTTTCTAGAGAAAAATTGTCTGAGAAATTTTCTATAGAACAATTGTTTTTGAGAAACTTTCTATAGCAAATTGTCTGAGAAATCTTCTATAGAACAATTGTTTTTGAGAAATTGTAAAATGTTTTGAGAAATTTTTTTATAGAAAAATGTTCAGATTCCTCCTTCTATTTTTCTATAGAAAATTTGTAAGTTACCCAACGAATTCTACGATACAGTCTTCAAATTCTAAACTACTATATTAAACTACAATTATTTACTTTTGTTGTTGTAACTTCACCAAATATCTTTAGGTCAATTGAATAAACAAAGAACAGCACCATCTGCTATATAGACCACGTCACTTCACATTCTGCCGCGAATTGGAAACCTAAAAAAAATTAAATGTAATAAAAAAAACAATAGCATAATATCAATAAAGTCTCACTCGCATGATGATCATTTTCACCCAAAAATGGATTTATTTAATTCTTACCTAGGCTGGAACACTTGAGGCATGATTGGGTTCTCGTAAATTTGTTTTAAGTTCCTTAAAATGTAAACTGCCTACATTAGGTGGAGATTCCAAGTATTCCAAGTAAGTTTCGATTTAAAGCGTGGTGAATGCCGCAAATGTTCGGATAAACCACCACCGCACTGTGGCGCCTTTTCCCTAAAAGCGTTGCAAAAATCCAAAAATTGACAGAAGAATTTGATAAAATGAATGATTACATCTGGTTGAAAACTGCTCACTGATTAAGAATCCAAAAACATTTTTGAAATCGGAAATTATGAATTATAGAGCCACCCAAAGTTGGCAATTTTTCAGTCTGTTAAAAAAAGTTAAAATTTAAAAAAAATATATCATCTTTTAAATTGAATTTTAGGCAAACTATGCAACCGATCATTATTTTTTTGGTGTCGTTTGAAAGGTATATTAATTCAAATGAAACGATATAAAAAAACGGGTTATTTGGTCGAATACTTTGTTTTTAGGCGCAGTTTTGCAAACACACAATATTTCGGTCTTTTTTTATATTTGATAGAATAGAACTAAAAAAGTGACGGTTTGTGACGGGATCTATTAAACAGAGGATGTTTGGTATTTAATACTCTAACTTATTCAATAAAAATTGGGTGCCCGTACTTGCCTGTGTACGTGAAAAAACAAAGAAACTGTAACAACTTTTACTACGAAAAGGAGATATTTTTAAAATATCCTAACAGATTTTGGGCAGTTTTGAGATCCACTGTAATTTTTTACCAAGCTTAGTAGATGTATTGTTCTTTAATTTATTATTTTGTTTTTTTTTGGCTTTTTTATTTGCTTATAACGGCCCCTAGCGGAAAATTTTTTTCTATATGTAACCACTTTGACGAGCTGTGACTCCTGAACGAATTAAGATATTTTAAAAGTTAAAATGTTGTATTTTTATTTATTATTATTTATTTACAAGATTTGCCATCATAATAAATTATGAAGGTAAATATTATTTACATAGGTGCTAACGACTAAGGTTTTTGACCTACACTCATAGAAATATCTTAGTAGAAAAATTAGTAAACCCATTGTAGATCAAGTTTTACAGAATATTGCCGTATTCAACAAAAATTAATGTTGATATCGTTGAATAATCAGTAAAGTTGAATCAACTATTTACAACGATTATACAGAATTCAATAGATAAAACCAAAAAAGAAAAAACAACCCTGTTCGTTCATTTTTGTATTATCAAGTTGGTAGCAATGCATTGCAATGTGAAATTTGTTTGTCTCTTATAAAATTATTTTATGTGTTTGTTTCTTATAAAAATATTTAATATTATAAAAATAAATAAAAATAGGATCTGATGATCAGATTCTGATCTGTAAATATTTGGTAAGTAATAAAATACATTGATTACTTTATGTATTCATACTATATTATAATTTTTTTGTTTTTTTTTAAGGTTTTTGATTTGGTGTCATTTGAAAACTGGAGAATGGCTTACGAGTGCATAATATAAATAAACGAAGTGTGTGTGAAAATCTCGTATTTCAATATTGCAGCTTAAAAAGCCGGTGATAATTCTAAAAAATATTGTGATTTATACTTAATAAAAGAATATTTACAAATAACAACAAGCTTTTTTTTTTTTAATAATAAAATTTCTTATGTTAACAAAAATATGAGTTGAGTTTACAAAAAATACGAGTTGATTTACAAAAAAACGAGTTGATCAACTTTTACAAAAACTGACAACAATTTTTATTGAAATCAACATAAATATTTGTAGGGTCAAAATCAACAATGATTTCTGTTGAATTTACAACGATTTTCTTTGGGAATACAATGATTTTTGGTTGAGTGTATGTTGTATTTTTAATAAAACAAAGTTAAACATAAAAATTGCCAAAAACTTATGTTTCATCTCGGAATTTTTAAGAATTTTTAAATAGACAAAAGTTTGTGTACAAAGGAAGAAACAAACGTTATCTAACAAGATTTTTAATAAATTTTTAATTAAAAAAGTATTGAATTTTTTTAACCCTAGTGAATGATCTGTTAAAATTGAACCTACAGCTAATTCCAAAAAAAAAAAATTGTGTTGAATTCTCATTGAGTTTATAGTTCTTTTTTTATATATTTGAAAGTTTCTAATCATCTTTTAAAAATTTGCCTATGTTAAGACATAAATATACTTGGTTAGTTTAAAAGTTGAAACTTTTTTTGAATATATAAGTTTTAAGTAAACTTTTATTTGACACAATTAAAAAATTACTTAAAAAAAAACAAAAAAAAAATTCAAGTAAAATTTTAAAATTTATTAAATTTTAAATATCAAATGGTTTTCTGGTGAAAAATTGAGTAATATTTTACTCAGTACCGTTTAAAAATTCCTAATTTTTTTTCTTATATTTTCTCTGTCATATTAGAGTGGTATTTTTTTGAGACTTTTAATATGTATTGTGATTATTGTTGCGCTAAGTCTAATCGGCAAGTTAAAAATGCTTAACGAGAATATCGGCTTGCGAATTGAGTTAATTTGACGCACAAGAAGCTACATTTTAAATGATTTTTAGATTTACAATTTACAACAAAAGAGGTCAAAAGGTGTCACTGTGCACAGTGCCGAAGCGGGCCTATTACAATGCGGATGCGCTTTTCTTAAAGCTAAAGGAGATAAAATTCAAGTGCGTTTTAAACATTAAAAATGCCTTGATAACTTCAAAACTTATGATTTTTGCAATGAAAAAAGTCAAAACGAGGCACTGTGCTGCAGTGGGCCAATGGCCATGCAGGCTACTTATTTTAAGCTGTAGGGTTTCTTTCAAATGCTTTATAAATATTGATAATATCTTTATTACTTTAAAATTTGTAATGCTTACAACGAAAAAAGTCAAAATACGACACTGTGCACAGTGCCGGGGAGTGTTCTTTCGAATGCTCTTTAAATTTTTAAAATATATTCATTAGTTCAAAAGTTATGATTTTTGCAACGAAAAAAGCCAAAAGGCGCCACTGTGCACCGTCTGCAACTGAAAGTTAATGTTTTGGTTAATATACGTTTAGCAAATATACATATACATTCTTTTTGCTTACCTTTTTAATTAATGAAATAAATTAATTCCTCATATATTAAGAAAAAAAAATTAAAGACAATGTGTTGTTAATGTGCTGTTTACGATGTGGCATTAATATGTCGACTTTATCGAATTAAATTTATTTATATTTATAAAAAAAAACTTAGGTAAAAGATTCATGTTTGTGTACACGCAAAAAATAAAAGGGGCGAATTTAAACAAAATTAGGGTATAAAATACCTAAGGAAAGTGTGTACCAGACCACTACCCAAGTTAAAAGCATAAACTACTCAATTCCCTTAGGAAAACGTTTATGAACAAAAACAAGGAATATATACGCAAAAATCCTTAGGTAATATTGCCCTTTAAGGAAATGGAAAATTGAGCAAAAAATACAAATAAATTACCCAAAATATTTAATTCAAATAACCATTTATAAATGATTATTTTTGACAAGAAAAGTGCTTATTAATACCTATGATTTTGGGGATTTCCGTAAAAATAAAGACGCTTTGTATATTTAATTAGTTTTTTTATTTAAACTATAAAATACTATTTATTATAATATAATATTTAACACATTATTAAAATCATTTTTTATAATATAAAAACTCACTATATGTTGATCCATACCAGAACGGCTTCCATCCGTGCCAAAGAAAACACTAGCTGCAAGGGCGTCCAATGAATTATTTTAGTTAAATAGATAACAAATTGACCGGCATTATTTTCATGATTATGTTTATGATTTTTTAATTATTTGTATTTCTATATATTTTATATTGTTTTCACTAGAATAACTTATTTTGTTTAGTTGCTGCTTCGCTGTTCGTTTTTGCATGTATGTTTGTGTTTGTACATCTACCATTTTATAATTAATGGCGTCGTCACATTTTTTGAGACTTTTCACATTGTTTTTGTGAAAAATTCCTAAGTTTATTGGTAATATAGTGCTGCTTTACAATAGACAAATAATGAAATGTATATTGCATAAAATGTAAAAGACCATGTCACAGACTAAATACAGACTCGACAGTAGAGTTTTATATGAAAAAACGGGGAAAAACTAAGCGATTTTGGGAGAAAACACAGCGGTTTTTAGTCCGTTTTACGCTAACATGGCAACACTTTCTACGATTTAGGAGTGAGTGAAACAACACAAATCGACCTGGCATCCATTTTTCTTATGGCGCGTTATATCAGTTTTCTCTTTCTAACCTAATTCGTAGAATAATTTGAAAATATTAACCATATGGTTAAAGAATACTTTTTTGACACCTGTCACTTATGTCGAGTCTGTATTAGTCTGTGACCATGTGTTATTCTAAAAAGCCATGGATTTTTTACCTAAGGTTTCCATTATGTAATTTACGCTTTATTTAGATATATTTTAACAAGCCGCGTGTGTATTCACTAAACTCCATATAAAAAAAAAGTTACCAAGTTCGATTGGATATTTTAACACACGTCTTTTTTTTTTGTGTAGGTTAAATTTGATATTGTAAACAATGCTATTTTACAAAATAAATGTCATATACAATTTAGTCAAAACTTGAGCAATTTCTTGAACTCAATATAAAAAAAAATTACCTAAGTCACATTAGATTGTTTAACACTAGTTATTTTTTTGGGTTATTTTAAGCACTTTTCTAGTAAAAAATAATCATTTATAAATGGTACACTCAACCAAAAATCATTGTATTCCCAAAGGAAATCGCTGTAAATTCAACAGAAATCATTGTTGATTTTGACCCTACAAATATTTACGTTGATTTTAATAAAAATTGTTGTCAGTTTTTGTAAAAGTTGATCAACTCGTTTTTTTGTAAATCAACTCGTATTTTTTGTAAACTCAACTCATTTTTTTGTTGATATAAGAAATTTTATTAATAAAAAAAGGTGGTTGTTATTTGTAAATATTATTTTATTAAGTATAAATCACAATATTTTTTTTAGAATTATCACCGGCTTTTAAGGCTGCAATACTTAAACAAGATTTTCACACACACTTCGTTTATTTATGTTATGCATTCGTAAGCCATTCTCTAATTCTAATGACACCAAATCAAAAACCTAAAAAAAAACAAAAAAAAATATCATATAGTATGAATACATAAAGAAACCAATGTATTTTATTACTTACCAAATATTTACAGATCAGAATCTGATCATCAGATCCCATTTTTATTTATTTTTATAATATTAAATATTTTTATAAGAAACAAACACATAAAATGATTTTATAAGAGACAAACAAATTTCACATTGCAATGCATTGCTACCAACTTGATAATACAAAAATGAACGAACAGGGTTGTTTTTTCTTTTTTGGTTTTATCTATTGAATTCTGTATAAGTGTTGTAAATAGTTGATTCAAATTTACTGATTATTCAACGATATCAACATTAATTTTTGTTGAATACGGCAATATTCTGTAAAACTTGATCTACAATGGGTTTACTAATTTTTCTACTAAGATATTTCTATGAGTGTAGTTTCAATTAAATAATTTGGGTAATTTTTTTATATTTTTTGCTCAATTTTCCGTTTCCTTAAATGGCAATATTACCTAAGGTTTTTTGCTTATATATTCCTTGTTTTTGTTCATAAACGTTTTCCTAAGGGAATTGAGTATTTTATGCTTTTAACTTGGGTAGTGGTCTGGTACACACTTTCCTTAGGTATTTTATACCCCAATTTTGTTTAAATTCACTCTTTTTATTTTTTGCGTGTAGTTTTAGCATATTTTTGGTAAAATTATGCCAGATTTTTGCTCATTCCGACACAGATTTTTTGCGTGTACGAAAAATGTGCAGTTCTTTTGAACTAGTTAAATTGAACTTAGTTCAATTGAACTAGTTAAATTGAACTAGTTCGTACAAGCAACTCTATAGGTAAAGTTATAAAGTTATCCATCGGCCGTTTCATAGATCTGGCATCACCAAAGATAATTGGAAAATTCTGGCAATGCCAAACTAAAGTTCAAACGTAAAGCAAAGAGAGACAAAACACAATCTGCATTCTCACTGTAAAACTGGTATCTTCCATCTCGCTCACATTTCGATTTGTGATAAAATTTCGTAAACAATACCATATGGTTGTTGTTTACTACTTTTTCAAACGCCATTTGTTATCCTACTCAGTGATTTTGTCCAGAGTCATAGAGTAGTCCAACAAATGGCGTTTGAAAAAGTAGTAAACAAAAACCATATGGTATTGTTTACGAAATTTTATCACAAATCGAAATGTGAGCGAGATGGAAGATACCAGTTTTAAGGCTCCCATACATTTCAAACAAATTGGATGACTTGTTGGATGACCAATGTAATTTTTCTCGTGTATGGGGCTGTCGGATGGTCGGATGGCTGGTCGGATGAAAAATCAAAAAGTTTTGATTTTTCGATGGTCGGATGAAAAGTTGGATGACATGTCGGATGGTGTATTGACTTGTCATCCGACCGTTGTACGAACAGAGACGTTTTAATTCATTATTTGTTATTGTTTTTCACAAAGTGATGTTTTTGTATAAAGCAATGATGTTAAAAAGTAAATTTTAACCTAAATGTTTTAAAAAAACATAAAAAAGAGTTGAAAAATAAAAAAATTTTCATGTTACTCCTTCAAGAAAAAAATGAGCGGTCATCCAACATGTGTATAAATTTGTCGGATAAGTGTATTTTGAAAATATTTTTTCGTCAACTAACAAGTCATCCAACATGTATTGTGACTCTGGGCGGCTTTACAGTGAGAATGCAGATTGATTTTTGTCTCTCTTTGCTTTGCGTTTGAACTTTAGTTTGGCATTGCCAGAATTTTCCAATTATCTTTGGTGATGCCAGATCTACAAAACGGTCGATGGATTACTATGTCACTATGTAGTAGTCTTGAACAGAGTCATAGAGTAGTCCAACAAATGGCGTTTGAAAAAGTAGTAAACAAAAACCATATGGTATTGTTTACGAAATTTTATCACAAATCGAAATGTGAGCGAGATGGAAGATACCAGTTTTACAGTGAGAATGCAGATTGTTTTTTGTCTCTCTTTGCTTTGCGTTTGAAATTTAGTTTGGCATTGCCAGGACAATGATCACGTAAAACGATAGTTGGCTATCGTCAATTTTTGGAGCCTTGTTACTCCTAAACTAATCAAAATGTTTCAAAATTTTTTAATGTTTCTGGATTAGACAACACTCTTTAATAATTTAATAAAAAAAACTTTCAAATTTCCCTTCAAAACGATATGTATTTTGATGTCGTTTAAGCATCGTCTATCGTTTTCGTTTTACGTGATTAGCCCCCAGAATTTTCCAATTATCTTTGGTGATGCCAGATCTACAAAACGGTTGATGGATTACTATAGGTACATACAGACGACGCAATATTATGTACAATATTCAATTATATTGATGGTGTGTGGGTAAGATTGACCATTGTACAATCGTCAATATTACCCACACACCTTCAATATAATTGAATATTGTACGTAATATTGCGTCGTCTGTATGTACCTTATGTCACTATAGTCTTGAACTACACGCAAAAAATAAAAAGGGCGAATTTAAACAAAATTAGGGTATAAAATACCTAAGGAAAGTGTGTACCAGTCCACTACCCAAGTTAAAAGCATAAACTACTCAATTCCCTTAGGAAAACGTTTATGAACAAAAACAAGGAATATATACGCAAAAATCCTTAGGTAATATTGCCCTTTAAGGAAACGGAAAATTGAGCAAAAAAATACAAATAAATTACCCAAATTATTTAATTCAAATAACCATTTATAAATGATTATTTTTGACAAGAAAAGTGCTTATTAATACCTATGATTTTTGGGATTTCCGTAAAAATAAAGACGCTTTGTATATTTAATTAGTTTTTTTATTTAAATTATAAAATACTATTTATTATAATATAATATTTAACACATTATTAAAATCATTTTTTATAATATAAAAACTCACTATATGTTGATCCATACCAGAACGGCTTCCATCCGTGCCAAAGAAAACACTAGCTGCAAGGGCGTCCAATGAATTATTTTAGTTAAATAGATAACAAATTGACCGGCATTATTTTCATGATTATGTTTATGATTTTTTAATTATTTGTATTTCTATATATTTTATATTGTTTTCACTAGAATAACTTATTTTGTTTAGTTGCTGCTTCGATGTTCGTTTTTGCATGTACATATGTTTGTGTTTGTACATCTACCATTTTATAATTAATGGCGTCGTCACATTTTTTGAGACTTTTCACATTGTTTTTGTGAAAAATTCCTAAGTTTATTGATAATATAGTGCTGCTTTGCAATAGACAAATAATGAAATGTATATTGCATAAAATGTAAAAGACCATGTGTTATTCTAAAAAGCCATGGATTTTTTACCTAAGGTTTCCATTATGTAATTTACGCTAGGAAGTAACTACACCCAAAAAAATAACTAGTGTTAAACAGTCTAATGTGACTAAGGTAATTTTTTTTTATAATGAGTTCAAGAAATTGCTCAAGTTTTAACTAAATTGTATATGACATTTATTTTGCAAAATAGCATTGTTTACAATAATAAATTTAACATACACAAACTTGAATCTTTTACCTACACCGAACCAAATACGGCAGTAATATTTACGAAAAAGCATGTTGACTTGACGAAAGAACAATCATTATACAGCTAACAAAACAGGGGTGTTGATTTGAATAAAATTTTCGTTAATTTATATTTGAGATAAATTTGACGAAATTTCGTTAAATTAACAGAATTATTTTCGTCAATTTGAATAAAATAGTGTATTCAATTTGAATAAATATCATCAATTTAACAAAATAATTTTCGTCGATTCCACGATATTTTATCAATTTTACTAAATTTTTCTACCCTTTTGAAAAGTAAAATATCCATAAATATTATTTTTAATTTTGAAATTATATTTTTTATTAAATGGAATATGTTAATATTTTAAAAACTTAAAAAATGTTTACTATAATAAACAAAACAATTACAAAATAATAAATAATAATAGGTACAAAAAATAATTTAATAAACTTACAAAAGGGGATGAATTTATTAAAAACGAAGAAACTGCTGCCGCGTGTTCATATTTCCAATGTGTTAATTGAAATTATTTATCTTTGCCTAAACCTTTGTCAATGTAATGTAAAGAAAACCTAAAACATTAATAAAAATGAAAATTAGTTTATAAATTTAATTATTATGATATGTATATGTATTCATTACTTACATAAAGTTTTGTCATCTCTAGAAGTTTTGTAGAATTTGAAGACGCTTTTATAATGCCAAAAAAACATGGTAAAAACTTAAAAGCTTTAGCAATTGCATTAAATTGCATGAAAAAATAAACAAATTTTAGCAAAACATAATTTTTCTTATGACAATGCACAATGCAAAAAGTAATGGCGTCCAAACTAATAATTTTAGTCAATTTGACGAAATTTAGTCAATTTGATGAAATTTAGTCAATTTGATGAAATTTCGTTAATTTTACTTTTTAGGGGATGTAAACTTGACGAAATTTTGTTGATTTTAATAAAATTTGTTGAATCTTAAAAAAAAATTGACAAAATTTCGTTAAAGATCTACAAAATTTTTTTGTTGATTTTACCTACGCGATTTGGTTCGGTGTAAGTTTTTTTTTATAAATATAAATAAATTTAATGCGATAAAGTCGACATATTAATACCACATTGTAAACAACACATTGACAACAAATTGTCTTTAATTTTTTATAAAATATATGTATGAGGAACTAATTTATTTAATTAATTAAAAAGGTAAGCAAAAATAATGTGTTAATATATTTGATAAACGTATATTAACCAAAATATTAACTTTCAGTTGCAGACGGTGGTGGTTTATCCGAACATTTGCGGCATCCGCCACGCTTTTAATCGGAACTAGGGTTCTATAGTCGAAAAGTCGATTAATCGACTTTTTGTATGAAAAAGTCGAAAAGTCGAAATCGACTTTTTTGTTCTTAAAAAGTCGAAAAGTCGACTTTTGCTTTCGACTTTTTCGACTTTTTTCGACTTTTTTTTCGACTTTTTTCGATTTTTTTTTTTACTTTTGCTAAATGAAAACAATTTCTTTCTTCTGAAAAAAATTTCAAATGAGAGCCGAGTTTAATAACAACTGAAGCTGTTGGTGTTTCCATGTATTTTGTATGTGAAGCAAAAATGTCAATGCCAAATTCATGAGTTAGAAAGTGTTAACTGCAATATTCACCAATATTTTTGATTATTGTAAACACCTCAGTGATAGGGTTCTATAAATCGAAAGTCGACTCTTTTGCTTTCGATTTTTTCAACCTTTTCCACATTTTCGATTTCTTCGACTTTTTTTGATAAATAAAATACAACCAAAAAAAAAATAGCACCTAAATGCTTACAAGTCAAAACTAAACTTTTATTTACAAAAAAAATCGACTTTTTAAAGTTGGAAAAGGTCGAAAAAAGTTAAAAAGTCGAAAAAAGTCAAAAAAGTCGAAAAGTCGAAAAAAGTCGAAAAGTCGAAAAAAGTCGAAAGTCGAAAAAAGTCGAAAAGTCGAAAAAAGTCGACTTTTTAAAAAGTCGAAAGGTCGAAAAGTCGACTTTTTAAAATTTGAAAAAAGTCGAAAAGTCGAAAAATCGACTTTTTAGAAATTGAAAAAAGTCGAAAAGTCGAAAAGTCGACTTTTTGTTGCGACTATATAACCCTAATCGGAACTTGTAAAAATACACTACTTGGAATCTCCACCCAATGTAGGCAGTTTAAATTTTTAGGAACGCCATAAAAAACATAAAACAATTGGTTTCCGGTTCGCAGTGTTGGTTCAATAGTGAACACCAAAGCAGATCCAGAAAATGACTTCAGGTTTTTGATTGCAGATTCCACACATGGTTCAGATCCATTTTGGGTTGAAATAATCATCATGCGAAGTAACAACAACAAACGTATTTAAATGTAGTTTAGAATAGTAGTTTAGAATTTGAAGACTGTATCGTAGAATTCGTTGGGTTAGTGGTCATTCAGCATCTACACCCACCACACAATTATTAACAGATTCTGTAGAAAAAATTCTTTAGAAAAATAGTCTCACAATATGGTACTTTCTACAGAACAATTGTCTCAGAATCTGAAAATTGTTCTAAAAAAAATTTTATATAGAAAATTTCACAAAGGCACTTTTTCTATAGAAAATAACTAAAGACAAATTTTCTATAAAAATATTCTTATTGTCAATTTCTCTATACAAAATTTCTGAAAGATGGTTTTCTATAGTAAATTTCTGAAAGACAATTTTTCTTTAGAAAATTTTTTGAAAGACAATTTTTTTATAAAAAAAAATTCAAGCAATATTTCCATAGAAAATATCTCTAAAAACAATTTTTTTATAAAAATTTCTCACAGAAAATTTTTCTATAGAAAATTTCTGATAGACAATTCTTCTATAGAAAATTTCTTAAAGACAAGTTTTCTATAAAAACAATTTTAAAGACAATTTTTTATAAAAAATTTCTCATACAATTTTTCTATAGATAATATGTATTAAGACAATTTTTCTTTAAAAATTTCTCAAAGTCAATTTTTCCATAGAAAATTTCTAAAAGACAATTTTTCCATCGAAATGTCTGAAAGACAATTTTTCTACAGGAAATTTCTGAAAGACAATTTTTCTATAGATACTTTCTAAAAAAAACAAAAAATATCTAAAGAAAAGTTGTTTTTGCGAAATTTTTTACAGAAAAATTATCTTTAAGAAATTTTCTTGTCTTTGAAAAAGTTTCTATGAAAAATTGTCTTTCAAAAATTTTCTATAGAAAAAAAATGCCTTTTAGACATTTCCTATAGAAAAATTGTATTTGAAAAATTTTCTATTGAAAAATTGTCTTTGAGAAAGTTTTTATAGAAAAATTGTTTTTAAGAAATTTTCTATAAAAAAATTGTCTTTCAGAAATTTTCTATAGAAAAATTGACTTTCAGAAATGTTCTATAGAAAAATTGTCCTTGAGAAATTTTCTATAAAAAATTTTCTTTTAAAAAATTTTCTATAAACAAATTGTCTTTGAGAAATTTTTTATGAAAAAATTGTCTTTCAGAAATTTTCCACAGAAAAATTTTCTTTTAGAAATTTTCTCTGAAAACCTGTCTTTTAGAAATTTTCTGTAAAAAAAATTGTCTCCCAGAAAAATTTTTTTTTCCGAAATTTTCTATAGAAAACCTGTATTTTAGAAATTTTATATAGAAAAATAGTTTTTCAGAAATTTTCTGCAGAAAAATTGTCTCTCAGAAATTTTCTATTAAAAATTGTCTTTGAGAAATTTTTTATCGAAAAATTGTCTTTGAGAAAGTTTCTATAGAATTTTTTTTAAAAAATTTTCTATTAAAGAATTATCTTTGAATAATTTTCTATAGAAAAATTATCTTTGGGAAATTTTCTATAGAAAAATTATCTTAAAAAAAATTTCTATTGAAGAATTGTCTTTGAGAAATTTTCTGTAGAAAAATTGTCTTTGGGAATTGTCTTTCAAAAACATTCTCAAGAAAAATTTCTCTCAGAAATTTTCTGTAGAAATATTGTCTAAGAAATTTTCTATAGAATAATTGTCTTTGAGAATTTTTCTATGAAAGTTGCCTTGTAGAAGTATTCTATAGAAAAATTGTGTTTGAGAAAGTTTCCATAGAAAGATTGTCTTTCAGAAATTTTCTACAGAAAACCTGTCTTTCAGAAATTTTATATAGAAAAATTGTCTTTGAAAAAATTTCTGTAGAAAAATTGTCTTTGAGAAATATTCTATAGAAAAATTGTCTTTGAGAAATATTCTATAGAAAAATTGTCTATAAAAAATTTTCTATAGAAAAATAGTTGTTCAAAATTTTTTTATAGAAAAATTAACTTTCAAAAATTTTTTTTAGAAAAATTGTCTTCCAGAAATTTTCTATAGAAAAATTGTCTTCCAGAAATTTTCTATCGAAAAATTTTCTATAGAAGAATTGACTTTCAGAAAATTTCTACAGAAAAATTGCCTTTCAGAAATTTTCTATGGAAAAATTATCTTTGTGAAATTTTCTATCGAAAAATTATCTTTTTTAATTGGCTTAAAACCAATTTTCTATAGAAAAATTGGTTTTAAAACATTTTCTATTCTATTTCTAAATTTTCTATAAAAAAATTATCTTTTAAAAATTTTCTATTAAAGAATTATCTTTGTGAAATTTTTTATAAGAAAATTGTCTTTGAGGAATTTTCTATAAAAAAATTGTCTCTAAAAAATTTTCGATAGAAAAACTGTCATTTGATATAAAAAAATTATCTTTCAGAAATTTTCTATAGAAAAATATTCTTCCAGAAATTTTCTATCGAAAAATTATCTTTCAGAAATTTTCTATAGAAGTATTGTCTTTTAGAAAATTTCTATAGAAAAATTGTCTTTCAGAAATTTTCTATAGAAGAATTGTCTTTGAGAAAATTTCTATAAAAAAATTGTCTTTAAGAAATTTTCGATAGAAAAATTGTCTTTCAGAAATCTTCTGTAGAAAAATTGTCTCTCAGAAATTTTCTAAAAAAAAATTGTCTTTGAGAAATTTTTAATAGAAAAATTGTCTTTGAGACAGTTTCTATAGAAGAATTGTCTTTGAGAAATTTTCTATAGAAAAATTGCCTGTTAGAAATTTTCTATAGAAAACTTGTCTTTCAGAAATTTTTTATATAAAAATTGTCTATTAGAAATTTTCTATAGAAAATCTCTCTTTTAGAAATTTTCTATAGAAAAATTGTTTCTATAGAAAATTTTTCTTCCAGAAATTTTCTATAGAAAAATTGAAGAATTGTAAGTCTTTAAATAAAAAGTTTGTATTTTAAACTTATTAATATTTATATTTTATTATAAAATTATCCTTTTTATTAAAAAAAATATTAAAAATAAATCTAATTAAAATTTATAATATTGAGCATTTTGTATGGAAGGAGATATATATAATTATTAAATCAACCTAAAAAAATACGTCATTTAACCAATCAAACTGTACCATTTATTTAAATATATTGGCTAAATAAACAAAACTAAATTTGAAATAATGCTTAGTTGCATTTTGTAAGTTTACCTAAGTTGTTTCGGCTAATAAGCAAAGAAACTTTTCAAGTTGGATTCCTGCGAAAAAACTTTGGTAAATTGTACCCTAAAATTTTATAATTCCACACAAAAAAAAGACGTGTGTAAAAATATCCAATCGAACTTGGTAACTTTTTTTTTGTATGGAGTTTATTGAATACACACCCGGCTTGTTAAAATTTCGCTAGATAATGTATAAAATACATATTTTAAACCTTAGGTAAAAAACCAAGGATGGGTACCAATTCAATAAAAGTATTGGTATTGGTTTTTAAAATTATATTAGTATTGGTATCGGTATTGGTTTTCATTTTTTGTTGAATTGGTATAGGTTTCGGTATTGGTTTTGAATTATTTAGGTATTGGGTATTGGTATTGGTTTTAGCCTCGAATCGGTATCGGTTTTTAATAAGTATTGGTATTTATCTTATATCGGTTTTGGTATTTGTATGGAAAAGGTTTTGTCGTTAATATTAATTAATTTAAAGTAAGTCGTCCTTCTGTCCGCCCCACAGTTTCACACTGGGGCGAGATGGTAGGTTTTTTGGCCAAAAGTCTCTACAGGTCGTAAATGTTAACCGATTTTTTTGAAATTCAGAATATAAGCCTATATTAAGGTAATAAATAAGTGCCTTGAAAGTTTTTGAAATCAGACCTACAAGGAAACTATTTCAGGGTGGACACTTCATTTTTAATAAAATTTACAGATGTAATAGATGAAACAAATGAAGAGAAACTTGTCTTTTGTTTATGTATTTGAATTAGAGATGGTCTGTAGTCCCGTAATTTGCGTGACTCAAAAAACTACGTGATTCAGGCGTGATCGATTTTTATTTAAATCACGTGATTATATATCACTCTATAGAGTGATTTTCATTTAACATAGTGGCTCCACCTTCTATAATTATGTGGACATTTATTCCGACATACGTCAAAATTGTGTTATTTCTCGTGTGCCATAGTCAAATGTTATACATATTTATGTTGGAAATAAATGTTAACATAGCTCTCCAAACATATTTCTTAACAATTATGTTAACATAAGAAATGTCAAATTCAAGAGTTTGTTGATGGCGACATTTTGGAAAAATACAAATTCACAAAAAACATTCGCTTTATAATTAATAAATGTGGCTTTTTGAAAGAACGTAACTAAATAACGTTAAATTAAAGCTTTTTAATTTAAAAAAAAAGGTGTTATATGTATTAAAAAAATAAATAAAAAATAAAATCCAAACGACCTTCATCAACAAATTCCTGAAAAAAATGAGTTAACATAAATTACGATTACACCACCCTTTAACATAAAATGAAAATACAATAAAATTCTGCCGACGTTATCTCTTATGTTATCTACAATTTTATGTTGGTGTATCCGGAGCGTAAATTAAGTACTATATTAGGGTAATAAATAAATGACTTGAAACTTTTTGAAATCGGACCTACAAGGAAACTATTTCAGGGTGGACACTTCATTTTTAACAAAATTTACAGATGTTATGGATGAATCAAATGAAGAGACACTTGCCTTTTGTTTAAGTATTTGAATTGGAGATGGTCTCTGGTCCCGTGATTCACGCGTGAGCGTGAGTGATTTTCATTTAAATCATTTGGTTATAGAGTGATTTTCTTTTAAGGCAAGTGACTATATTAAGTTAATAAATAAGTGCCTTGAAACTTTTTGGATTCAAACCTACAAGGAAACTTTTTCAAGGGTGGACACTTCATTTTAAATAAAATTTACAGATGTTATAGATTAAACAAATGAAAAGACATTTGTCTCTTGTTTATGTATTTGAATTGGAGATGGTCGCTGGTCCCGGGATTTGCGTGACTCAAAAAAGTGATTTTCATTTAAATCACGTGATTGTGAGTTGAAAAATTCTGAGTGAGTGTCTAGAGAGTGAGTCGAATTTTTGCGTGAGGGATGTTTTTTTTTTGAAAACCCCCTTTTAAAAAAAAAATATTTTTTTAGCAGTATTTGCATTCAGAATTAAGTCTAACTTTAAACTAAGTAGGACATGCTTAACCATTTTAGACAAAGATTCATTTTTTTTTTTGGAAATGGTACCTATTTAGTAAAATTAGCACCGGCTGATCTCAAAACTCTTGTAAAAAAAAATTAATGTTCCGTTATTCCAGAAAAGCCTGTATTTCAACTTTTTATGCAATTTTATTATTTGGATTTATTTGATATTTTATTAATTTATTTCGTTATTTTCAAAATAAATAGCTTCAAAATGTTTCAATTAGTGGAATTTGATAATAAATTAAATCTAAAAAAAAATAATATTAATTAATAAAAAAATTAAAAGTCTAAACTAAAAAAATGCTAATTTTTCGTTTTTGCTTGAAACAATTTCTGTGCTGATGCACATTGCATTTAATGCACATATAAATTCCGGTGGTCAAGGGGAGATATTTTTTAATTGCAGAAAGATGAGACTTCACATTTGTAACAAAATATACCTGAACTTCATCCTTTTCATACATAAATATTTTTTTGAAAAAGGTGATCGAAATGGGTTATAATGCAGGTGGCCCCTTTTTCGATTTTAGATCTTTTGGCAATTGCGATTACACGGGTCAATTTTTTTCTTATATGGGTTCACACTTACGACCGTAAACAAGTTGTTTAACAAAACACCAGTAACAGAATAAAAACGTAATAGATACAGAAAAAAGAATTTTTTAAACACGTAGCCCTTAAAAGTTACGATAATACCAAATAAAATCATAATATAAATAAATATTATAATTTCATTTGTACCTACAAGATAAAATTATAATTACACATTATAATTTTATTTTAATGTAAAATAAAATTGCGAGTGAACATAATTTTATTTTACATATTATTGATATTTTGCAACTATGTACTTTTGTTTGACCTCATCAATATTTCAAAATAATTAAGTTTGTTTACTTTTACATTTCTCAATAGTTAACAAATTTGTCGACCCATTAAAATTATGGTTCGTTGCTCTTTACAAAATTCCTTATAATTAATAAATGCATTTTTATCGTTAACAAGTTTGTCGACCCATTAAAATTATGGTTCGTTGTTCTTTACAAAATTCCTAATAATTAATAAATGCATTTTTATCGTTAACAAGTTTATCGACCCATTTAAAATTCCAGACAAAATAGCTCAATATGCAAAATATCAATATTTAGCAAATTAAGCATATATTATTAAATTGTAAGTTATATAGACAACAATACTGTAATATTATTGGTTAGTTAAGAATTTTACTTGAATAAAGCAACTGCAATAAAAAAAATAATAAAACAAATAAAAACCGACACGCGTTTTTATTTTTTTTATAAAGGGTATTACTACCACATTTAATTCTTAAACTCACAAAAATAGCAAGTGTGAACTGCACATTATGCGTTCTTAAATTCTAATATAATATGACTGTGCCTCTAATAAAACAATAAAATTTTTTTTCTGGATTCTGGTGTTGTGACATAAAATTTTGTAACGTCTGCTTGATTAAAATTTTGGAATTTCCAAAAAAGGACATTAGTATTTTTTTTTTTACAACGCAAAGAAGAGTGCAGTGACATTCAATGTACATACATCAAATATTAACAATGTTTGCAAAAGAAAAAATTTCATCACAGAAAAGGTCTAAATTTGTTAAGATCTACTTTTATTAGGGGTCATAAAAACCGTGACAAAAAATATTTCTTTTATGTTTTTATGGCTTTTAAAATTCAAGTAGCTAACTCCGTTTTGTTATGTGACATTGCATGCAAACGATTACTGATCGATGTAACATCTTTTACAATTCGTTAGTCAGGTAAAACCTAATAATGTGATGGAAACGAAAATAAGAATACAAAAAACCGAAACAAAACCGATACGAAAGTAGAAAAAATGAATTGGTATTGGTTTTTTATTGGTATTGGTTTTGAAGAATAAAAGTATTGGTTTTTAATTGGTAATGGTAGTGGGGAATCGGTATTGGTTTTTTTTTTCGGTATTGGTATCGCACAAATAAAGGTATTGGTTTTTAATTGGTATTGGTTTTCAATTTGAATTGGTATTAACGGGTATTGGTACCGAAAAGGTATTGGTACCCATCATTGGTTTTTATGGCTTTTAAAATTCAAGTAGCTAACTCCGTTTTGTTATGTGACATTGCATGCAAACGATTACTGATCGATGTAACATCTTTTACAATTCGTTAGTCAGGTAAAACCTAATAATGTGATGGAAACGAAAATAAGAATACAAAAAACCGAAACAAAACCGATACGAAAGTAGAAAAAATGAATTGGTATTGGTTTTTTATTGGTATTGGTTTTGAAGAATAAAAGTATTGGTTTTTAATTGGTATGGGTAGTGGGGAATCGGTATTGGTTTTTTATCGGTATTGGTATCGCACAAATAAAGGTATTGGTTTTTAATTGGTATTGGTTTTCAATTTGAATTGGTATTAACGGGTATTGGTATCGAAAAGGTATTGGTACCCATCATTGTAAAAAACCCACGACTTCTTAGTATAACACATTATTTTACACATAAACTTAGGTATTTTCCACAAAAATTACGTGCACAATAAATTACAAAAACGGTAAACATAAAAACAATGGCATACATGCAAAAAAACAAACGGTAGCTAGCATAACAACACGAAACAAGTATTCTGGAACAAATTATATAAAATGTGATCAAATAATAGTAACTAAAATAATAAAAAATAGTAATAATAATTAAAGAAAGTCATACACTCAACCAAAAATCATTGTATTCCCAACGAAAATCGTTGTAAATTCAACAGAAATCATTGTTGATTTTGACCCTACAAATATTTAAGTGATTTCAATAAAAATTGTTGTCAATTTTTGTAAATGTTGATCAACTCGTTTTTTTGTAAATCAACTCGTATTTTTTGTAAACTCAACTCATATTTTTGTTGATATAAGAAATTTTATTTATAAAAAAAAGCTTGTTGTTATTTGTAAATATTCATTTATTAAGTATAAATCACAATATTTTTTAGAATTATCATCGGCTTTTAAAGCTTTAATATTTAAACACGAGATTTTCACACACTCTTCGTTTATTTATGTTATGCACTCGTAAGCCATTCTCCAGTTTTCTAATGACACCAAATCAAAAACCTTTAAAAAAAAAACAAAAAAAATTATAATATAGTATGAATACATAAAGTAATCAATGTATTTTATTACTTACCAAATATTTACAGATCAGAATCTGATCATCAGATCCTATTTATATTTATTTTTATAATATTAAATATTTTTATAAGAAACAAACACATAAAATAATTTTATAAGAGACAAACAAATTTCACATTGCAATGCATAGCTACCAACTTGATAATACAAAAAAGAACGAACAGGGTTGTTTTTTCTTTTTTGGTTTTATCTATTGAATTCTGTATAATCGTTGTAAATAGTTGATTCAACTTCACTGATTATTCAACGATATCAACATTAATTTTTGTTGAAAACGGCAATATTCTGTAAAACTTGATCTACAATGGGTTTACTAATTTTTCTACTAAGATATTTCTATGAGTGTATACACAATACAAAAGTGTTTGCAGTCCAAAGAAAAAAGAATTTAAATGTAAAACTAAGGATTGCACGCCACTTGCAACCAATGCCTTTTTGGACCCATAAGGAAGCCATAATTAAATTGATCAACATATTGTAAGTTGCAGTATTATAAAAAAAATGTGCATCACTGGTGCTCTTCGTACTACACCTACGGCTGCATTAGAAATCCTCCTTCACCTGATACCCTTGGACATATTGGGTAGGCAGTATGCAGCTGCGTCGGCAATTCGACTTAATAGCACGCTGCAATGGAGGAGCAGCGATTGTGGCCATAGCGCGATCCTGAAAAAGATAACAATACCACAAAATGTGGATTGTGCTCCCTCTTTGAGCCTCTTTGAGCGCCACTTTACCACTATGATACCATCCAGGGAGTCTTGGATGGGGGATACTCCGGGAAGTGGAGCTACCATAAATTTTTACACAGATGGATCGAGGCTGCACGAACAAGTGGGCTTTGGGGTCTATTCGGAAGAGCTTGGATTGAGCCTGGCTCGTAGATTGCCAGATCATTGCAGTGTCTACCAGGCAGAGATGCTGGCAATAAAGGAAGTGGCTGACTGGTTGAGCTGCAATGTCTTGTCTACAACCGCAGTCAACATCTATACTGACAGTCAAGCCGCGGTCAAGTCCCTGGATTCAATGTTTCTGAAAACAAGATCTGCCCTTAACTGCCGCACGTCTTTAAATGAGATGGCCAAGCAGTTTAACATACGACTCATATGGGTCCCAGGGCACAGAGACATTCCAGGGAATTGCAAAGCCGATGAGCTTGCAAGACTAGGAACTTCCTTACAGGTTCCAACAGAATTGGAATGTGTTGGTATGCCTCTAGAAACTTGCAAGCAAAACCTACGGCTTTGTTCTGCGACGGAGACTAATCAAAGATGGGCAAATGGATGGACGTGTGAGACAACACGACTGATTTGGCCTTCTCTTAATCAGGGGCGCACAAGTGAGCTGATATCGCTTCCAAGAGGAGAGATTTCAACGGTGGTTTCTATAATTACCGGACACTGTCTTATAGGGAAGCACGCAGAGCGGTTAAATGTGCCGTCGAATGACTTTTGCCGAAGTTGCATGGATGAAGAGGAGTTGGAAACTATCGAACACTTTATTTGCCATTGCCCGGCACTTTCTGGTCAGCGACTTGCTTCACTGGGATCTAGGGAGCTGTACGATCTTTCAGATTTGTCGGATGTCAAAATTCAACATCTAAGGAGTTTCATAAAAAGCTCAAACTGGTTTAACGACAGGGACTAGTAGGGAAACCTATTACCACAGACTAATACAGACTCGACATAAGTGACAGGTGTCAAAAAAGTATTCTCTAACCATATGGTTAATATTTTCAAATTATTCTACGAATTAGGTTAGAAAGAGAAAACTGATATAACGCGCCATAAGAAAAATGGATGCCAGATCGGTTTTTGTTGTTTCACTCACTCCTAAGTCGTAGAAAGTGTTGCCATGTTAGCGTAAAACGGACTAAAAACCGCTGTGTTTTCTCCTAAAATCGCTTAGTTTTTCCCCATTTTTTCTTATAAAACTCTACTGTCGAGTCTGTATTTAGTCTGTGCTATTACGATCCCGTGGTATCACAATGGACCTCAGAGTCTACGTGTGTTGACGTAAAACGTCAGCAGCCACTTACAACCTAACCTAACCTATTATAAAAAAAAGATATTATTATTAAATGCATTTTTGTTTATTCAATGTCTTAAAAATATGATTATATTCAATATTTTATAATTTAAATAAAAAAAATAATAAAAAATACAAAGGCGTCTTTCTTTTTATAGGGAAACCAAAAAACCTAGGTACTATAAAGCACTTTCCATATCAAAAAATAATCAAAAATAAATGCGTAATTTATTTATGTTTATTGCTTAATTTTCCTTTTCCTTAAACGGCAATATTACCTAAGGCTTTTTGCACATATATTCCTTGGTTTTTTTCATAAACGTTTTCCTAAGGGAATTGAGTAATTTATGCTTTTAACTTGGGTAGTGGTCAGGTACACACTTTCCTTAGGTATTTTATACCCCAATTTTGTTTAAATTCACCCTTTTTATTTTTTGCGTGTATACACACAAAAAAAAGACGTATGTAAAAATATCCAATCGAACTTGGTAACTTTTTTTTTATATGGAGCTAAATGAATACACTGACAAAAATAACCTTCCTGATATTAATGAAACGGATTCATTATTTTGTTTTCATTACTTAAATGAAGGAATTCATAAGCTGATTGAAATTTCATGCATGTTATGAACAAATTTTATGAAACTTGTTTCATTAGATTTCATAATTTCATTAAAAAATATCATAAGATTTTTTGGAACTAAATACAACTCTGCGTTGCGAATAAGAGAAAGAAAACAGAACAAAAACATACGACGTTTTATTACACCACGCGTGTTTAGTCTAATTGTAATTTTTACATGTGTGTTAACTTTTTTCTAATAAAATAAAATAATTTATATTTTTTTGCTTTGTTGTTGAAACTTGTGTGTGTGTGTTATGCTGGTTATATCTAATTGAAATTACAAGTGAAAAGTTCCGTATAAGTGCTTCTTTTGACTGTTTCTTATAAATTATAATATAATTTGCAACAGAAAAATAGTTTTTTAAGTCATTAAAATTGTGTGATGAAATTTTGGGTAATTTGTGTTGTTCCATTGCTACGTTGTTGCTACGTTTTGGCAACACGTGTTTTTAAAGTCATCGCGTTTTTGTCTTTTATAGTTTACCTTATATGGCAATTCAGACCAATTTAAGTTTGGAGTAAAATTTTGTTGTTTGTAAAAACTAGGTGAAAACCATAAAAAGTGTGCAATTAAGGGTCATGTCACAGACACAGACTATAAACAGACTCGACAGTAGAGTTTTATAAGAAAAAATGGGGAAAAACTAAGCGATTTTAGGAGAAAACAGAGCGGTTTTTAGTCCGTTTTACGCTAACATGGCAACACTTTCTAAGACTTAGGAGTGAGTGAAACAACAAAAACCGATCTGGCATCCATTTTTCTTATGGCGCGTTATATCAGTTTTCTCTTTCTAACCTAATTCGTAGAATAATTTGAAAATATTAACCATATGGTTCAGAACTACTTTTTTGACACCTGTCACTTATGTCGAGTCTGTATTAGTCTGTGTCACAGACTCAATTCCGTTGGGAAGTGGAATAAGTGGTTCACTCGTGAAACGCAAAGCAAATACTTTTTTTCGGAATGAAACCACTTTTAGCTATTCAATTCCACTTTGATTTTTGAAAGTGATTTCATTCCGAAAAAAAAAAATTGTTTTGCGTTTTACGAGTAACAACTTTTTTTCAAATTCGATCGGAATTGAGTCTGTGACATGCCCCTAAATAAAATTTCAGTGAAGGTTACAGTGATGGTTACATGTGACTTACCAAAATTGTTATTAATGCAAATTTTCACTTATGGGTGTATGATACGTGCTGCTTTTAGGTAACTTGTTCCTAACTTGATTAGGGGCTTTCTATGGAAATTTTGATAACTTTAACCAACATGAATTTATCGTAATTCCCATATCAAAACCTTAATAAAGTTAGCAACTAGTTACCTGTAAAAAGCAATTATCATACGCTCATTACCAACTACTATTCCACATTTAATCAATGAATATTTTCATACATTTTATGGAAAACTTCATAAAACGTTTCAAACAAGTTCTACGAATATTTTCATTATTTATATGCAAGTTTTCATTGAAAGGAACTTTAATGACACCAGTTTCATTAATCAAATGAAACCTGTCTTCGGTTGAAAATGTGAGTCATTTTTCATTAAGGTTAAGTCAATTTTCATTAATTTCACGAAGCTATTTTTTTCAGTGTATACACACGCGGCTTGTTAAAATTTATCTATATAAGGTGTAAATTACATAATGCAAACCTTATGTAAAACATCTATAGCTTTTTAGAATAACACATGGTCTTTTACATTTTATGCAATATACCTTTCATTTTTTGTCTATTGTAAAGCAGCACTATATTACCAATAAACTTAGGAATTTTTCACAAAAACAATGTGAAAAGTCTTAAAATATGTGAATATAATTAGCACAGACTAAATACAGACTCGACAGTAGAGTTTTATAAGAAAAAATGGGGAAAAACTAAGCGATTTTAGGAGAAAACACAGCGGTTTTTAGTCCGTTTTACGCTAGCATGGCAACACTTTCTACGACTTAGGAGTGAGTGAAACAACAAAAACCGATCTGGCATCCATTTGTCTTATGGCGCGTTATATCAGTTTTCTCTTTCTAACCTAATTCGTAGAATAATTTGAAAATATTAACCATATGGTTAAAGAATACTTTTTTGACACCTGTCACTTATGTCGAGTCTGTATTAGTCTGTGTAATTAGATTGCCCATACAAATTTGTTTTTTTCAATCTAGTACACTCATAGAAATATCTAAGTAGAAAAATTATTAAACCCATTGTAGATCAAGTTTTACAGAATAATGCCGTATTCAACAAAAAATAATGTTGATATCGTTGAATAATCAGTATAGTTGGTTCAATTGTTACAATGGCGTCTACAGAATTCAATAGATAAAACAAAAATGAAAAAACAACCCTGTTCGTTCGTTTTTTTTTTATTGCAACGAGTGAACGAGTGAGTTGGTAGCAATGTGTTTGTCTCTTATAAAATTATTTAATGTGTTTGTTTCTTATAAAATTATTTAATATTAGAAAAATAAATAAAAATAGGATCTGATCTGTAAATATTTGGTAAGTAATAAAATACATTGATTACTTTATGTATTTATACTATATTAAAACGTTTTTTGTTTTTTTTTTAGGATTTGGTTTTGGTATCATCAGATATATTTAAAACCTAGCGGAGCACATTTTAAACTACTTTGGAATTAAACTCAAAGTTAAATCCGAAATGGGTTATATGCTAAACCACATAGGGATTAAAAATTTGATTATCTTTGTGTCATTTTTTTTAGTTTTATTTTGAAGCCAAAAAATAATTAAATTTCTCTCTTGAAAAACTTATAAAAAATAAACGTCAAACGTCATCAAAAAATTGTATTTCATCAAGTTTAAGATAAACACTTAACAAGGAATTGAAAACAGCTGTCAATTTGACTCATTTGCTTATTCATTAAATGAAAGTGAGAAAAGAGGTTAGCAATGTACACAAAAGTAAAATCTTTATATTATCAAAATTTGTGATCCAGAATGTGAAGATTTTACTCCGACCGAAATATAAATATCAAGTAAGTATTGACTACAAACGTTTATCAATCATTTTAATTGATTTTTGGTTAACTTTACTTTTAGGCCAGCTGAATCTTGAAGCAGAAGGCAGAGAGATGGAATTTTTAGATCACGACGGTGCATTGTTATATATACACACCAGCTAGGAATTAAAATTAACCCAAAACTTTTTACTGTGTGGATGCATATAACATAAATAAACAAAGTGTGTGTGAAAATCTTCAAATATTGCTGCTTAAAAAGCCGGAAATAAAAAAATATTGTGATTTATACTTAATAAAAGAATATTTACAAATAACAACAAGCTTTTTTTTTTTTAATAATAAAATTTCTTATGTTAACAAAAATATGAGTTGAATTTACATAAAATACGAGTTGATTAAAAAAAAACGAGTTGATCAACTTTTACAAAAACTGACAACAATTTTTATTGAAATCAACATAAATATTTGTAGGGTCAAAATCAACAATGATTGCTGTTGAATTTACAACGATTTTCTTTGGGAATACAATGATTTTTGGTTGAGTCCTCTAATACATAGTGACATAGTAATCCATCGACCGTTTTGTAGATCTGGCATCACCAAAGATAATTGGAAAATTCTGGCAATGCCAAACTAAAGTTCAAACGCAAAGCAAAGAGAGACAAAAAACAATCTGCATTCTCACTGTAAAACTGGTATCTTCCATCTCGCTCACATTTCGATTTGTGATAAAATTTCGTAAACAATACCATATGGTTTTTGTTTACTACTTTTTCAAACGCCATTTGTTGGACTACTCTATGACTCTGCTCTAATAGTGCGTTTACATTGGATTTCTATTCTAGTAAATTAGGATTTTAATCTACTTTGCAATCTATACCGTTTACATTGGCATTTTTTACATTTGAGAAGATTAACAACAAGTTGGTAAAAAAAGTGTGTGTCTGCGTCAAAAAACAGCGACAGTAATTAGTCGTCCTACACCAAAAAAAAAAGACGTGTGTTAAAATATCCAATCGAACTTGGTAACTTTTTTTATATGGAGATTAATGAATACACACGCGGCTTGTTAAAATTTATCTACACTCAACCAAAAATCATTGTATTCCCAAAGAAAATCGTTGTAAATTCAACAGAAATCATTGTTGATTTTGACCCTACAAATATTTATGTTGATTTCAATAAAAATTGTTGTCAGCTCTTGTAAAAGTTGATCAACTCGTTTTTTTGTAACTCAACTCGTATTTTTTGTAAACTCAACTCATGTTTTTGTTGATATAAGAAATTTTATTATTAAAAAAAAAGCTTGTTGTTATTTGTAAATATTCTTTTATTAAGTATAAATCACAATATTTTTTAGAATTATCACCGGCTTTTAAAGCTGCAATATTTAAACACACGATTTTCACACACTCTTTGTTTATTTATGTTACACACAAAAAAAATTCGTGTGTAATATTTAGCAAGTATACTTGGCAATTTTTTTTTATATGAAGATGACAGCTGATGACCAATCCTTACATAATTTGACCCAGTACTTGGCAGCAAAAAATGAACATCATGTTGCCAAGTACAGCTTGGGAAAAATTAGTAAGGTAAAAATGGAAAAATAACTCAAGATATAGGGAAAATGTTAGTTTTTTTTTTTCACAACGACGAGTACCAACAAGTCAATGAAAAAAACAATATGTCGGTACAATTGTAAAAAAAAAATATTTGTATACAAAAAAAATTAGTTGGTAAATAAAAAATAAAAATGTAAGTAATAAAATTTAGTTTTTTTAATAAATCATAAAGATACAATATTGTTTTTTTTTAGTTACAACTAAATGCCGTTCTGTTTGCTGTGGAAAAAAAAGAAGCCTAAAAGATGTTCCAATAATATCAGCAAAGGTACTTATTATTGGATTTAAACTTTTATATAATTTTTTAATTGTTAATGCCAAAAGGCCTTAAAATCTATTTCCATTAATGCCGTATTCTTGCAATCCGACAATTCCCATTTAAATATCTATATAAAGGCTGAATGATATAAATGATAGAAAGTTAGTTAAATAACTTTCTATCTCTTTCCCTCCATTAATGCCTAAAACAAATGTCATAGTCTTAGATACTATTTTCCGGTCTTAACAATAAATTTTTCCTTCTTGTCATCCTAGCACTTGCATTGGTAAGATCTAATTTTCTGCAGAATAAATATCATTGTCCAAAATCCTAATTCCAAACCTTTGTTTTATTTCTTTCTTTTCGGTTTTTGGTTATTTGGGATATTTTGTTCTCATTTTGAATGAGCCATAAAATCAATTTGGATTTTATTTGTGCTCAGTGTTCCAGCATCCAATACTCCAGAGATTCACCCCAACATTTGGTCCCATTCGAACCGGATCTCTTATAATTGGATAAAAGCTCGCTCTGAGATTTCTGCTCGTTCTATTGGAGATCTTACCAGTGTCAACAAAATCCATTGCACTTCATCATAAGCATCAAAAAACAGGTTCGTTTGTCTTTTTGCGCTTTCCATATACATATCTACTTAGTTCGTTTGATAGTGCAATTACTAGGGTTTTTGTTTGCAAGCAAGCAAGCACTCATTCTTTTATTTTGTTTTATTGTTACACCACGTTGTAGCCATCATAAAAAATAAAACTCAAATATATTGTTTGTCCATTATTTTAATAAAAAGAATTGAAGTGCTAAATAATATAACAAATAAAAGTTAAAATTTCAAAAGTTAATTCTGCCTTGATATTCTGCCATAAAGAAGAAATATATTGCATCCAGAAATTTATTGCAAGGTTCTAACTCCAAGGTGGTAAAATTATGTGTTAAATTTGTTTATGAAATTTCTCCACGTATTTGGTGAGTCTAGTGAATCCATTACATTTGTTATTGTTATTCGTTACAAACAATTTGTAAAGTTGCTGTAGTAAAGTGTAGGGTATTAGTAATGTCATACATGGGTTTGATCGAACTTTAGCATTTAGATCAAACATTTTCTTCCCGCCAATATCAGTAAATCTCAGCAATTATATGTACGAATGTATGTCCACATTTATTGTCTTCCTATTTCAGATAAAGTACAAACAGAATCATACTGAAATCACAAACATCCAAACACATGTTTACACAATATACGCTTTACCCCACCACACACTTTTAGTTACATATATTAAATTAAATGACAAAAACAACTTATTTAAATATTGATCTCTTATGAAGATCTATATTTACACATATGTACCTACCTATAACATTTTTATAAATTTCGTCTCTTTGCATCATTTTACTTTATCCCTTTAACCTAAAAGCTTTCCATAAATCTATGTTAACATAAAACTTTCAAATAATTACGCTCTTAACATTCAAATTTACACAATAGTACAACCACCTACACACTGATATTCTTGTCCATTTCTCCTTCAGTCACTTTAATAAAAGGGAATTTATTTAGAAAACTCTCTTAAAAAGTTCAATCCAGTGATCTCTTTTAGTTTTCCCCCCACCATCTATTAATATTTTTGGCAATTATTTGTTTTGCTACTTTCCAAGAATTGCATTTTTTCCCAAACAAACCATTACACCCAAACAAAAACTTAGTAAAAATACATGTATGAATATATCATCTGAAAATATTTGGATCCACAAGTGAACGTTCATCAATTACAAGGATAATTAAAAGAAAATTGGAAATTATTTAATAGAAAAGAGTTCATTGAAACAAACACAAACTGTTCAAACTTTCTTTTTTAATTCCTTTTACTTGTTCACAAAAAAGGTGATTTTTGTAGGTGTCCAATAGTTAACTGAAAATTCCATCAAATAACTATCACGAAAAAGTTATTATTTTCAATTAGTAACTAATGTATGAAAAGTTTTATTCTTCAGCGTATTCCAAATAGGTTTGAAACGTTCCAGATAAATCCGAATCTGTCGAAAGTTCCACCTGTTTTAAAGTTTCATCGTCAGTATAAATTGTTTTAGTATCAAAACACGTGTCCATTTGTACTGATCCTTCAATTCGCTTATGCCGACTATTTCTTCTTGAACTTCCAATACGATAATTTGTTTCTTACACTCAAGAATAAGCAGTTAGTAAAAACAAGCAAATATTAGATAAACAAGGGGGACAAAAATGTTCCATATCATGGGAAATCGTACATAAAATTTGTGGAACTACAGGGAATATTAATAAGCAAATTTCTATGAGTGTAGAAAAGTTTGATAAATATCCCAATATACAATTTATAAGCATTTACATTATAATTTGTTATTGTTCAATACTGATTTGTTATTGTCAAATACTAAACAAAATTTCTGTAGTTGTTCGGCACTGGTGCATAAGCACAACGCTCATCTATTACGAGATTTTGGAAATGTTTAAAAAAATCACAAGCTAATCATGTAATACATTTGTTTCCACAAAAGTCTTATGTTATTTTTAGTTATACTTCCAACACAGAAAATAATTATTCCAATATAAGACTCATTGCAATCCAGTTAGTAAAATCGAGCGAAAATTTTATTGTTATAGTTAAACTTTTTGTACTTATTACTATCATAATACTTATTCGTATGGAAAATTTGTAAATTTTTGAAAGGTTAACTACACGCAAAAAAAAAATCTGTGTAAGATTGAGCAAACCTACTTGGTAAAACTTTTTTCATACCAAAAATTTTTTTTTAACAAATTTTTGCTAAAATTATGCTTGTCGATGTTAAAGTAACATAATTCATTTTTTATGTAAAATAACCAAGTAGCTTGCACAATAACGCAAATTACTTGCACAAAAATTTATCGAAAGAAAACAACAAAAAAAAAACAAATACAGACCGCCATATTCATTTTGTATTTTTGTGTGCGTGCTTCGTTTATTTTTTGTGTTATAAAACGTAAAAAGGAAATTGATAAATAAAATTTAAATAAATTAATAAATAAATATAAATAATTAGTTTTTTAAAAGATAAATAAATGTAAGATAAAAAAAGCTAAAGTTAATTTTGCTGTCATAACTTAAAACACCATTCATTAAGAAAAACCAATGGAGTCCCAGACGTACGTTTCGATGAATAACAAATCGAATGATAAAGTGAGTATACCCGCATTCCGAAGACACCAATAAGGTTTAATAGATTTTTAGTTAAAAATTAGTGTTTGGTAATAATTTTCTATTTTTACAGGGTACTGCTAAATAAATGTTTGATGCTATGGGAATCCTTCACTACAATAAAGAGCGTGGACACCAAGCCTGCCTTTAGTTATAAAATTAAAACCTAAAAACCCAAAGCCAAGGGAATCCAGACCTGTTTTGATGAGTTACAAATGGAATGACAAAGTAAGTGTTCCTCCTTACCAAGAGACCAATGGGGTTTACCAATTTTTTAAATTAAAAATTTATGTTTTGTAATAATTTTCTATTTTTACAGGATGCTTTTAAATAAATTCGTGAAGCTATAGCGGATCCTTTACTTAAAGAAGAAGCGTAGGCAGCAGTCACTCGAGAAAATTGTACAAAAAGGGTCAGTTGGTCGGTGATAAATTAAATCCTACACAACATTTATTATATTAATATGGATTTATTCTGTGAAAATTTTAAATTCAACAAATATACAAATTTTTAAAAAAATTTATTGAAAATTTATTTTAGCATAAATGTAGTAATTTTTAGCATTATTTTGAGTCATCTTTTCTAATAATTTTGGTATATTTCACCATATTTCTTTTGGCATATTTTACCAAGTTTTTACTTAAATAGCATTAGCATTTTCTTCAAAATTTTTTACATAAGCGTTTTGGCTAAATTGCGAAAACTACTTCGTCGGTTGTAGTTTTAGCATATTCTTGGTAAAATTATGCCAGATTTTTGCTCACTCCGACACAAGTTTTTTTTTGCGTGTACTATATTTAAAATTACAAATCAATACTACCGCACATTTTGCTTACTTTTTTAAAAGAAAACAGAAGAAAAATTGTATAATTTTTTCAACGTTTATTTCTAAATTGTTGATGCAATTTTTTTCGAGTGTACGTATTTTGTTTCAGTCACTTTGAAAGCTCTTATAAACTTTATAGGTGAAGAATAAATAATATAATAAATAAATAAGTTTTCGTTACATTCAAGCATTTTTTTCCATAAACGATAACATTTGTGCACGTTGGGTAATTCCATACCAGCGATGTTATACACTCAACCAAAAATCATTGTATTCCCAAAGAAAATCGTTGTAAATTCAACAGAAATCATTGTTGATTTTGACCCTACAAATATTTATGTTGATTTCAATAAAAAATGTTGTCAGTTTTTGTAAAAGTTGATCAACTCGTTTTTTTGTTAATCAACTCGTATTTTATGTAAATTCAACTCATATTTTTGTTAAAATAAAAAAATTTATTATTAAAAAAAAAGCTTGTTGTTATTTGTAAATATTCTTTTATTAAGTATAAATCACAAATTTTTTTTGTTTTTACCAAACCAACATTTCTATAAGTATAAAAAAAAAAAATTTATTTCCGGCTTTTTAAGCAGCAATATTTGAATATATTTACACACACTTTGTTTATTTATGTTATATGCATCCATTAGCCATTCTCGAGTTATCTGATGATACCAAAACAAAATCCTAAAAAAAAAAAAACAAAAAACGTTTTAATATAGTATGAATACATAAAGTAATCAATGTATTTTATTACTTACCAAATATTTACAGATCAGATCCTATTTTTATTTATTTTTCTAATATTAAAGAATTTTATAAGAAACAAACACATTAAATAATTTTATAAGAGACAAACACATTGCTACCAACTCACTCGTTCACTCGTTGTAATAAAAAAAAAAACGAACGAACAGGGTTGTTTTTTCATTTTTGTTTTATCTATTGAATTCTGTAGACGCCGTTGTAACATTTGAACCAACTTTACTGATTATTCAACGATATCAACATTAATTTTTGTTGAATACGGCATTATTCTGTAAAACTTGATCTACAATGGGTTTACTAATTTTTCTACTAAGATATTTCTATGAGTGTAACAACCGAATTGTACTAAAACAGAAATAAAGTACAAAAGTACTAACAGTAACATCCCAGCTGCACGCGCCAACATACATACAGCTTTAACATTACACTCTCATCCTTCGGTTACTCGCTACCGTTTTTTCTTAATAGTATTTTGCATTGCCTTAACTCACTGATCTCAACAAATTATTGGTTTTTGATTTGGTCAGTTTGTTGAGAGCTTTGTAGTTCATTACCTTTTCTATGAGTTAAGGGCAATAGTAAAATCCTGGAAAGGTTCCTATAAGAGAAAAAACAATAAAGAAGGAAAAGAGAAAAGATTTCAAAACTTTCATTCCAGTCAGTTGGGGTCATTGAACTTTGTTAGTTTTTTTTTTGCAACATATGTTTTTTTTTACACCCAAAATTTTCAGATGGTTCAAGTTTACACCCGAAAAATTCTGTTAGTGACTGCCTGTACTTTTAAATCCAATAACCAATAACGTTATTTCGCAAATCACAAAGGGAAAAATATATATAAAGAATTGCAAACAATATCGGTACAGGAACATATATTTATTTTGATGAAATCTAAGTTTTTAAACATATCGTTTTTTCCTACCCTTTGATGAACAATTTTAGATTTTTTTGTAACATTTTGATTTCTGCCATTCTAAATTGTTCCGCTTAACCGCTTGTATTTTCGTGATTTTTGAATTCAAATCAATTGTTAATTTTGTGGAATAATTAATATACTTTACAATTATAATTTGCTTCGAGCAAAGGAATACATTTGAGGCTTCTTATTGCTTTTGTTCTGATAAAGGAAAATCAAAATTTACAAATTAACAGAAATTCTTACATTTCTTTTTTAAAAGAAATCAATTTTGTTCAACGAGTTTAAGCAATCCAATCGTAATTTGAAAACATCAAGTTCTTCATTTCTTACTTTTTTGGTGGGGGAGAATCTTCCTAGGAAGAACTCACCATTACCATCCGAAAAAATATTTCCAAGCATTTTTTTCATTTCCATAGGTCGGCAATCCTCATATCCAGCATTTTTTATCTATTGAAAATGTTTTATTCGCAAAATACAGATCTTCCTTGAAAATTTTGGAAAATTTCAGTTTTTTGAACAAACGTCTAGTTTCTGGATTCAGAATTCGAGTTTTCCAAAATTAATTGTTTGACATTTAAGTTTTAGAGCAATTTTTGATTATTTTTTCTTGTTGCTTAAAATATACTGGTTTTCTCAGTATTTTGTCCAATTTGGGATAAAGTACTTTTCGTGTTAAACAATATAGTTCCATTTTTTGGTTTTCAATTTTAATTTTCAACCAAAAATATTTTTCATTCTAGACGATTTCGTGTATTTTGTTGACTCTTCAGTTATTTTTTTCCATATAAAGATAGTTAATTTTTGGTTTTCAATATAAATTTTCAACCAAAAGTATTCCGAATTTCTAACTATATAATCGATATTTTAGATTTTTCTTGTTCTGGATTTTCAAATTTGTGACATAAAATTGAATTTTTGTTCAAAATACATTTTTTATTTTTGTCGAGTTAAAAATTACTTTCTCCTGATCATATTCATTCCTTTTCGAATTGATTTCGAAATGTACTTTGATAAATTCACTTGCATAGAAGATGATATCGTCGAATCCAACGATGAGTTCACTGACAATCTGTATTCAATGGATTCTTTCTGTGATATCGATGCACATCGATACTATTTAAAATCAAAGTCCAGATTATCTGGTCCACTTTGTCCATTATGCCGTGGATATCATATAGTTCGTCAATGTCCTCGGTTTATAAACATGAATTACGATCAGAGAATATCCAAAATAAAAAGGAACCGTTTATGTCTCAATTGCTTCTCCAAAATCCATGGCGTTAGAAACTGCACAAGTAAAAATAGTTGTTCTACTTGTGGCAAACGTCATAACGATCTACTCCATAAAGATAGTCCTAGTTCTACTCCTATAAATCAGCCTAGTAGTGACACCCATTTCAAAATTAATTCGAACTCAGCTCCATTCGATCATAAATCCAATTCTCCGCAAATACAGTCCACTGATAACAAAGCTGCTGAGAGAATTCAATCTGATTTTAAATCCAGTTCTAGCGGTCTACTACTAGATACAGCTTTCACTAATGCGTTCCACTTGGATCGTAATAAATCGCTTACTATTTCCGAGCAGCTATTAAATCCAATCCAACTTTCTCTCGAGAGCACAAAAGCTCACAACTTCCAGTTGAATAGCTTTATTCCTGCCAAGGATCAACAAATTCGTTCATATGTGCATACTTTCGAGATCCATGATGATGTAAAGACATCTGCAAAAGTACTAGTTGTACCTCGTTTGGTTGGTAATCATCCACCATATTCCGTCAGTTCTTCTTCCTTTTCAAATATTCCAACAGCTTACCCTCAATATAACAAATGCTCTGACATAGTTTCTTCTGTATCATCTCTCCCTTGTTCTGCTGTGGTTTCACTTCGCCGTAAATTATGTTCGGCCCCAGAGATTTTACGTTGTTGGGGGGTGGAGAATCTTCCTAGGAAGAACTCACCAATGCCATCCGAAAAATTTCGCCAAAATTTGTTCGTTAAGACCAAAATGAGAGATTATAGTTCTACTCGAGTAGCAACAGAACATAATTATAAATCGAAATTCGGTCAGAGTTCGTTGACACAGTTTTTTACAATCGAGGATATAGTGTTATTTATTACGGATGATTTTGAAGAAGAACGCGACAAATGCACATATTATTCCAAGCCTCCGGATTATTCCAAAACTTCTAGTTGTTCCATAGCTCCATGGCATTATTTGTTTCCACATGCTGTTATTCAACCGAAAAAAGCAAATACAAGTTTATTTGTAGTATTTGGTGCGTCGTCTTCGTGCTTAAATAGCTTGCTTCTCCATTGCAATGTATCCATTTTGATCCAAGAATGTGGTTCCAATAAGGATAATAAGAAGATATATCGGCTCATTTTGTTTGATCCAAATGTGATTTTGAATATATCTTTACAGAAAATCAACTTTCAAACAGATTTGCGAGACAAAATTCTTTATTTTGAACATAGAACAGAAACATTTACTGTACAACATGCATCACACTTTGGTTTAACAATCGATTTTCCGATTGCAAACAAAATCGTGTCAAACTCTTTGTTTCCAATAGCAATGAATTGTTCAAGTGAATCTAGTATTGCTCTGGTTTACTCATTTGTTTGCGAAGAACTTTTTTCCAAAATTCCTTCTCAGCACTTTTTTTATGTACATTTTTGTGATGAAAATATTAAAGCATTAAAGTTTCTAATCCGTTCTAATGGTCTTCCGGATTTCTGCAATTACTGTTCAAAACTTATTCGGGAATCCGGTCAGTTCTCCAAAAGAGAAAATTACTCTCAGCATGGCAAGCCATACGATCCGATAGCTATACAGGAGTTTTGGAACGAGCTTAATGGTTAGGATGAGATCCTTACTCCCGATACATTTATACAAAAGAAATATTTCCAAGCTCGATTTAATTCATTTGATGATAAAAATATTTTTCCAAAATCCAGGCACCTTGGCAGAGTTAAAAGTATTTATTATACATCCAAAAATCTTCACTCTAAGAAGAAAAAATACATGGCCAATAGCAAAAGTGGTCGTTTGAATTTCCGAATGATAAGACGATTTCGTTCCCCTCAACTTGTTCTGCATTTCGAATCGATGCTCGTTCAGTTCATAAGATCATTAAATTATCTTAAGAAAAACTATAAACATCCATATTATAGAGATTCTAAGAGAAAGCTTCTTTTTAAACACAATCCTCGTTCTACTTCGCCACGACTCCATACATCCAGTCGTTTTCAGCAGAATCTACTTTCAAATCCTTACTCCCAGCTATTTTTAGTCAAAATAATGACAGTTTGCTACCAGTTTTATGGCAGATTGCTCCCAGCTTTATTGATCAAAGTTAATAAAACTCCTTCCAATTTTCGAGATTTTTTACACTATGAATAGAGTAGCTAAAAAGTTAGTCGATTTAATTGTTCTCAGTTTGAAAAATTCTTTACGGTCAAAACAAGAGTTCTACGAAACTTCACGATTTAAAATAGTTTCAGAGTTTAAACGTACGCTTGGTCGATAGCATAGCACTTCAAAGCCTGATACGGCTTTTGTTCCATATTACCTAGAGTAGTTAATGCACTATCAAACATTTAAAGCAAAAGGCAAACGTTCACCTGTTAATCCTAATTTTTAAGATATCCATTAAAATTTTTTTATCATTAATAATTTAATTGAATTTGAAAAAATCCATATGAATTGCTATACTTAAATTTCATTCCTAGTTATTTTAGATTTAACATTCCAAATTATATTAATATTCATCTGAATTCCATTTATATTTACATTTAAGTCCTATTTCTAATCCTATTCAGCAGAGAAAAAAGTATCTAAGTCTTTAAGCAATCCGTGTTTTAATTTTATTGCATATATCCTGCAAGGCGGGCGGTAATGTTAATGCCAAAAGGCCTTAAAATCTATTTCCATTAATGCCGTATTCTTGCAATCCGACAATTCCCATTTAAATATCTATATAAAGGCTGAATGATATAAATGATAGAAAGTTAGTTAAATAACTTTCTATCTCTTTCCCTCCATTAATGCCTAAAACAAATGTCATAGTCTTAGATACTATTTTCCGGTCTTAACAATAAATTTTTCCTTCTTGTCATCCTAGCACTTGCATTGGTAAGATCTAATTTTCTGCAGAATAAATATCATTGTCCAAAATCCTAATTCCAAACCTTTGTTTTATTTCTTTCTTTTCGGTTTTTGGTTATTTGGGATATTTTGTTCTCATTTTGAATGAGCCATAAAATCAATTTGGATTTTATTTGTGCTCAGTGTTCCAGCATCCAATACTCCAGAGATTCACCCCAACATTAATGAATTTATTTTATTTAGTATGTTTTTTATATTGTTTTAAACAAAAATAATTTATTAATAAATTTTATTTTTAATAATTACTAAAATAAGGTGATTATTATTTAAAAAAGCATGGGAATATTTATTAATGTGTATTGGGATATCAATGAAAGCTAAATTGGAAAATTTTACCAAGTTTTTTTCTAAAATGTCGTTAGTTAAACTTTAACTTATTTTTCTAAGCAACTTGGTAAATTGTGGAAAAAACTTGTAGAACGCATATCCTCCCTATAAACTTGGTAAAATTTGCCCCTAATTTTATGACCCAATACCAAGTTTTTTTTTGCGTGTATGCACTCGTAAACCATTCTCCAGTTTTCTAATGACACCAAATCAAAAACCTTAAAAAAAACAAAAAAAAATTATAATATAGTATGAATACATAAAGTAATCAATGTATTTTATTACTTACCAAATATTTACAGATCAGAATCTGATCATCAGATCCTATTTTTATTTATTTTTATAATATTAAATATTTTTATAAGAAACAAACACATAAAATAATTTTATAAGAGACAAACAAATTTCAAACATTGCTACCAACTTGATAATACAAAAATTAACGAACAGGGTTGTTTTTTCTTTTTTTGGTTTTATCTATTGAACTCTGTATAAGCGTTGTAAATTGTTGATTCAAATTTACTGATTATTCAACGATATCAACATTAATTTATGTTAAATACGGCAATATTCTGTAAAACTTGATCTACAATGGGTTTACTAATTTTTCTACTAACAAGGGAAGTATCTCAACCCATATGAACCGATTTGCATGAAACGTAAAATATATATAAAAGGGACAATTCTAAGGTTGGGGTGTCTCGGCTTATCGGCCATATCGGGGATTTAAGGGTTCAAATAATGGGTCAAAAAATGGCGAAAAAAACGTTTTTTGGATTTTTCAGCCATTTTTTCCTAAGAAACTATATGATGTTTACATATGAGAAGAAAGGGTTTTCTAATGCCCATCCAACGGTGGCGTAACCTTGTAAAAGTTCGGCTTTCTTAAATACTTTTTTCACGAAAATGTGCAAATTTTGGGGGGTATTTATATGAAGACATAGACCTACGATGTCCATATGAATACGAAATAATCTTTATTAAATTTAAGTCGACACGTATTTTTGCCCTAGAGGATATTCCTTTTAGTTCGGGATCTATCGAAATTTTCCCGAAGGTCCACTTTGTTTCATAAGGGGACAACGAAATTTTAAAACTCTGATATGGCCGATAAGCCGAGACATCCCAACCTTAAAATCGTCTCTTTTATATATATTTTAAGTTTCAGGCAAATCGGTTCATAAGGGTTGAGATACTTCCCTTGTAAGATATTTCTATGTGTGTAGAAAAAGCGTAAATTACATAATGGAAACCTTAGGTAAAAAATCCATGGCTTTTTAGAATAACACATGGTCTTTTACATTTTATGGAATATACCTTTCACTTTTTGTCTATTGTCAAGCAGCATTATATTACCAATAAACTTAGGAATTTTTCACAAAAAACAATGTGAAAAGTCTCAAAATATGTGAAGACGCCATTAATTATAAAATGATAGATTTACAAACACAAACATACATGCAAAAACGAACAGCTAACCAGCAACTTAAACAAAAATAAACCTATTGTAGTAAAAATAATATAAAAATAATTAAAATCATTTAAATAATTAAATAAGGATACTCATAATCATAAAAATTATGCCGGTCAAACGGAATTGTAATGCACATACATAACTAAAATTAAAGGTTGGAGGAGTGATGCAATGCGACCAGGTGGACTAGACATGAATTCAGACAACGATGCCCGAAAAATGCCGAGCGCACCAGCAGGACCGCAAAAAAAAAACAAAAGGTACAGTTTTGCTTTAAACGAATTAACAACAACGCCGATGCTTAATCAACGGATGCCAGTATAACACTGCGTCATTGTCCTTGTTAATCATACGACGACTAATTACCATCGCTGTCTTTTGACGCAGTAACACACATTTATTACCAACTTGTTGTTATAAATGCCAATCTTAATATTCTCAAATGTAAAAAATGCCAATGTAAACGGTAGAGATTGCAAAGTAGATTAAAATCGCAATTTACTAGATTAGAAATCCAAATTAAACGCACTATAATCGGCAAACGCAATCTGGTAAAGTTAAATACAACTGTGTATTTCTATTATTTGCATTTTCCAACACTGAAAAACACCGACACAAAGCCTGCCGTTTTGACGACGCCGCAAAGTATGTTTATGCCGCCGTCATTGTTATTTGTGAACGCTGTCACTTTCCTTGTTAATAATACGACGACTAATTACCTTCGCTGTCTTTTGACGCAGTCACACACATTTATTACGCTCCGGCTCCACCAACATAAAATTGTAGATAACATAAGAGATAACGTCGGCAGAATTTTTTTGTATTTTCATTTTATGTTAAAGGGTGGTGTAATCGTAATTTATGTTAACTCATTTTTTTCAGGAATTTGTTGATGAACGTCGTTTGGATTTTATTTTTTATTTATTTTTTAATACATACACTCATAGAAATATCTTAGTAGAAAAATTAGTAAACCCATTGTAGATCAAGTTTTACAGAATAATGCCGTATTCAACAAAAATTAATGTTGATATCGTTGAATAATCAGTAAAGTTGAATCAACTTTTTACAACGCTTATACAGAATTCAATAGATAAACCAAAATAGAAAAAACAACCCTGTTCGTTCATTTTTTTTATTATTAACGAGTGACGAGTGAGTTGGTAGCAATGTGAATCGTTTTTATCTCTTATAAAATTATTTTATGTGTTTGTTTTTTATAAAAATATTTAATATTATAAAAATAAATAAAAATAGGATCTGATTTGTAAATATTTGGTAAGTAAAAAAATACATTGATTACTTTATGTATTCATACAAAATTAAAACTTTTTTTTTTTTTAAGGATTTTGTTTGGTATCATCAGAAAACTGGAGAATGGCTTGTAAGTGCATAACATGAATAAACGAAGTGTGTGTGAAAATCTTTGTGAAAATCTTCAAATATTGCAGCTTAAAAAGCCGACGATAATACAAAAATATTGTGATTTATGCTTAATAAAAGAATATTAGCAAATAACAAGTTTTTTTTATTAATAAAATTTCTTATATTAACAAAAATATGAGTTGAATTTACAAAAAATAAGAGTTGATTTACAAAAAAACGAGTTGATCAACATTTACAAAAACTGACAATAATTTTTATTGAAATCAACATAAATATTTGTAGGGTCAAAATCAACAATGATTTCTGTTGAATTTACATCGATTTTCTTTGGGAATACAATGATTTTTGGTTGAGTGTATAACACACTTTTTTTAATTAAAAAGCTTAAATTTAACGTTGTTAAGTTACTTTCTTTCAAAAAACAACATTTATTATTAATAAAGTGAATGTTTTTTGCGTATTTGTATTTTTCCAAAATGTCGGCATCAACAAACTCATGAATTTGACTTTTCTTATGTTAACATAATTGTTAAGAAATATATTTGGAGAACTATGTTAACATTTATTTCCAACACAAATATGTATAACACTTGACTATGGCACACGAGAAATAACACGATTTTGACGTACACCCAAAAAAAAACAATTGTGGAATTATAAAATTTTAGGGTACAATTTACCTAAGTTTTTTCGCAGGAATCCAACTTGAAAAGTTTCTTTGCTTATTAGCCGAAACAACTTAGGTAAACTTACAAAATGCAACTAAGCATTATTTCAAATTTAGTTTTGTTTATTTAGCCAATATATTTAAATAAATGGTACAGTTTGATTGGTTAAATGACGTATTTTTTTAGGTTGATTTAATAATTTTATATATATCCCCTTCCATACACTCATAGAAATATCTTAGTAGAAAAATTAGTAAACCCATTGTAGATCAAGTTTTACAGAATAATGCCGTATTCAACAAAAATTAATGTTGATATCGTTGAATAATCAGTATACTTGTTTCAACTTTTACAATGGCGTCTACAGAATTCAATAGATAAAACAAAAAAGAAAAAACAACCCTGTTCGTTCGTTTTTTTTTTTTATTATAACGAGTGAACGAGTAAGTTGGTAGCAATGTGAAATGTCTCTTATAAAATTATTTAATGTGTTTGTTTCTTATAAAATTATTTAATATTAGAAAAATAAATAAAAATTTGATCTGTAAATATTTGGTAAGTAATAAATTACATTGATAACTTTATGTATTCATACTATATTAAAACGTTTTTTGTTTTTTTTAGGATTTTGTTTTGGTATCATCAGATAATTAGAGAATGGCTAATGGGTGCATAACATGAATAAACGAAGTGTGTGTGAAAATCTTCAAATATTGCAGCTTAAAAAGCCGGAAATAAAAAAAATATTGTGATTTATACTTAATAAAAGAATATTTACAAATAACAACAAGCTTTTTTTTTAATAATAAAATTTCTTATATTAACAAAAATATGAGTTGAATTTACATAAAATACGAGTTGATTAACAAAAAAACGAGTTGATCAACTTTTACTAAAACTGACAACAATTTTTATTGAAATCAACATAAATATTTGTAGGGTCAAAATCAACAATGATTTCTGTTGAATTTACAACGATTTTCTTTGGGAATACAATGATTTTTGGTTGAGTGTACAAAATGCTCAATATTATAAATTTTAATTAGATTTATTTTTAATAATTTTTTTAATAAAAAGGACATTTTTATAATAAAATATAAATATTAATAAGCTTAAAATATATACTTTTGATTTAAAGACTTGCCTTCAACATAATCGTAAATTTCAGGAAGAACAATTTTCTATAGAAACTTTCTCAAAGGCAATTTTTCTATATAAAATTTCTAAAAGAGAGATTTTCTATAGAAAATTTCTAATAGACAATCTTTCTATAAAAAATTTCTAAAAGACAGGTTTTCTATAGAAAATTTCTAACAGGCAATTTTTCTATAGAAAATTTCTCAAAGACAATTCTTCTATAGAAACTGTCTCAAAGACAATTTTTCTATAGAAAATTTCTCAAAGACAATTTTTTTATAAAAAATTTCTGAGAGACAATTTTTCTACAGAAAATTTCTGAAAGACAATTCTTTTATAGAAAATTTCTTAAAGACAATTTTTTTATAGAAATTTTCTCAAAGACAATTTTTCTATAGAAAGTTTCTCAAAGACAATTCTTTAATAGAAACTGTCTCAAAGACAATTTTGCTATAGAAAATTTCTCAAAGACAATTTTTTTATAGAAAATTTCTGAGAGACAATTTTTCTACAGAAAATTTCTGAAAGACAATTTTTCTATAGAAAATTTCTTAGAGACAATTTTTTTATAGAAATTTTCTCAAAGACAATTCTTCTATAGAAAATTTCTGAAAGACAATTTTTCTATAGAAACTTTCTAAACGACAATACTTCTATAGAAAATTTCTAAAAGATAATTTTTCGATAGAAAATTTCTGGAAGAATATTTTTCTATAGAAAATTTCTGAAAGATAATTTTTTTTATATCAAATTTTTTTATAGAAAATTTCTCAAATACAATTTTTCTATAGAAAATTTCTCAAAGATAATTCTTTAATAGAAAATTTCTCAAAGACAATTCTTTAATAGAAAATTTTTTAAAGATAATTTTTCTATAGAAAATTTAACAAATATAATTTTTCCATAGAAAATTTCTGAAAAGCAATTTTTTTATAGAAAATTTCTCAAAGACAATTTTTCTATAGAATATTTTTCAAAGACAATTTTTCTACAGAATCTTTTTCAAAGACAATTCTTCTATAGAAAATTTCTGAAAGACAATTTTTCTCTAGAAAATTTTTGGAAGAAAAATTTTCTATATAAAATTTCTCAAAGACAATTTTTCTGTAGAAAATTTCTAAAAGAGAGATTTTTTATAGAAAATTTCTAACAGATAATTTTTCTATAAAAAATTTCTGAAAGACAGGTTTTCTATAGAAAATTTCTCAAAAACAATTTTCCTGTAGAATAGGTCTCAAAGAGAATTTTTCTACAGGAACTTTTTTAAAGACAATCTTTCTATGGAAACTTTCTCGAACACAATTTTTCTATATAAAATTTTTGAAAGGCAGATTTTCTAAAGAAAATTTTTGAAAGAAAATCTTTCAATTTTTCTATAGAAAAGTTCTGGAAGACAACTTTCCATAGAAAAATTCTCAAAGTTAATTATTCTATAGAAAATTTCTCAAAGACAATTTTTCTATAGAATTTTCCTATAGAAAAATTTTGAAAGACAATTATTCAATAGAAAATTTCTCAAAGACAATTTTTCTTTAGAAAATTTTTGAGAGAAATTTTTTTTTATAGAAAATTTTTGAAAGACAATTTTCCATAGAAAAGTTCTCAAAGACAATTATTCTATAGAAAATTTCTCAAAGACAATTTTTCTATAGAAAATTTCTGAGAGAAATTTTTCTATAGAAAATTTTTGAAAGACAATTTTCCATAGAAAAATTCTCAAAGACAATTATTCTGTAGAAAATTTCTCAAAGACAGTTTTTCTGAGAGAATATTTTTCTATAGAAAATTTCTCAAAGACAATTCTTCTATAGAAAAATTTTGAAAGACAATTCTTCTATAGAAAATGTCTGACAGAAAATGTTTCTACAGAAAATTTCTGAAAGTCAATTTTTCTATAGAAATACAATTCTTCTTTAGAAAATTTCTGAAAGACAATTTTTCTATAGAAATTTTCTGAAAGGCAATACTTCTATAGAAAATTTTTGAAATACAATTTTTCTATAGAAACTTTCCCAAAGACAATTTTTTTACTGAAAATTTCTTAAAGATTATTCTTCAATACACTGAAAAAAATAACCTTCCTGATATTAATGAAACGGATTCATTATTTTGTTTTCATTACTTAAATGAAGGAATTCATAAGCTGATTGAAATTTCATGCATGTTATGAACAAATTTTATGAAACTTGTTTCTTTAGATTTCATAATTTCATTAAAAAATATCATAAGATTTTTTAGAACTAAATACAACTCTGCGTTGCGAATAAGAGAATGAAAACAGAACAAAAACATACGACGTTTTATTAGACCACGCGTGTTTAGTCTAATTGTAATTTTTACATGTGTGTTAACTTTTTTCTAATAAAATAAAATAATTTTATATTTTTTTGCTTTGTTATTGAAAGTTGTGTGTGTGTTATGCTGGTTATATCTAATTGAAATTACAAGTGAAAAGTTCCGTATAAGTGTTTCTTTTGACTGTTTCTTATAAAATATAATATAATTTGAAACAGAAAAATAGTTTTTTAAGTCATTAAAATTTTGCGATGAAATGTAGGGTAATTTGTGTTGTTCCATTGCTACGTTGTTGCTACGTTTTGGCAGCACGTGTTTTTAAAGTCATCGCGTTTTTGTCTTTTATAGTTTACCTTACATGGCAATTCAGACCAATTTAAGTTTGGAGTAAAATTTTGTTGTGTGTAAAAACTAGGTGAAAACCATAAAAAGTGTGCAATTAAGGGTCATGTCACAGACTCAATTCCGTTCGGAAGTGGAATAAGTGGTTCACTCGTAAAACGCAAAGCAAATACTTTATTTCGGAATGAAACCACTTTTAGCAATTCAATTCCACTTTGATTTTTGAAAGTGATTTCATTCCGAAAAAAAAAAAATTGTTTTGCGTTTTACGAGTAACAACTTTTTTTCAAATCCGATCGGAATTGAGTCTGTGACATCCACCTAAATAAAATTTCAGTGACGGTTACAGTGATGGTTACATGTGACTTACCAAAATTGTTATTAATGCATATTTTCACTTATGGGTGTATGATACGTGCTGTTTTTAGGTAACTTGTTCCTAACTTTATTAGGGGCTTTCTATGGAAATTTTGATAACTATAACCAACATGAATTTATCGTAATTCCCATACACTGAAAAAAAAAGCTTCGTGAAAGAAATGAAAATTGACATAGGCTTAATGAAAAATGACTCACGTTTTCAACCGAAGACAGGTTTCATTTGTTCAATGAAACTGGTGTCATTAAAGTTCCTTTTAATGAAAACTTACATGGAAATAATGAAAATATTCGTAGAACTTGTTTAAAACTGCTTATGAAATTTTTCATGAAATTAATGAAATTATTAATTGATTAAATGTGGAATAGCAGTAGGTAAGTGAAGGAAAATTGCAACCTTAAATTGAAGTTAATGAAAATGTTCATTAATAACAATTTTTGGTGAGTCACGTGTAACCGTCATTAAAATTTAAGTGTAGTATACAGGGAAAGGTGGTCAACACTTGTAGTATCTTTGTACAACTTGTTGGATGGGCATGTGTATTTTGTTTTGGCACACAATCAAAAACGCACTTTCATCCAACGAATTGTACAAAGATACTGCAAGTGTATGGCTACCTTCACCTAAATTAAATTTTAATGACGATTACACGTTACTCACATAAAATTGTTATAATAAATGAACATATTATTATAAAATATACACTTTCACTTTTGGAAAAAGTCAAGTTTACGTCGACCCGAAAAAATAATTCTTTTTTTGTCAAAAATTATTCTTTGCATAGGGCTTAGGGATTACAAACTCCATGTTTTAAATCCATCCTCTCCGCCTTATGAAGCTTATTTACTTAACTATGTATTTTCAGTGCAAAATTTGGAACTTTACATCCCACTCTCTTGTGGGAGTGGGAGTTTGCTTCCGACAAAAGTGGTACCACTGAACTCAGGATGAGGTCCTTAGCCGATGCACAAAGTTTCATAAGATATAGAGGGGTGGACGTAAACCAGACTTAAGCCCTCTATTTTAATGGTTTTCACTTAGTTTTCTCATACAAAATTTTGCTTAGAAAACCCACGAAATATTATAAAACAGCGCGGATTTTAGTAAATTAATTATTTATTTTTCATTTCGTATAAAAAGTATGAAAAAATCACAAAAACAAATTACAAAAACAAAACACATTCACATTCTTTTTTTTATTTACATTTCATTTATTTTTTATAGTTCACTTATAAGTAAAACCACGAAATAATTTAAAACACCTCGAATTTTAGTTAATATATTTATTTAATCAATTACATTTGTGTTTAAAATCACAAAATTTATTCGTGCTGCTGTGATCAGCTGATTTTTATTTGGCTACATTTTCGCGCCAACTACAGACTAAACAGACTCGACTCGACAGGCGTCAAACAACAAAAAATTTTATAAACAAAATTTAATGAGATTTTTTAATGAAACTATGAAATCTAATGAATCAAATTTTATGAAATTTGTTCCCAATATGCATGATATTTAATCAAGCTTATGAATTCCTTCATTGGTTAAATGAAAACAAAATAATGAATTCATTTCATGTATATCACGAAGTTTTTTTTTTTCAGTGTATCAAAACCTTAATAAAGTTAGCAACTAGTTACTTGTAAAAAGCAATTATCATACGCTCATTACCAACTACTATTCCACATTTAATCAATGGATATTTTCATACATTTTATGAAAAACTTTATAAAACGTTTCAAACAAGTTCTACGAATATTTTCATTATTTATATGCAAGTTTTCATTGAAAGGAACTTTAATGACACCAGTTTCATTAATCAAATGAAACCTGTCTTCGGTTGAAAACGTGAGTCATTTTTCATTAAGGTTAAGTCAATTTTCATTAATTTCACGAAGCTATTTTTTTCAGTGTAGAAAATTTCTTGAAGACAATTTTTCTATAAAAACTTTCTGAAAGACAATTTTTCTTTAGAAAATTTTTCAAATACAATTTTTTTATAGAAAATTTCTGAAAGGCAATTCTTGTATAGAACATTTTTGAAAGACAATATTTCTATAGAAACTTTTTCAAAGACAATTTTTCTATAGAAAATTACTCTTTAAAAAATTTTGCAAAAAGAATTTTTCTTTAGAAAGCTGTCTTTGTAGATATTTTCTATAGAAAAATTGTAGGAGAAATTTTTTATAGAAAAATTGTCTTTGAGAAATTTTTTATAAAAAAATTGCTTTTAGTGATATTTTCTATGGAAAAATTGCTTGAAAATTTCTATAGAAAAATTGTCTTTCAAAAAATTTTCTAAAGAAAAATTGTCTTTCAGATTTTTTTTTATAGAAAACTTGTCCTTAGAGTTATTTTCTATAGAAGAATTGACTTTGACAAATTTTCTATAGAAAAAGTGTCTTTGTGAAATTTTCTATAGATAAATTTTCCTTGAGTAATTTTTTCTGGGAAATTTTCTAGAGAAAAATTGTCTGAGAAATTTTCTATAGAACAATTGTTTTTGGGAAACTTTCTATAGAAAATTGTCTGAGAAATTTTCTATAGAATTGTCTGAGAAATTTTCTATAGAACAATTGTTTTTGAGAAATTTTGAAATGTTTTGTGAAAATTTTTTATAGAAAAATGTTCAGGCTCCGTCTATTTTTTCTATAGAAAATTTTTAAGTTTCTGAGACGTTTTTTTTTCTATAGAAAAAAGTTTCAAATCCTAAGATATTTTTTCGATAGAAAAATTGTCAGATTCTTTGACACTTGTTCAAAAATTCTATAATTTTGTGAAATTTTTTCTATAGAAAAATTCTCGAATTCTGAGACATTTTTTCAATAGAAAAAGTCTTGCATTTTGAGACAATTTTTCTATAAAAGTTTCAAATTCTGAAAAAAAAAAATTATAGAAAAAATCTCAGATTCTCAGACAATTTTTCTACAGAACAAATTTTAAATTCCGTAAAAATTTTTCTACAAAAAAGGCTCAGGTTCTGAGACAATTTTTCTATAGAAAAAATCTCAGATTCTAAGACAATTTTTCTTTAGAACAATTTTTTAATTCTGAGACAATTTTTCTGTAGAATGTACCAGATTGTGAGACCAAGGTCTAGGGTTTTTTAATTGTTTTTTATATATTAAACTTTTACCTCTGCTGAAACACTTGAGGCATGATTGGGTTCTCTTAAATTTGTTTTGTATCCCGTTCCTTAAAATGTAAACTGTCTAAAAGTTCCGATTTAAAGTGTGTGGCGGATGCCGCAAATGTTCTGATAAACCACCACCGTCTGCAACTGAAAGTTAATATTTTGGTTAATATACGTTTAGCAAATATATAAACACATTCGTTTTGCTTACCTTTTTAATTAATGAAAAAAATTACTTCCTCATGTTTTTTATAAAAAATTAAAGACAATGTGTTGTCAATATGTTGCTTACAATGTGGCATTAATTTGTCGACTTTATTGAATTAAATTTATTTATATTTATAAAAAAAAAACTTAGGTAAAAGATTCAAGTTTGTGTAGGTTAAATTTGATATTGTATACAATGCTATTTTACAAAATAAATGTCACATACAATTTAGTCAAAACTTGAGCAATTTCTTGAACTCAATATAAAAAAACTTTACCTAAGTCACATTAGACTGTTTAACACTAGTTATTTTTTTGGGTGTATGTCGGAATAAATGTCCACATAATTATAGAAGGTGGAGGCACAGACTAATACAGACTCGACAAATATGACAGGTGTCAAAAAAGTATTTTTTAACTATGGAGGCACTATGTTACCAACTTGTTGTTACACTCAACCAAAAATCATTGTATTCCCTAAGAAAATCGTAGTAAATTTAACAGAAATCAATGTTGATTTTGACCCAACATAAATTGTTGTCAGTTTTTGTAAAAGCTGATCAACTCGTATTTTTTCTATTCGTATTTTTGTTAATCATACTCGTTTTTTGTAAATTTATGCAATTTTATTTATTAAAATGAAATGCTTATTTGAGTTGTAAATATTTTTTTATTTAATTAAATATTTTTCACAATTTTTTTTCATGGTTTTCATTTACTCATGATTTTCACACAAACTTATTTTTTTAGATGATTTTTTTTTAAATTTTTTCTTGGACTGTGATGTATTTTGCTGTTGTTTTTCTATCGTCTATTGTTTTATATACACGCAAAAAAAAATCTGTGTCGGAGTGAGCAAAAATCTGGCATAATTTTACCAAGAATATGCTAAAACTACAACCGTCGAAGTAGTTTTCGTAATTTAGCCAAAACACTTATGTAAAAAATTTGAAGAAAATGCTAATGCTATTTAAGCAAAAACTTGGTAAAATACACCAAAAGAAATATGGTGAAATATACCAAAATTATTAGAAAAGGTGACTAAAAATAATGCAAAAAATTACCACATTTATGCTAAAATAAATTTTCTATAAAAAAATTTTCTAAAAATTTGTATATTTGTTGAATTTAAAATTTTCACAGAATAAATCCATATTAATATAATAAATGTTGTGTAGGATTTTATTTACCACCGACCAACTGACCCTTTATGTACAATTTTCTCCAGTGACTGCTGCCTACGCTTTTTCTTGAAGTGAAGGATCCGCTATAGCTTCACGAATTTATATAAAAGCATCCTGTAAAAATAGAAAATTATTACAAAACATAAATTTTTAATTTAAAAAACTAGTAAACCCCATTGGTCTTTTGGTTAGGAGGAACACTTACTTTGTGATTCCATTTGAAACTAATCAAAACAGGACTGGGCTCCATTGGCTTTGCTATATAAATGAGTTTTTAGGTTTTAATTTTATAACTAAAGGGAGGACTGGTGCCCACGCTCTTTATTGTAGTGAAGGATTCGCCATAGCTTCAAAAATTTATTTAGCAGTACCCTGTAAAAATAGAAAATTATTACCAAACACTATTTTTAAACTAAAAATCTATTAAACCTTATTGGTGTCTTCGGAATAGGGGTATACTCACTTTATCATTCCATTTGTAATTCATTGAAACAAACGTCTGGGCACAGACTAATACAGACTCGACATAAGTGACAGGTGTCAAAAAAGTAGTTCTGAACCATATGGTTAGTATTTTCAAATTATTCTACGAATTAGGTTAGAAAGAGAAAACTGATATAATGCGCCATAAGAAAAATAGATGCCAGATCGGTTTTTGTTCTTTCACTCACTCCTAAGTCGTAGAAAGTGTTGCCATGTTAGTGTAAAACGGACTAAAACCCGCTCTGATTTATCCTAAAATCGCTTATTTTTTCCCCATTTTTTCTAATAAAACTCTACTGTCGAGTCTGTTTATAGTCTGTGGTCTGGGACTCCATTGGCACAGACTAAATACAGACTCGACAGTAGAGTTTAATAAGAAAAAATGGGGAAAAACTAAGCGATTTTAGGAGAAAACACAGCGGTTTTTAGTCCGTTTTACGCTAACATGGCAACACTTTCTACGAATTAGGAGTGAGTGAGACAACAAAAACCGATCTGGCATCCATTTTTCTTAAGGCGCGTTATATCAGTTTTCTCTTTCTAACCTAATTCGTAGAATAATTTGAAAATATTAACCATATGGTTAAAGAATACTTTTTTGACACCTGTCACTTATGTCGAGTCTGTATTAGTCTGTGCCATTGGTTTTGCTAAATGAATGGTGCACTCAACCAAAAATCATTGTATTCCCAAAGAAAATCGTTGTAAATTCAACAGAAATCACTGATTTCAATAAAAATTATTGTCAGTTTTTGTAAAAGTTGATCAACTCGTTTTTTTGTAAATCAACTCGTATTTTTTGTAAACTCAACTCATATTTTTGTTGATATAAGAAATTTTATTAATAAAAAAAGCTTGTTGTTATTTGTTAATATTCTTTTATTAAGTAAAAATCACAATATTTTTTAGAATTATCACCGGCTTTTTAAGCTGCAATATTTCAACATGAGATTTTCACACACACTTCGTTTATTTATGTTATGCACTCGTAACCCATTCTCCAGTTTTCTAATGACACCAAATCAAAAACCTTAAAAAAAAACAAAAAAAAAATATAATATAGTATGAATACAAAAAGTAACCAATGTATTTTAATACTTACCAAATATTTACAGATCAGAATCTGATCATCAGATCCTATTTTTATTTATTTTTATAATATTAAATATTTTTATAAGAAACAAACACATAAAATAATTTTATAAGAGACAAACAAATTTCACATTGCAATGCATTGCTACCAACTTGATAATACAAAAATGAACGAACAGGGTTGTTTTTTTCTTTTTTGGCTTTATCAATTGAATTCTGTATAAGCATAGGCGTAGATAGCCCTGTCTGGGGGGGGCTTAGCCCCCCCCCCAGAATAATTTTAGCCCCCCCCAGAATTTTAATCATTCACAATTTTTATTTTTTTTTAATAATTTAATGATTTCATTAATTTTTGCAACAATAAATAATAATAATATGTAATGAGTCTTTAGGACTCGTTATGATTATTCAATGAGTCTTAAGGACTCGTAATGATTATTACATAAGATCTAATAGTTTTTCCCATTGAAAAATAGTCTGAATTATTGAAAAAAGTTTTTATATGAATCTGATGTTTTTGTCAGTAATTAAAACTTTACCGAATCTTAGGGTTTTACCTTCAGGAAAACATTTTAACTGCTTTGATTTAAAAAAGTTTCTAAATTCTAAGGGGTTTTTTTATAGACAAAAGTTATTGAAAGAAAGAATCTGAGAATTTTGACTAATAATCATCAACTTTTGCAATCATCAGAACTTTTTCTTGAAAAAAATCATAGTAATCTAATGATTTTACTATAGGAAAAACGTTAAAAATCTTTCGTTCTCAAAACATATCTAGGAGTTCTAAATTTCCGAAAAATCTACAGAATCAAAATTAAAAAAAAAACATGAATTTTTATCCGCTTTCGGGGGGCATTCGTTTCTAGGACACCTAGACGCATATTAAAGGGAACGCTTCAGGAATAGGTCTGGGTTTTTCTATTAAAAAAAAATACCAAAAAATTAAAAAAAAATCTAGGGGGGGCTTTAGCCCCCCCCAGAAATGTTGGCTTCCTACGCCAATGTGTATAAGCGTTGTAAAGAGTTGATTCAACTTTACTGATTATTCAACGATATCAACATTAATTTTTGTTAAATACGGCATTTTTCTGTAAAACTTGATCTACAATGGGTTTACTAATTTTTCTACTAAGATATTTCTATGAGTGTGTTTTAAGTGATGAAAGCAAAATTAACTTTAGCATTCTTTTATCTTAAGGTGCGTACAGACGACGCAATATAATGCACAATATGCAATTATATTGATCGTGTGTGGGTAATATTGACGATTGTACAATGGTCAATCTTACCCACACACCATCAATATAATTGAATATTGTACATAATATTGCGTCGTCTGTAGGTACCTTTACATTTATTTATCTTTTAAAAAACTAATTATTTATTTTTATTTATTAATTTATTTTAATTTTATTTATCAATTTCCTTTTTACGTTTTTATAACACAAAAAATAAACGAACAACGCACACAAAAATACAAAATGAAAATGGCGGTCTGTATTTGTTTTTTTTTTTTGTTTTCTTTCGATAAATTTTTGTGCAAGTAATTTGCGTTATTGTGCAAGCTACTTGGTTATTTTGCATAAAAAATGAATTATGTTACTTTAACATCGACAAGCATAATTTTAGCAAAAATTCGGTAAATATTTTTTTTTGGTATGAAAAAAGTTTTACCAAGTAGGATTGCTCAATCTTACACAGATTTTTTTTGCGTGTAGCTTCTGCAATTTTTCCAACGATACCAAATCACAAATTTCTAAAAAAAATAATAAAATTTGCTGTATTAATGAATAAAATGTAAAATAAATATTTAATTACTCACCAAATATTTTCTTTTAATTTTGTAATAAAAATAATTTTACGAGAGACATCCCTTCTATACAAGACAACAAAAATTTACAAATGGCGGACATCAACAACAGTGTTGCATATTTCATGTACTTATGTTTTATACAATTTTTTCCAACTACACTCAACCAAAAATCATTGTATTCCCAAAGAAAATCGTTGTAAATTCAACAGAAATCATTGTTGATTTTGACCCTACAAATATTTATGTTGATTTCAATAAAAATTGTTGTCAGTTTTTGTAAAAGTTGATCAGCTCGTTTTTTTGTTAATCAACTCGTATTTTATGTAAATTCAACTCATATTTTTGTTAATATAAGAAATTTTATTATTAAAAAAAAGCTTGTTGTTATTTGTAAATATTCTTTTATTAAGCATAAATCACAATATTTTTTTATTTCCGGCTTTTTAAGCAGCAATATTTGAAAATTTTCACACACACTTTGTTTATTTATGTTATATGCATCCATTAGACATTCTCTAGTTATCTGATGATACCAAAACAAAATCCTAAAAAAAAACAAAAAACGTTTTAATATAGTATGAATACATAAAGTAATCAATGTATTTTATTACTTACCAAATATTTACAGATCAGATCCTATTTTTATTTATTTTTCTAATATTAAATAATTTTATAAGAAACAAACACATTAAATAATTTTATAAGACAAACACATTGCTACCAACTCACTCGTTCACTCGTTGTAATAAAAAAAAAAACGAACGAACAGGGTTGTTTTTTCATTTTTGGTTTATCTATTGAATTCTGTAGACGCAATTGTAACAATTGAACCAACTATACTGATTATTCAACGATATCAACATTATTTTTTGTTGAATATGGCATTATTCTGTAAAACTTGATCTACAATGGGTTTACTAATTTTTCTACTAAGATATTTCTATGAGTGTATGTATTTTTCAACTATTGAATTTTGTAATATCAACATTTATTTTTGTTAAATTCTGTAAAACTTGATCTACAAGGGGTTTACTAATTTTTCTACTAAGATATTTCTATGAGTGTATAAATGCCAATCTTAATTTTCTCAAATGTAAAAAATGCCAATGTAAACGGTACAGATTGCAAAGTAGATTAAAATCGCAATTTACTACACTCATAGAAATATCTTAGTAGAAAAATTAGTAAACCCATTGTAGATCAAGTTTTACAGAATTTAACAAAAATCAATGTTGATATTACAAAATTCAATAGTTGAAAAATACATAGTTGGAAAAAATTGCATAAAATATAAGTACATGAAATGTGCAACACTGTTTTTGCTGATCGCCATTTGTAAATTTTTGTTGTCTTGTACACCCAAAAAAAAACAATTGTGAAATTATTTAATTTTAGGGTATAATTTACCTAAGATTTTTCGCAGGAATCCAACTCGAAAAGTTTCTTTGCATATTACCCGAATCAACTTAGGTAAACTTACAAAATGCATTTAAGCATTATTTCAAATTTAATTTTGTTTATTTAGCCACTGTATTTAAACAAATGGTACAGTTTGATTGGTCAAATAACGTATTTTTTTTAGGTTGATTTAATAGTTTTATATATCCCCTTCCATACAAAATGCTCAATATTATAAATTTTAATTACATTTATTTTTAATATTTTTTTTAATATAAAGGACAATTTTATAATAAAATATAAATACTAACAAGCTTAAAATACATACTTAGCATGATCAGTGACAACTAATTTTTTCTATAGAAACTTTCTCAAAGACAATTTTTCTATAGAAATAAAAAGACAATTCTTCTTTAGAAAATTCCTGACAGACAATTTTTCTATAGAAACTTTCTGAAAGACAATTCTTCTATAGAAAATTTCTGAAAGACTATTTTTCTATAAAAAATTTCTAAAAGACAGATTTACTATAGAAAATTTTTAACAGACAATTTTTTTAAAAAATTTCTCAAAGACAATTCTTCTATAGAAAATTTTTAATAGACAATTTTTCTATAGAAAATTTCCAAAGACAATTTTTTTATAAAAAATTTCTGAGAAATAATTTTTCTACAGAAAATTTCTGAAAGAAAATACTCCTATAGAAAATTTCTTAAAGTAAAATTTTCTATAGAAATTTTCTCAAAGACAATTCTTCTATAGCAAATTCCTGAAAGACAGTTTTTCTATAGAAACTTTCTGAACGCCAATTTTTCTATAGAAAATTTCTGAAAGAAAATTTTTCGATAGAAAATTTCTGGTTGACAATTTTTCTATAGAAAATTTCTGAAAGATAATTTTTCTATAGAAAGTTTTTGACGACAATTTTTCTGTAGAAAACTTTTTCAAGCCAATTTTAAAAAAAAATTTCTATAAAAAATTTCTTAAAGACAATTTTTCTATAAAAAATTTCTCAAAGATAATTCTTTAATAGAAAATTTTTTAAAGATAATTTTTCTATAGAAAATTTCCCAAAGACAATTATTCAACAGAAAATTCCTCAAAGACAATTTTTTAATAGAAAATTAATTATAGAAATTAATAGAAATTTAAAAATTAAAAAATTAATTATAGAAATTAATAGAAAATTAATTAAAAAAGATAATTTTTCTATAGAAAATTTCACAAAGATAATTTTTCATAGAAAATTTCTGAAAGGCAATTTTTCTGTAGAAATTTTCTGAAAGACAATTCTTCTATAGAAAATTTTTCGATAGAAAATTTCTGGAAGACAATTTTTCTATAGAAAATTTCTGAAAGACAATTTTTCTAAAAAAAATTTTGAAAGTTAATTTTTCTATAGAAAATTTTTGAACAACAATTTTTCTATAGAAAATTTTTTATAGAAAGTTTCTGAAAGACAATTTTTCTATAGAATATTTCTCAAAGACAATTTTTCTATAAAATATTTCTCAAAGACAATTTTTCTACAGAAACTTTTTCAAAGACAGTTTTTCTATATAAAATTTCTGAAAGACAGGTTTTCTGTAGAAAATTTCTGAAAGACAATCTTTCTATGGAAACTTTCTCAAACACAATTTTTCCATAGAATACTTCTGAAAGGCAATTTTCATAGAAAAATTCTCAAAGACAATTATTCTATAGAAAATTTCTTAGACAATATTTCTATAGAAAATTTCTGAGAGAAATTTTTCTAGAGAATATTTTTGAAAAATAATTTTCCATAGAAAAATTCTCAAAGACAATTCCCAAGGACAATTTTTCTACAGAAAATTTCTCAAAGACAATTCTTCAATAGAAAATCTTTTAAAGATAATTTTTCTATAGAAAATTTCCCAAATATAATTTTTATATAGAAAACTTCTCAAAGATAATTTTTTAATAGAAATTTAAAAACAAAAAAATTCTATAGAAACTTTCTCAAAGACAATTTTTTATAGAAAATTGCTGAGAGACAATTTTTCTGCAGAAAATTTCTGAAAAACAATTTTTCTATATAAAATTTCTAAAAGACAGGTTTTCTATAGAAAATTTCTAAAAAAAAAAAAATTTTCTGAGAGACAATTTTTTTACAGAAAATTTCTGAAAGAAAATTTTTCTATAGAAAATTTCTGAAAGACAGGTTTTCAGAGAAAATTTCTAAAAGAAAATTTTTCTGTAGAAAATTTTTTAAAAAATTTTCATAAAAAATTTCTCAAAGACAATTTGTTTATAGAAAATTTTTTATAGAAAATTCCTCAAGGACAATTTTTCTATAGAACATTTCTGAAAGTCAATTTTTCTATAGAAAATTTCTGAAAGACAATTTTTCTATAGAAAATTTCTTAAAGACAATTTTTCTATAAAAACTTTGTCAAAGACAATTTTTAAATAGAAAATTTTTCAAATACAATTTTTCTATAGAAAATGTCTTAAAGGCATTTTTAAATAGAAAATTTTTCAAATACAATTTTTCTATAGAAAATGTCTTAAAGGCATTTTTTCTATAGAAAATTTTTGAAAGACAATTTTTAATAGAAACTTTTTCAAAGACAATTTTTGTAAAGAAAATTTCTTAAAGATAATTTTTCTATAGAAAAGACAGTTTTTCTATAGAAAATTATTCTGTAAAAAATTTCGTAAAAACAACTTTTCTTTAGATATTTTTTTGTTTTTTTTTAGAAAGTATCTATAGAAAAATTGTCTTTCAGAAATTTTCTGTAGAAAAATTGTCTTTCAGACATTTCTAGAGAAAAATTGTCTTTAAGAAATTTTTTATGGAAAAATTGACTTTGAGAAATTTTTAAAGAAAAATTGACTTTGAGAAATTTTTAAAGAAAAATTGTCTTAATACATATTTTCTATAGAAAAATTGTATGAGAAATTTTTTATAAAAAATTGTATTTAAAAATTTTTTTATAGAAAACTTGTCTTTAAGAAATTTTCTATAGAAGAATTGTCTTTCAGAAATTTTCTATAGAAAAATTGTCCTTGAGAAATTTTTATACAAAAATTGTTTTTAGAGATATTTTCTATGGAAATATTGCTTGAAATTTTTTTTATAAAAAAATTGTTTTTCAAAAAATTTTCTAAAGAAAAATTGTTTTTCAGAAATTTACTATTGAAAAAATTCTGTAATTCTTAGAATTTTTTTCTATAGAAAAATTCTCTATTTCTGAGAAATTTTTTCTATAGAAAAAGTCTTGCATTTTGAGACAATTTTTCTATAAAAAAAGTCGTAAATTCTTAAACAATTTTCCTATAGAAAAAAAACTCAGATTCTGACACAATTTTTCTACAGAACAAATTTTAGATTCTGTGACAATTTTTCTACAGAAAAAGTCTCAGGTTCTGATACAATTTTTCAATAGAAAAAATCATAGATTCTAAGACAATTTTTCTTTAGAACAATTTTCATATTCTGAGACAATTGTTCTATAGAAAGTACCATATTGTGAGACTATTTTTCTAAATTATTTTTTCTGTAGATGCTGAATTATCACTAACCGGAATCTGCAATCAAAAACCTCAAGTCATTTTCTGGATCTGCTTTTGTGTCTACTATTGAACCAACACTGCGAACAGCCTACATTGGGTGGAGATTCCAAGTAATGTATTTTTACAAGTTGCGTGGCGGATGCCGCAAATGTTCGGATAAACCACCACCGTCTGCAACTGAAAGTTAATATTTTGGTTAATATACGTTTATCAAATATATAAACACATTAATTTTGCTTACCTTTTTAATTAAATAAATAAATTAGATCCTCATAGATATATTTTATAAAAAATTAAAGACAATTTGTTGTCAATGTGTTGTTTACAATGCGGCATTAATATGTCGACTTTATCGAATTAAATTTATTTATATTTATAAACAAAACTTAGGTAAAAGATTCAAGTTTGTGTATGTTAAATTCAATATTGTAAACAATGCTATTTTACAAAATAAATGTCATATACAATTTAGTTAAAACTTGAGCAATTTCTTGAACTCAATATAAAAAAAATTTACCTAAGTCACATTAGACTGTTTAACACTAGTTATTTTTTTGGGTGTACAGAAGGGGATGTTTCTCAAAAAAAATCTTTTTTATTAAAAAATATTTGGCGAGTAATTAAATATATTTGTTATTTAATTCATTAATAAAGCAATTTTTTATATTTTTTTTAGCAATTTGTGATTCGGAATCTTTCTAAAAACTCCAGAAGCTAATCACTAATGATTGCCGACAACAAAACAACAGCGAAATACATCACAGTCCAAGAAAACAAAAAAATATCATCTAAAAACAAAATAAGTTTATGTGAAAATAATGAGTTAATGAAAACCACAAAAAAATATTGTGAAAATATTCAATTAAATAAAAAACATTTACAACACAAATAAGAATTTCATTTTAATAAATAAAATTGCAAAACAAAACGAGTATCATTAACAAAAATACGAATAGAACCAACAAAAATACGAGTTAATCAGCTTTTACAAAAACTGACAACAATTAATGTTGAAATCAACATAAATATTTGTAGGGTCAAAATCAACAATGATTTCTGTTGAATTTACTACGATTTTCTTTGGGAATACAATGATTTTTGGTTGAGTGTAGATTAGAAATCCAATGTAAACGCACTATAAGGGAATTGAGTATTTTATGCTTTTAACTTGGATAATGGTCTGGTATACACTTTCCTTAGGTATTTTATACCCTAATTTTGTTTAAATTCACTCTTTTATTTTTTGCGTGTAGACTTTGTGTTTTAGAACTAATTTCTTTTTAGTGTACGGCGTTGCCAACTACATTTTTGATTTAGTTATTATGACATTGCAGATGGTACAATTTTCGAACTGTCAATATATTTTTTTTATGTGCTGGTAATTTGGTATTGTTATATATTAATTGTGAATTTTCGATATTTATTTTTGTTCGATTTCAAAATTTCGTAATTAAATCGGTGTTTTGCAGCGTTAATAACTCTATTTGTGTATTTTTTTAGAGCACAGCAAGAACACATATTAAATAACGCAATTGGTGCCATTTAGGAAAATGGCTCTTAGCACTCTAAATGAATTCGTCAGGCGATCTGCCACAACTGGGTTTCACATGATGAAACCCCAAACTTTAGCAGCATGTGGTGTTAAGATTGGAAAGTAAGTATATATGATAATTTTTGTGCATCCATTGCATACATTTGCATACTTTATGCCGTCCCCTAGTTTAGATAGTTTCAACGCTTACATAATGAGTTTTTTACATCCAATAACAAATGCCGGTATGAAACTAGTTAATTTTACTGACTGTTCTAATTGCTTCCAAAAATATAACAGCCCTTAGAAAAGAAAAATAGCACGGGCACTTCGAAACTAAAAAAAAAAAACGCCACCAGTTCTATAATTGAAATGAAAAAACAAAATTAATGATTAGTGGCGCCGGGCCCCTAAAGAGCTTCATGGTCAGGGGTTCCCTGGTATGTGTTGGTACTTACTTAAGTTAATGATGACACTAGTTTAAAGAGATTTTGAACCACTACATTTTGCATTTATTTTCCATGTTAAATTTCGCGCTGAATCCGAAAAGGCTTAACTGCATTTGAAAGACACCGCTCTGAATTTTATAAAATTTTTGTAGATGATGGCCCTTTTGGAACAACTGCATTTGAAAGACACCGCTCCGATTTTTATAAATTTTTTGTAGATGATAGCCCTATTTGTACTGATTTTACTAAAAAAAAAATATCAGGTCGCAGAGACATATTTCGCGAGATATATCGCTTCAAAGTTGAAAGCGAAATTGTCAATATCTCCTTCAATAATTATCCGATTAAGTTGATTTTGGTATTGTTAGAAAGGTTATTTAAATACCTTTCAAACAAAAAAAAAAATGGTCAAAATCGGTTAACTCATTGCAACCCAAATCACGTTTTTGTATTTTTTCAAAAAAAATTATGGTTTAAATCAATTTTTTCAAAAATATCGCTTATATAGTGGCATAGTTTGTTTACATTATATGAAAGCCAAGGATACAACCTTTCATATAAAACCAGTCTCGACATCGTAGCTCTTTAAACAACAAAAATTCAAAAGATCAAAATTAAACCGGAATTTTGGGTTTTTAGTTTTAAAGCGAAATTTCCCGGTAATGACCCCACGGTCATTATCCCCATAACAGAAATGGGGATTATGACCCAATGCATTACGGACATAATCCCCATATTAGTTGTGGGGACTATGATCATTTAAAAAACGGTCATAATCCCAATGGGGATTATGTCCCTTCCCTGTTGGGATTACGACCGAAAATTTTTCGATCATTACCCCCATTCATATTATGGGGACTAAGTCCAAAGCAATTTCGGTAATAATCCCTTTATTTTGCGGAGAGGGTGGGTTTAATGCAATGAGTTTGTAATCTCTAAGCCCGGCCGAAGGCCGGCTACGCAGAAAAACTTTTAAGGCAAAAAAAAATTTCACATAATTATTGGGATTATGACCTATTAGTATAGTAGACATAATTCCTGTAATGGGGATTATGTCCACTTTTTACGTGGTCATTGTTCCCATAAAACTGGGAATTATGTCCATTTTTTATTGGGGTTATGTCCAAATTTTTTTCGGTCATAGTCCCCACTACCGTTGTAGGGATTATGACCGAATTCGTTTTGGTCATAATCCCCATAACGGAAATGGGGGTTATGTCCGAGGGGGATTATGTCATGTCACCTCCCTGGTTTTTATCAAATCTTAATCGGAATATAATGTAATGACAGAGTTGTGGGCAATTCCGCTTTAAAACTAAAAACCCAAAATTCCGGTTTAATTTTGATCTTTTGTATTTTTGTTGTTTAAAGAGCTACGATGTCGAGACTGGTTTTATATGAAAGGTTGTATCCTTGGCTTTCATATAATGTAAACAAACTATGCTACTATATAAGCGACATTTTTAAAAAAATTGATTTAAATAAACAATTTTTTTTGAAAAAATACAAAAACGTGATTTGGTTGGCAATGGGTTAACCGATTTTGACCAATTTATTTTTGTTTAAAAGGTATTTAAATTACCTTTCTAACGATACCAAAATCAACTTAATCGGATAAGTATTGAAGGAGATATGGACAATTTCGCTTTCAACTTTGAAGCGATATATCTCGCGAAATATGTCTCTGCGACCCGATATTTTTTTTTAGTAAAATCAGTACAAATAGGGCTATCATCTACAAAAAATTTATAAAAATCGGAGCGGTGTCTTTCAAATGCAGTTGTTCCCCGTAGCTCCTCTAGAACGAAGTTATCAAGGTTCAGATTTAAGCAAAAGTGTAGTTAGCAGACATTTCTCTAATATAAAGTATAGGCATATGTAGTACAGCAAAATCTTAAAAAATTTAAACTTTCCCCAAATTTCGCTAAAATTGAAGTAAAATTGTCGATATATCGATTAATAGCTTCTAAGGCGATAATCAGATTAAAAAAATGTTGTATGTAGGGTTGATAGATACCTAAAATACACTTAATTTAAAACTAAACTTTAAAACTAACAATCCATCAATTTGTTCCGGAGATATTTTAATTTAAGTAAACTGACTTTTATAAAAAGATGAAAATATAAAAATTTGGGAATATCTCGAAAACTGTTCTACTTTAAAAATGTTGGAGTGGATTTTCGTATTTAGCGTAAGATTTTACTTAACAAATAAATGCAATGTGTCGTAGATCGCAATTTTTTTTAATTTGTAAACTAGTGGGATTATTCTGCGAAAAAATTGTTGGTAAAAAAACATAGATTTTTTATTTTTTTGTCAAAAAATATGTTCGAACTTGTTTAAATACCATTCTGTGTACAATTCTGTTCACATATGTCAGCCGAAATAAAGCATTTTGTATTTTTAGATTATTTTGAATTTACCATAATTTTTGAGGTGTCCTTACTTTTTCGTTCATGACTTTTGAACAGCTGAAACGATATCGATCACAGGCAATACCAAACTTCTCCGGAAAACTACAAGTGAATAAGTTTCAGTTAACTTTGTGTAAAAACCTACTAACGACATCACCAGACAGTCCATCGAATACAACCGCCAGGGCGTAAGAAGAACCGGTAGACCTGCCAATACCTGGATACGACAGACCGAAAATGAGCTTCAGAAAGTGGATGTATCGTGGAGCGAGATAAAAAAATGTCAAATAATTAGAAATTATGGAAAACATTTGTAACGGCCCTATGTTTTACCTAGGAGCTCAAGGAATAAACAAAATCGATCACTGAATAATCATATATACATATATTTTATGGGGTCCAAGACCGATATTTCCTAGACCGATATTTTGATGCGTTACAAACGGAATGACAAACTTATATAGAGTACCGGTCAAAAGTATTCACACAGAGCTATAGTAGATGAAATTTGTTAAAGACAAAATTTAAAATACTAAACCTTTTTTATACACTCCAACTACAGTATGGGGGTAAACTCACTTTGTCATTCCGTGTGTAACGCATCAAAATATCGGTCTAGGATCCCATAAAGTATATATTATATACTTAGGGAGTGGAGATAGGGCGTAGGTATGTTTTAAAAAAATGTTGTAGGGTAAAAATAAATGGGGGTCGGGCTCACTAATGACCCCTCTCGGACGCACCATTGGACCGGTAAAAGCTGATTAAATAAAACAAATTTACAAAAAATAAAAAAAATTGTATGGGGACCGCCTTAACAGTTAAAGATAGAAGATAGGTGTGTTCAGAGAAAATGTTTGGACTAAAAAAATATTGTGGGTTGGTCATACATTTTGTTGCTCTAAGGGCACTATTAGGCACAGTACATGAGTAGTAGTATCACAGAGTTGCATCTGATGGGTGTAAGTATTAGTGACAGCACACGGTGTAACTTTTGACGTTTCATACAAAACGTAAACAAACATCATAAATACATGCACAAAAGCTCACACGTACAGGCACACATATACTAGGCAGCGATGATCATTCTGTACTAAAAACCATACCACCATATTGGAAAGTACGCAATTAGCACCAGTGTTTGCATACTAGTCTGTACTGTGCTATTAGGGCAGTTAGAGCGGTTGGAGAAAATTTAAAAAAATGTCGTTTTGTGTGGGAGCCCCCTTAGAAATTGGAGATAGGGTATTAGTTTGTTCCAAAGAAATGTTTAGACGTAAAAATTAATAGGGGTCGGTCTTATAAATGACCCCTCTATGACGCACCATTGGAGCAGTAGAAATGATTTTAAGATTGGAAAATAACAAAATTTAAAAAAATAGTAATAACACTGTGCTACACCAAAAAAATGCAGGGGTGCTCATATGAAAATTCGGGTTGGTTGGAGTCCATAGAGTACTGATATACTCATAGTTTTTCTGGATCACTTCGTTAAGCACGTTTTTTATTGGCAAATGTGTCGAAAAACGGCAATTCTTAAATTACAACTTTAAAAAATTATTACTTTGTTAGTTTGCAACCGACTTTCGATTTTATAGATTTTTTTGAAAGGTATAAGTCTTACCTTTTAAACAAAACAAAAATATTAAAAATCGATCAAGAATTGGCTGAGCTACGATCGTTTAAGTTAAAAAAAATCCAATTTTTTGAAAAATTTGTCATGTTCTTTATACTCTAAGTTGAAAGTGCATCATTAAACAATTTTTTTTTTATTTTTGTATAAAAGTATAGTAAAGTAGCTTTCCAAAACACCAAAAAACATAACAATCGGTTAAAAAATGAATGAGTTATGCTAAGTTTTGTGATAGTTATGCTAAGTTTTGTGATAGTTTGCGTGATTTATTTTCTCTTCATATTTCCTTTCATTCCAAAAAAAGCAACAAAAAAATGTAAAATTTAGCTTAACTTCGAATTTCGTCCCGAAAAAATCAAAACAAATGTAAAATTTTAGACTTTGCTGAAAATTTTGGAAGATTTTTGAAATTATTTTTAGTATAAATAAGAATATCGTGAGTGTGAGTCAACGTTAGCGTGAGTGACTCTTGCATCGGCGTACGTGAGTGTGAGTTGTATTAAATTTACACACGTGATTGTGAGTGAGTGTTAGAAGAAAAAATATTATGAAAGTTAAAATTCACTCACGTGACCATCTCTTAGACAAACATCTAATCTTTAAAAAAAATTTACAAAAAAAAACAAATGTGGCCGGATTTTTTATAAATTGACTTTTTTAAAAAATGGAAAATTTCAGAACGGGTTCTGAAATTTTTTTTATTTCACTCACAATTTTTTATTCCACTGACACTCACTCACAACGACGTGAGTAAAATTGATTAAATCACGCTCACTTGTGATCATGTGTCAATCACGCACAAATCTAATTATGTTACCATCTCTTGTTTATATGCATAGGCACATAAAATTACTACTAGCAATAAGATTTATGAATAATACCTGAATTACAAGCATTTCTGAAAAAAATTAAAAATGTCCTATCACGAAACTTAGCATAACTCATTAATTTTTTAACCGATTGTTATGTTTTTTGGTGTTTTGGAAAGCTACTTTACTATGCTTTTATACAAAAATAAAAAAAAAATTGTTAATTGATGCACTTTCAACTTAGAGTATAAAGAACATGACAAATTTTTCAAAAAATTTGATTTTTTTTAACTTAAACGATCGTAGCTCAGCCAATTCTTGATCGATTTTTAATATTTTTGTTTTGTTTAAAAGGTAAGACTTTACCCTTTCAAAAAAATCTATAAAATCGAAAATCGGTTGCAAACTAACAAAGTAATAATTTTTTAAAGTTGTAATTTAAGAATTGCCGTTTTTCAACACATTTGCCAATAAAAAACGTACTTAACGAAGTGATCCAGAAAAACTATGAGTATATCAGTACTCTATGGACTCCAACCAACCCGAATTTTCATATGAGAACCCCTGCATATTTTATTTTTGCTCATTTGTAGCACAGTGTAATCGTTATCCCACGATCCTCCTAGGCAAAAAATTTGTAGAATCGATAGAAGTTTTACACAAAAAAATTTCAAAAAAATCGAAGAGTACAAACATTTTCAAAAATGAGATTTAAATTTTAAAACTTAAAAATCGCATACTAGAGCGCTTTTAAGAATTTTTTGGGATTTTTTTCTAAAGTATGTAAAAAAACAAAAATTTTGAAAAAAAAATTGAAATTTGGACCATTATTGAAGAAGTTATGAGTAAAATAAATTTGAGTAAAGGAACAAACTACCAATTTTTAAAAATTCGATATCTTTTGAATGGGTCATCAAAAAAATCTGAAAATTTACCACGAAGGAGTTTTCGAAGGGTACTAAAAACTGTAAACAAATTGGGAAAATCTAAAAAAAAAAATTTTCAAAGTGTCCGATTTGACATGGAAGGCCCCATATATATTTATGATCATCGATCGATTTTAAGTCGATCTAGCCATGTCCGTCTGTCTGTATGTCCGTCAGTTTAAAACCTGTTTTTGGCAATATATATATATTTTGGCTAGGTTATAGAAAATGAAATAAATAAATACTAAATACTAAATACTAAATAATCCGGAACTGATTTAAACACTTGGGTACCAAAAGTTGCGCAATTCTCCTGGTTATAGGGTTATATTTTTTTAATCGGTTAAATATTTTAAAAGATATGAGGTAAAATGTAAAGGTACCTCTAAAATTTTGCTGTATTTCACAAAAAATTGTCGATAACTTGACACCTGTTAAATGTATGTGAACGAAACAAGAAACATAATGTTATTTTATCATTCTTAACTCTTACAAAAAAAGAAAATTGGGCGGAATCGCACAATGGGGCGTGGCACCCGACATGTAATCAAAAATTTTAAAATATTTTGAACATAAATTAGAAAAGTTTTAATTTCCTTGAAACAGAAACTATTTAAAAAAAAACGTAGTAAAATGAGATTAGATTTTTCGTATGTATTCCCATTCTAGTGGGTTTGAAATAAATCAAAGCTAATAAATGATAAAGATACATAAATGGTAACAATTCATAAAGTTCGAATAGGTTTTTCGAAAATGTCGAATGTGTCTTTTGAAATTTTTTTATTTTTTTGTAAATTAGAACATTATTAGAAAAGTTTTAATTTCCTCAAAAAAGAGAAACTAATTTACAAAAATAGTAGTAGGATCGGATGAGATTATTCCCATTTTAGTGTGTTTGAAATAAATGAACAAAAAAGAATAGGTATAAATAAAACAAAATTTTTTGTTTTTTAAATCATTTCATTGGTGGAGGGTATTTAAAGATTCGGCACAGCCGAATATAGCTTTCTTACTTGTTTTTAAATAAATTTTATTTTACACAACCTGTAAAATATGGTTTAAAACGATTAAAAATTTTAATTTAAAAACGTTTTCAAATATCGTTTTTACTTTACTTTTCCATTTTTGATTTTTCATAATATAAATCATGTATTTTCTTATTATACCCTCCAACTACAGTATGGGGGTATACTCACTTTGTCATTCTGTGTGTAACGCATCGAAATGTCGGTCGGGGACCCCATTAAGTATAGATATTATTGATCAGTGATCGATTCTAAGACATTATAGCGATGTCCGTCCGTTCGTCAGTCCGTTCGTCTGTCCGTCTGTAGTTAACACGATGCTGTCCAAAATTAAAGAGCTAGGCTCCCGACATTTGGCACGAATATGTCTTATGTTCCTAGGCAGGTTAAGTTCGTAAATGAGAAAAAAGAACTAAACCAACCTCTGAAAAATACCACTTTTTTACATGAATTTTTGTTTTTTTTTTCAACAAATGCCACATTTTTATGCTACAAGAAGTTCAAAGTCCTGCATTTTGACCCAGAGAATTAGAAAATAACGTTTTTTTCAGTCCGCCCCCCTTTTATGGGCGTGGAATAATTTTGTTCTACTAAATAATGATAAACTTGTATTTCTTTATTGCAAAAAGTATAAGAATGAATTTTTAAACACATATTCGAGAGGAAATTTGCCTACCACTACCGACCCCCCCATAAAAAAAAAGAAATAAAACGCCCCTGCAATTTTTTTTTATTTTTTTTCCCATGTTGGAGGGTATAAGAAAAAAGTTCCCCTTTGGAGAACTAATCCAACCTAAGAAAAACCGCATTTTTTTGCAGGGTTTTTTGTACTTTTGCTAAGCAAATGCAACTTTCTTATCTCAGAAAAAGTTCAAAATCGCAAGGGGAAGGTGTCGCCTAACGTCTCCCACCAACCCCCCCCCCCACCCAAAAATAAAAAGACGCCCCTGATTTTTTTTATATTGTTTTTTACATTTTGGAGGGTATAAAAGATTCTGCACAGCCGAATGTAACACTCACTTGTTCCCCCTTAGAAGCGGAATTTTTAACAAGTGAGAGTGTTACATTCGGCTGTACCAAATCCAAAATGTAAGAAACCATATAAAAAAAATACAGGGGACTGGTTTTTTTTTGGGGGGGGGGTGGGGTTGTGTGGCGTTAGGGGGCATCTTCCCCTTGCGATTTTGAACTTCTTCTGAGATAAGAAAGTTGCATTTGCTTAACAAAAGTACAAAACACCCTGCAAAAAAAGCGGTTTTTCTTAGGTTGGTTTAGTTCTCCTAGAGGGAATTTTTTTCCCCTTGGTCCGATTTTGCCCATTTCCGAACTTAACCTGCCTCGTAATATAAGACATATACGTGCCTAACTTCGGAAGTACAGCTCTTTTATTTTGGACTTTATCGTGTCCTCAACAGACGGACGGACGGACATTGCTAGAATGTCTTAGAATCGATGACTGATCAATAAAATATATACTTTATGGGGTCCTAGACCGATATTTCGATGCGTTACACACGGCAATGCGTTACAATGACAAAGTGAGTATACCCACATACTGTGGTTTGAGGGTATAAAAAAGTTCTTTTTATACCCTCCACTTAGTGATAGAGGGTATATATAAGTTTGTCATTCCGTTTGTAACTCATCGAAATATCGGTCTGCGACCCCATAAAGTATATATATTCATGATGCCCGATCGATTTTAAGACATTCTAGCGATGTCCGTCTGTCCGTCTGTCCGTCTGTCCGTCTGTCTGTCTGTCTGTGGAAAATGCTCTCGCGGACAAAATATTGCACAGAGATGACTGAAACTTAACATATATATTGGAAGTTCTCCCGAGAAGTTTGGTATTGCATTTGAGCGATATCGGTTCAGCGGTTCAAAAGTTATGAACGAAAATGTAAGCACACCTCAAAAATTTCAGTACATTCAACATAACCTAAAAATACAAAATGCTTTAATTCGGCTTCTGGTTGACATATGTGAACATAATTGAGCACCAAATGGTATTTAAACAAGTACGAACATATTTTTTGACAAAAAAAGAAAAAAATCGCGGATTTTTTTTTTACCAATTTTTTTTTTTGCGGAAATTTTTTTTCAATTTTTTTTTTTTTCAAAAGTAATTTCCTTTTAAATAAAGTTGTTTGCAATAATCTTTTTGAAATTGTGGAGGGTATCACTACATTCGGCAAGGCCGAATTTAACTTTTTTACTTGTTTAAAATGTTATTTCCGCGAGAGGATCATGCAGTTCAAATTTCAAGTATCTATGACCATTAGCTCAGCAGATACAAAATTGCCCTACTTTCCCCCCTTTCCCCCTAAGAAGCGGAATTTTCCAAAAAGTACTTCTTTTCGAATTTTATTTCCGCGAGAGGATCATGCAGTTCAAATGTATGTAAGACCATTAGTTCAGCGGATACAAAATTGCCCTACTTCGCCCATTAGAAGTGGAATTTTCAAAAAAGTGCTTCTTATGTTATGTTATTTCCGCGGGAGGATCGTACAGTTAAAATTTCAAGTATCTAGGACCATTATTTCAGCAGATACAAAATTGTCCTACTTTCCCTATTTTTCCCCTTAGAAGCGGAATTTTCAAAAAGTACTTCTTCTAGAATTTTCTTTCCGCGAGAGTATCGTACAGTCCAAACTTCAACTATGTAGGACTATTAGTTCAGCAGATTCAAAATTGCCCTACTTTCCCTTTTCCCCCCCATAGAAGTGGATTTTTCAAAAAAGTACTTCCTTTAGAATGATATTTCCGCGAGAGGATCGTACATTCCAAATTTCAAGTATATATGACCATTATTTCAGCAGATACAAAATTGCCCTACTTTGCCACGTTTTCCCCCTTCAAAGCGAAATTTTCAAAAAAGTACTTTTAGAATGTTATTGCCGCGAGATGATCCTATATTCCGAACGTCATGTTTCTAAGACCAATAGTTCAGCAGATACAAAATTGCCCTATTTCCCCCTTTTCCCCTTAGAGGCGGAATTTTCCAAAAAGTCCTCCTTTCGAATGTTATTTCCGCGAGAGGATCGTGCAGTTAAATTTTTAAGTATCTAGGACTATTTGTTCAGCAGATACAAAATTGCCCTACTCTCCCTCTTTTTCCACCTCAAAAGAGGAATTTTAAAGAAGTATTCGCTTCCGAATGTTATTAATGCTGGAGGATCGTACAGTCCAATTTTCAAGTATCTAGGACCAATAGTTCACAATATACAAAATTGCCCTACTTACCCCTTTCTCCCCCTTAGAAGCGGAATTTTCAAAAAAGTTCTTCTTTAATAATGTTGTTTCCTCGAGAGGATCGTACAGTCCAAATTTCAAGTATCTAGGACCATTACTTCAGCATATACAAAATTGCCCTACTTTTCCCCCTTAAGAGCGAAATTTTCAAAAAAGTACTTCTTTTCGAATGTTTTTGCCGCGTAATGATCCAAACAGTGGCATATACAGGGCCCGGGCCCCGGGCCCCTCCCGAAATGATTTCACAAATTTCAGGATTTGGTATCAAATAACAAGTACAATATTAAAAAACTTCTTAAAAAAAAACGAAAAACATTGAGAATCAAAATTTTTTGAAGAAAAATATTTTGAAACTGAAAATTTTGCTGTTAAAAAAATCTCAAAATCTGAAAATTTTTTCTTAGAATTTGAAACTTTTCAACTTAAGATTCTAATGAAAAAATATCTTAGAACCTAAAGTTTTATGTACATAAAAAATGGACCTAATTGTAAGTAAAATGTAGTCAAATCTTAAAATGCGACTTTTTTTTTATTTTTTTAGAAAAATGTCTCTTAAAAAAAATGTCTCAGAATCTTACACTTTTCTAAAAAAAAATGTCTTAGAATCTATAAGAAAAATGTCTGAGAATCTAAGACTTTTTCTATACACTCAAAATAATAACTCTGTTAAATTACAGAAAAACTCTGTTAATTTAACAGAGTACACCATACTTTTCCAGCTAACATCAACAACATTTCTTGGTAATTTTACTAAAAAACTCTGTAAAATGATTTTGACAGAAAAAACTGTTAATTTACAGAGTTTATAAATAGTAAAATATTGGTTAAATATGAAAGCTTTTTTACAGAGAAAAATCTGTAATTTTACTATAAAACTCTGTAAAATGATTTGTACAAAAAAAAAAACTGTTAATTTACATGTAAATTAACAGAGTTTTTCTGTAATTTAACAGAGTTATTATTTTGAGTGCAGAGTTTCTAGTAAAATATTGAATAAATAAACCACCATTTAGCAAAGAAAACTATGTAAATTTACATATATTTGTAAAATACATTTGATGCAAAAAAAAAAAAATTACAGAAAAAACTCTGTAAATTTACAGTTTAGTTAAATGCATATTATTTTGTAAAATTTTTATAAGATTTCTGAAACAACTTTTTCTCAAAAAAAAAATATACAGATAAAATTTTGATGTTTGGTAACAAAAACAAAAACTACTCAAAACAGAAAACTTTTTTGGTTATAAAAAAATACTAATTGTAAGTATTTTGCTTATATCTGTATTTTAGCAGAAAACTCTGTTAATTATCTGTAAAATTAAGATTGCAAAGTAAAAAGTAATAAAACAGAGGAAAATTTGTTTTTTTGTCACAACAAAATACAAAGTATTTTCTTTAAATCTGTATTTTGGCAGAAAACTCTGTCAAATATCTGTTGAATTGAGATTACAGCCATTTTACAGAGTATTTTACAGAGTTATTATTTTGAGTGTAGGAATAATGTCTTTAAATATTGGCCTTTTTCTTAGATTCTAAGACTTTTTCTATAGGAAAAATGTCTCAGAATCTGAGAAATTTCTATAGGAATAATGTCTCTGAATCTGAAAATGTGTCAAAATCTGTGATTTTTTTATAAAAAAAAATTCTTACAATCTGAGGCTTTTCTATATGAAAAATGTTTTAGAATCTGAGAACTTTCTATGGGAATAATTTCTCTAAATTTTTCTTACAATCCTGGAAAATGTCTCAGAATCTTATACTTTTTTTTACGAAAAATGTCTCAGAATCAACGAATTTTTCTTAAGGAAAATTATCTCAAAATCTAAGATTTTGTGTATAGGAAAAATGTCTTAGAGACACAAGCTGAGACTTTTTGTATAGAAAAATGCTCTAAATCTGAGACCTTATCTATTATAAAAATATTTTTTCTATAAGAATAATGTCTCAGAATCTGAGTATTTTTCTATGGGAAATCTGAGGCTTTTTCTATATGAAAAAATTTTTTAGAAGAAAACCCTTGACAATTTCCTATAGGTAAAATGTCTCAGGATCTGAGACTTGTTCTATAGGAAAATGTCTAAGAATTTGAGACTTTTTCTATTGGAGAAGTGTTTAAGAATCTGAGACTTATTCGATATGAAAAATGTCTCAGAATCTAAGAAATTTTGAAACTTTTTCTATAGAAAAATGTCTAAGAATCTAAGAATTTTTCTATAGGAAAAATGTCTAAGAATTTAAGACTTTTTTTTCTCAGAATCCGAGAATTTTTCTTTAGGAAAAAGGTTTTAGAATCTATGACTTTTTTTATTCTGTTTTCTTTTTAAAAAGGTCTCAGAATCTGAATTATTTTTCTTATAGAAAAAGCGAAGAATTTCTCAGAATCTAAATCTTTTTGTGTAGAATGTTTCAGAATCTGAGAAAATGTGCTATACTAGAAATATCTCAGATTTTGGGAAAATGTATAACAATCGAAGTCTTTTCTTTTGGAAAAGTATTTTATGAATATGTTTATAGAATCATTTTCTAAAGTGAGTTTTTCCCGAGAAATGTTTTCCATTGGAAATATGATTTAGAGTCTTTGACTTTTTCTAAACAAAAACTGTCTCAACTGGAAATTGTCATAGAATCTTAGACTTTCCTTTGAAAAATAAATTCAGATTCTGATAATCTTCTTTGTGAAAATGTATCAGCATCTGATACAATTCACACTTAAAAAAAAGGGCTTAAGTCTCTCAAAAAATTTTAAAATATAAAAAAATTTATTTTTTTTTCCCAACAGTTTAAAACTTACTCAAAAATGAAGAATCTGATTGTATTACATTCAGTTTAAGGAAAAGATCGAGAAAAATTCTAAAACATGTTCTGTTATGTAAATTTTTTGTAAAAAAAAAAAAAAAATTAAAAAAAATGTTGGGCCCCCACCGAAATAAAATCCTGGATACGCCCCTGATTCCAAATGTCATGTTTCTAAGACCATTAGTTTAAAATTTTGCAAATTGCCCTATTTTCCCCGATTTGGCCCTCCTTAAAACCAACATTTTTAAAAAAAGTACATTTTGCAAAAAATAATTTCCGCGAGAGGATCATATATTCAAAATTTCAAGTTTGTAGGACGGTTTGTTCAGAAGATATAAAATTGCCCTATTTACCCCCTTCCCCCCCCCCCCTTATAAATGCAATTTTCAAAATATTACTTTTTTCAAAATATTTTTTCCGGGAGAGGATCCTAGAGTTCAAATTTTAAGTTTCTGAGACCATTTGTTCAGAAGATAAATAATGTACCGATTTGCCCTATTTCCCCCCTTTCCCACCTTGGAGACGGAAGTTTTAAAAAACTATTTTTTCCGGAATGTTATTTCCCTGAGAAGATCCTAGAGTCCAAATTTCACGTTTCTGGGACCATTTGTTCAGAATATAAAAAAATTCCCGAGTAAAAATAAACATATATTACAATACATAACTTGATACAAACATAATAAATTATATATGATTATACATCCGTGAGATATTTTCTAAATTTTTTTAATGCAGTCATATGTAGTAATATATAATTGAATCATGGTTCGGATTAAAAGGTAAAAAATTACATGAGGGTCCCCGAGTAAAAATTTTTATATGATGCAATATATATTGATATGTAATACAATATATAATTAAACGCAATTTGATCCGAAAAATGGTGGATGTTTTTGCATTAAAAAAGATCAATTTGTATAAAATATCCCAGCAAAAACTGACATTACTAGTAATGGGTTTTGTAATCCGAAACAAATGTTTATCACTACTTACTTATTGAATGAAACACTAATTATTTTAACAAGGGCGTGAGACAAAAATAACTAGTGAAGAGTATGGAGATAAATAAGTAGTTACTGCCTCGGATTACAAAAAAGGAGTAAAAACCCATTACCAATAAGAAGTAAAATAATTAGTTAATTAAAACTTTTAAAATTTAACTTGTTTTTACTAACACTTAAAAATTCCGTAATTTTTATTAAGTTTTTAAGTACTTTTTAAGTTAATTAAATTGTAAAGGTTAAAAACTGCAAGTGCAAGAAGATATTATTACTTAGAGGTGCTTTTATAACATATTACTGAGAAGTAGTTACTTTTGGGCTTAAAATAATGTTAATGGTAATGGGTACTCATTATAAATAATGTACTTGGTAATGATTACTTTTCACAACTCATTACCATGTTTTTGCTGGGATGATTTGATTTCATCCGAGTTTTGACCAGACATTGCCATATATTAGTGGATCTAATTAGATCTAATTGCATAAAAACATGTAAAATCCTGTTGTTTTTTGGTTTGGGTTGAGTTACACCACAGGTCAACGATACATTCACCAAACATATAATTTTCTTAAAAAAAAAAATGTTCGGGTACGCTTCGAACCAGATAGGTGATATACATAACCCTAACAAGGAAATGTTTAGGAACATTTTAAAAAGTTTCTTATACTTTGCCTTAAAAACTTAGAAAATTATTGGTTAAATGGAAATATATAGTGTTATATATGGAACAGAATTGGGTATATATAATTTTATATTAAATTATACAGAAAAACAAATTTTTCCATCCACAAATATGTGATTGGCGGTCGTTTTTAAGCGCCATTCATAATCGCCAACACCAAATCAATCGGATTTAAGTTCGGACATGATGAGGTATAGTTTAGGATACTAATTTTGTTTGTTCCGAACCTTTTTTTGCTGATTTTAAAAATATGGACTCTTATTGGATGGTGATTCCCCAAAAGATATCACGTTTTCAACTGATTTCATTAGGGGTTCCCCTACCATATTTAATTGGACATGCCGATTTGAATGGCCCAAAATAAACAAAAAAACAAAATCTACGCGAAATTCTAAGAAAATTTTCTCAAGATACCATTGGTCCAAATTCAAACCTTATACTGCGCCTATCGACATGAAGATTGATCTACTCTTCATAAGCAAAACAAAGCAGTATTTATGTAAATATCATAATTTAGTTAAAATGCCTTAATTCAACCGACGACTATGGTACCAAAGGTCATAATCGGATTTGACACATCAAAAACATTAGGAAAAACCTATTATGGTCCCAGGTATTCTCTTGAATTGATGCGTTTTGACTCCAAAATGATATTTACATAAATACTGCTTTGTTTTGCTTATGAAGAGTAGATCAATCTTCATGTCGATAGGCCGAGTATAAGGTTTGAATTTGGACCAATGGTATCCTGGGAAAATTTTCTTAGAATTTCTCGCAGATTTTGTTTTTTTGTTTATTTTGGGCCATTCAAATCGGCCCGTCCTATTAAATATGGTAGGGCAACCCCTAATGAAATCAGTTGAAAACGTGATATCTTTTGGGGAATCACCTTCCAACAAGAGTCCATATTTTTAAAATTAGCAAAAAAAGGTTCAGATCAAACAAAATTAGTGTCCTAAACTATACCTCATCATGTCCGGACTTAAATCCGATTGATTTGATGTTGGCGATTATGAATGGCACTTAAAAACGACCCCCAATCACATATTTGTGGATGGAAAGTAAAAATACATGAGTTATGGGATTCCATCACCACTAGTAAGTAAAACTTTAATAAGTTCGATAAATAATCGAATTAAAGCCGTTATTTAATCCAAGGGTTACGTGACAAAAAATTTGCTAATCTTTTATATGCAGTACGAACTTAAAATGGTCAAAATAATAAGTAGTAGTAGTTAATTTTGAGTAGATGAAGCTATTGTTTTTTAACAAAGCTAATTTTTTAAAAATATTGGCCCTTACCACAAGAAAACAAAAAGTCTATTTTAACAAAAGTTTTATTTTAAATTTCAAATTTTCTATACATTTTTTGAAAGTCGATTTTAAAAACAAAAACAATTTGTATGGAAATAAAATTAAAAGCTCATTTTAAATTTATTTTATTTTCTTGTAGTAAGGCTGATTATCTTTAATTAATGATTCTTGAAGGGAATAAAATTACCTTTCAAATGAGTGTATAAGCATTAAAATCGGTTAATATTTGTGCGAAATACAGCTACTCAAAGTTTATATATGAAAATTAAATAGTGGGGTACGAACCTTTCCTGGTTAGGGTAGTATATCACATCTTCTCCGAGATTTGAAAGATCAGTACTGATCCGAGTAAGATCAGTACTGATCCGAAATTTGACAACAGTACTGATCCCAAAAATGGATCGCTAAGATTGGATCAGTTTTAATCGGACGGATACAATGTAATCCGAAAAATGGGTTTATATAATTAGTAGAGTCCGACCGAATATTCGGTTTCGGTCTCGGTTTCGGCCGAATAATGGGGTTTCGGCCTCTATTCGGTATTCGGCAAAATTTTGGCCGAATATTAGCCGAAACCGAAACTTTGTGGTATTTTAAAAATATGTAAAAAAGTCGCTGAATTTTTTGATTTCGTATTTCATATCATTTATTTCAGTTCAATTGAAGAAAATGTTACAAGTTTATTTATGCGATAAATGTAAAACTGTTTCAGTTCAAAAATTATTTTCTCCTAATCTTCACGAAATATACAATTTTTTGTAAGTTTTTTAAAAAACATATTTTTTTTTTTAAAAATACAACATTCCTTTGGTTTAAAAGCATTATATGCTGTATATTTATCTTTAACAACTTTTTAATAATTTTATTTATGCCAGGCGGTAATTTTTTTTTAAGTTTCGGTTTCGGTTCGGTTTCGGCCGAATATTCGGTTCGGTTTCGGTTCGGCCTCGAAAACTGGTTTCGGTCGGACTCTAATAATTAGATAAACCCATTCTTTGGATGAAATTGTATCCGTCCGATTAAAACTGATCTAATCTTAGCGATCTATTTTTCGGATCAGTACTGATCCTTCACATTTTTACTTTGGTATTCATGATCCCCGATCGATTTTAAGACATTCCAGCGATGTCCGTCTGTCTGTGGAAATGGTGATCACGGCCAAAATATTACACGGAGATGACTGAAACTTAACATATTTATTGGAAGTTCTCCCGAGAAGTTTGGTATTGCACTTGAGCGATATCGGTTCAGTGATAAGTACATTCAACATAACCTAAAAATACAAAATGCTTTAATTCGGCTGCTGGTTGACTTATGTGAACATAATTGAACACCAAATGGTATTTTAACAAGTACGAACATATTTTTTGACAAAAAAGAAAAAAATCGCGGATTTTTTTTACCAATTTTTTTTTTGCGGAAAATTTTTTGTTATAAAGTAATTTTCTTTTAAATATAGTTTTTGCAATAATTTTTTAGAAATTGTGTAGGGTATCACTACATTCGGCAACGCCGAATTTAACTTTTCACTTTGTTCGGTGCTTCCCGATTTTTAAGTCAAATCAAAAACCAAACAAGTAAAAAAGTAAAATTCGGCCTTGCCGAATGTAGTGATACCCTCCACAATTTCAAAATGATTATTGCAAAAAACTTTATTTAAAAGGAAATTACTTTTGAAAAAAAAAAAAAAAATTTGAAAAAAAAATTTCCGCGAAAAAAATTTTGGTAAAAAAAGTCCGCGATTTTTTTTTTGTCCAAAAATATGTTCGTACTTGTTTAAATACCATTTGGTGTTCAATTATGTTCACATATGTCAACCAGAAGCAGAATTAAAGAATTTTGTATTTTTAGGTTATGTTGAATGTACTGAAATTTTTGAGGTGTGCTTACATTTTCGTTCATAACTTTTGAACCGCTGAACCGATATCGCTCAAATGCAATACCAAACTTCTCGGGAGAACTTCCAATAAATATGTCAAGTTTCAGTCATCTCTGTGCAATATTTTGTCCTCGACAGCATTTTCCACAGACAGACAGACAGACATACGGACAGACGGACAGACGGACATCGCTAGAATGTCTTAAAATCGATCGGGAATCATGAATATATATACTTTATGGGGTCCCAGATCGATATTTCGATGAGTTACAAACGGAATGACAAACTTATATATACCCTCTATCACTAAGTGGAGGGTATAAAAAGGCTGTGAAGCGAAATCAAGAAAAATAGGTTTAAATTCACCAGCGAAAAGTCATAAAGCGGTATATAAACTGGCTAATAAAAACTCATTCATTATACTTATATTACATATACATTATATTTTTTCAACCGGTCAACGCCGGATGCAAAACAGCTAGTTTGAATAAAAATTTAAGACAAATTGTCATACTAAATACTAATTTAACCATTTATTCTTAAGCACAAACAAACCAAATACACGTGGTGCTGCTAAGTGGTATCCAGATCCTGAGTTTATGAAGCAATTTTCGGCACCAGTTATGTATCCTGATGATGTCACATCTCAGTGGAAACTACCGCCATGGAATCGTATGTTATTTAAAATATTATTAAGAATACTAAGTAATTTTTTTTTTACAAAAATAGATCAAGTTACACCCGTAGAGAAGACAGTGCGTAATTTGACTTTGAACTTTGGTCCCCAACATCCAGCTGCTCATGGTGTGCTACGTTTAGTCATGGAGTTAGACGGTGAGGTAAGTTTAAGTTTAGGTTGAGAAAAGTTACTGTTGTATTTCTCGGAATAATTATACACGCTTTTTCAATTATTAATATGTTTATTTATTTATAACTAATTAAATCTATTAATGAAAGCACGTTGATGTTAAAAAGAAAAAGACAATTGAAAAGTATAAAAAGAATGATGATGCAAAAATATATATGGTGGTGTTGCCATATTAACACTTTGTAAAGAGTATAGATATTTAGAGACTTCAACTCGATCATAACAATTCTACCTCACTTAATCAATGTCGCATATAACTGCTAAAATAACTGGGTGGTTTCTTTTGTCGACTAGATGTTCGTCGGCTTGGTGCCAATTCAGCTTCAGCGTTCTGTGAAGTGGACGGCTGCGGTTGCTCTTGCGGTGGTTCGGTAGTTGTAGGAGTAGAAGGCAATATCAAGCCATCGCGCAATACCTGAGCCGGAATTTGATGCGCTAAAGCATATTGAAGAATTTGTTGATCCATAATTGGACCGTTGCCTGACTCAGTGTCAGGCGGTTGACTTGTTGTCGTTGCAGGTAACTGTACATTAGTGGCGCGTAATTGGTTTAAGTGACGTTTAAATATGAACCCATTGTCAAGACGAACAAGGTAATGTAGATGACCAAGTTTTTTAGTGATGATACCTAGTTTCCATGCAGGATTATTAACGTTGTAATATCTTGCTTGAACGCGGTCTCCTTCACTTAGCAGCTGTCTGACCGTTATATCTGGAGTGGAATTTTTACAAAACTTTGGAGGCTTTAAAGCATCTAGTTGGATTCTAATTTGCCTTCCAAGGTACTGCTTTGATAGTGATTTCCCATTTTGCAGAAGTGTCGCCCTGTATCGGAAAAGTATCTCTCGAACCTTTTTAGGTATGGGGGATATATCGTCTGACATAGCTGCCAGTCGTTTCTTTAAAGTCTGGGCATTCCTTTCGGCCAGTCCGTTTGTTTGCCGGATGACCCGGAGCAATAAATTTTTGAAAAATACCAGAGTTGCGGCAAAATTTAATAAACTCGTCACTTTTGAAGATGGTTGCGTTGCCAGATACCATAACATCTGGAAATCCATTCCTAGCGAAGATGTTAGATAACATTTCGATGGTTGATGCTGACGTTGGTGCAGATGAGCACACGCCCACTTCTGCCCATTTAGATTTAGAGTCGATGACTACCAGAAATTGATGTCCCTGATAGGGCCCTGCGTAGTCAGTGTGTATACGTTGCCAATTTTGTTTTGGTTCATCCCACGGATGTAAAATAGCTTTTGGGGGATTATTTTGAACAGAGGCACAAGCAACACACGAACGAACGCACCTTTCGATATCCTTGTCTATTGAAGACCAGAATACGTACCTCCTTGCCAGTTGCTTCATTTTGGTTATACCAATGTGTGTGTAATGGAGTGCATTTAGTACCGCTTGTTGTAGTGAACTAGGAACCATGACCCTTTTTCCCCTGAATAAAATATCGGAATCAATGGTATATTCCGTATCGATTACGTTTGAATTACGCAATTCCGTCATGATTTTTGAAAGTTGTGCATCTCTTTTTGTAGCATTACGAATTGAATTGTAATTTAATTCTAACGAATTTATTTGTAACAAAGTGGAATCGCAAATAGAGTGTACTTCTTCATCCATAAAATTGATACAAGACATACCTGTGGGTAAAGGGGATCTTGACAAGCAATCGGCACCAACATTTTCCTAGCTTTTTTTGTAGTAACCTCGTAGTTGTAGCCGGTCAAGAAAGCAGCATTCCTTTGAAGCCTAGATGAAGTCATTTGCGGTAATTTTGAATTTTGGTGGAAAATCCGTGATAAAGGCTGGTTGTCCGTAATGAGTTTGAAAAGTCTACCATAGACTTCTGTTCGGCAGCAGTTAACGACCTTGATGCAAACGCAATTGGCCTTTCCTCATTTCCCACGATATGAGACAAAACGCCTGATATCCCTGTGGGACTAGCGTCACACGCAAGTTGAACCTTTAAATTCGGATTGAACGGCATAGCACTCGCTCACTGGCAATCTCTTTTTTCAGTTCATTGAATGATTTTTGACAACTGAAGTTCCATTTAAAAATGGAATTTTTACGTAATAACATACGTAACGGTGTAGTAAACGTAGAAGCATTGGGTATAAACCTGGAGTAGTATGTGACCATGCCAAGGAGTCGACGGACATCCTCCACACTTTTTGGTTGTGGCATCTCAACAATGGCCTTTACTTTAGAAACGGGATTTTCGAACTTTGTTATACTCCACGGTATGACCCAAAAATTCAATTTGTTTTTGATAGAACGTACATTTGGAAAGATTCAAGTGAAGGTCGTACTTTTTGAGTTGAGACAAACAATATTTTAGATTAGCTTTGCACTCGGCTAAAGACTCACCATGGACCACAATGTCATCGATTTAGGATTCTGTCTGTGGAATTTCACGCAATATTTGATCTACGATTCTATTGAATTCAGCAGGAGCCGTTTTAATACCGAAAGACAGCCGGTTCATACGAAATGTACCTTTATGCGTGGAAATTGTTTGAATTTCAGATGAAAGTTCATCAACGGGAACGTGCAAATAAGCCTTGAAAAGATCGAGGCGACAGTAAAATTTCGAATCCTTGAGGCTGTTGAAAATGTGATCTATTTTGCGTATTGGGTAATGTGCGTCTACCAACCTTTGATTTACACCTACCTTATAGTCGACGCAAAGTCTCACTCCACCGTCAGCTTTAGGGATGACCACTAAGGGTGAACCCTAGTCACTGTTAGCCGCTTTAGTGATGATTCCCTCTTTTTCCAAATCTTCGAGCTCTTTGTTGACACGTTCTGCCAACGCGTATGGAATTTGGCTCTTTGGTGTAGCTAGGTTTGACATTTTCACGCAATTGCAATGAAACCTTGTCGTTAGGGATACACCCAATTTTCTGTTCAAAGACAGATGCAAATTCGATCATTAAATCTTAAATTTGGTTCGAATCTGTAATGGAATTGGTAACAGACATATCTGAATTAATTTGATCCAATTCATTTAAGTTAATATTTAGGCGGCGTATCTGGTTCGGCCTATTAAGGCTGTACAACCGTCTGGTACAACATAAATTTCATCAAAAATCGAAATATTGTTGAATTTAATGTGCACCCGTACTTTGCCATCAGCTGTAAATGTATTTTGTGTATAGCAGCGGAAAACTATATTTGTAGGGGTTATTTCGTTAGACAACTTTAATGATTTGAATACGCCTCGGGGCAAAAATTAATAGCCGGAGCAAGTTTCCACTTCAAATTTAACAATTTTTCCCTCTATCGAAAAGTTGGCGTAATAGCGCTCAGAATTTCTATTTGTGTAATCATTGCGGTAAACATCAACAATTTTGTAAATTCCATAATTAGAATTATCGACACGCACTTGATTTGTTGAATTTCCCCGTGTACTGGGTTTATTTTTAGGTCCGGCATTAGGACTATCCGCCAAAAGAGAAGCAATGCAGACTTTAGCTACATGCCCGTGCGTTGCACACAAATTGCATTTTAGTTTTGGACTGGAGCGACACTCCTTCGCAAAATGATCATTTTTACCACATCGTAAACATAACCCCGCAATACCCAATTGCTCATAATTTATTTTTCGTTTGTGTTGGGGTTGTTGAGGTCTAGTACGATTATTAGTTTTTCTTTTATTGAAAATTATATTTATAGTTGCACTGGATGAATTTGTCGCAGCATGTGACAATTCCTTCGAATCATATTTTGCTGCTTCGAGGGCCAACGCCTTTAAAACGATTTCTTCGAATTTAGAAGATTCAGATTGAAGCAGTTGCCACGGATAAATTGTGCCCTAAAAAACACATCAGCAATTGAACTTTTGCAATTGCACTCTGACACAAATTCGCAATCGATAATATCAGTGCGAAGTGTCGCCAAAAAAATCTGCCACTGACTGTCCTTCACCCTGATATTTTGATAGAAATCTGTGTTGTGCCACAAGCACATTTCTTTTTGGGGCCAAATAATTTTCCAACAGCTTCAACAACTCATCGTACTGTAGCTCTGTTGCTACTTTTGGTGCCGCTAATGCGGTCACCCTATCAAAATGCTTAGCACCAATCGAATTTAAAAGGAGCTTCGTACAGTACTCCTTATTACCATCAACGCCTTCCACAAAACAAAAAAAAATTAATAAACAAAAAAAAATTAATAATTGAAGCGAATTTTACACTCGTCGCCATCTGTTGTATTTCCCGGAATAATTATTCACGCTTTTTCAATTATTAATATGTTTATTTATTTATAACTAATTAAATCTATAAATTTAGTTGCCAATATTCCAAAACAGACAAAAAATCATGTACAAATATGGTGTTTTTCAGAGGTTGGTTTAGTTCATCAAGGGGGAACTTTTTTCCCCCTGGTCCGATTTTGCTCATTTCCGAACTTAACCAGCCTAGGACCATAAGACACATTTGTGCCAAACTTCAGCAGTCTAGCTCTTTTTTTTTTTGCTGTATCTTGTCTTCCACAGATAGACAGACATACAGACGGACGGACATCTCTAGAATGTCTTAGAATAGATCACTGATCAATAATATATATACTTTTTCGGGTAATGGACCGTAATTTCGATGCGTTACACACGGAATGACAAAGTGAGTATACCCCCATACTGTGGTTGGAGGGTATAAAAAGTCGTTTTTGTAAATATTTGTTGAGATATGTGGGTTACGTTTTTCGTGGAATCGTGTTTTCTGAAACACAACGACGTAACATCACAAAGTTGAATAAATTGCTAATTTTTTGGAAATAGTTCAGCCATTCAGTAAGTACTGGACCGAGAGCCATGAACTTTGTAGTGATTATAGCTAACGCATTTTCGAGCTTAAGTTTGGATGTTGGTGTCCAGCGGTTGAACGGGGAGGCAGTAGAACCCCTGAAAGTAGGGCACCTTTTGTATACGGAACCATTTTATAATGTATAGTCTATAATGTTTACCGACCCGCTCCAGTTTTTTTTGCTAATAGCAAAGCCGCATTAATTCCAATTTATTTTAAACTAATTTCATTTGAAAACTAGATAGATTTCTGATTTTTTTTTTTTTTTTTAAATAACAAACCGATATCTTGTTTTAGTCCGACAATACATTATTTTAAAGTTACTAATTAAAACAAGTGAATGTGTTAAATTCGGCTGTGCCGAATCTTTTATACCCTCCAAAATGTACAAAAAATAAAAAATAAAAAAAAAAAATGACAGGGGAGTTTCTTTTTTTTTGGGGGGGGGGGGGAGTTGATAGGGTCAGTGGGGCACGTTGAGAGCACCTTCCCGTCGCGATAAATATACCAAATATTTCATTTATTTAACAAAAATACAAATAAAACATGTAAAAATGTGTATTTTTTTAGAGGTTGGTATAGTTCTTCAAGGGGGAACTTTTTTCCCCCTAGTCCGATTTGGCCAATTTCTGAACTTAACCTGCCTAGGAACATCAGACATATTTGTGCCAAACTTGAGGTTCCTAGCTCTTTTATTTTGGACTGCATCGTGTTAACTACAGACGGACGGACAGACAGACGGACGGACGGACATCGCTAGAATGTCTTAGAATCGATCACTGATCAATAATATATATACTTTATGGGGTCCCCGACCGATATTTCGATGCGTTACACACGGAATGACAAAGTGAGTTTACCCCCAAACTGTAGTTGGAGGGTATAAAAATACGATTTTTTTGTAAAAAATACCAACACTCTTTTGACTCTAGAGTCTAGAACATGTTGATTGTTTTAACTAGTTTGAAAGCTAATGTAGATGAGTTTAAATCAAAAATGAAATCCGAGGTGTAAATATTGCGCCCGCCAGCACTATCCAAAATTGGCCTTATTTTGGCTGCCGCCTTTATTTAGGAAAATTTTTTAGTTAAATTTAACTAAATTTTATAAAAATTCATGAAATTTGTTTTCATTGTAAGAGCATTGGGACAGTTAGAGACAACCCAGCAGAAATTTTGCTGAACGTTCAGCAGCTTTTGGAAGGGGAACTTGAGTAAAGGAGCGCATCCAATTGCGCTGAATTCATGCATGATTCTCTAAGGCGATGTCCCACTTTAGAGCGCTAGTTGGATACACAGAAACAGCGCTGATTTAAGCAGAATAAAGATGCTGTAAATTCATGTATCTTTTTAGCGCTGATTTAAGCAGATTAAAGATGCAGTGAATTCATGTATCTTTGTAGAGCTGATTTAAGCAGAATAAAGATGCTGTAAATTCATGTATCTTTTTAGTTTTTGTAAAAATGAGATAAAAAACAAAAAATTTACCAATAAATGAAAAAATATTCAAAAGAAGTTATAACAAATGGATCTTAGTTTAGTTAGTTTTTTCGTGATTAGAGTTTGTGTTTAATCCAAATCGGTTTATTCATCGAAACAACAAATAAGCATTGGCTGTTTTTTGGTTGGCCTATTTATCATCATTTAAAATGTGTTAAAGGCCTCTGTTATGTCTTTCAAAACTTTTCAAATCACATGATATTTTCCGAATCACATGAAATCGAGTTTGGTGTTTGTTTACTGGTTCATTCAAAGTCAGACAAGCAAAAACAATAAAATTTAAAATTCGTTATTGATAAAAATTCAATTTTGAATTTTATTTCCATAATAACAATTATATTTTGAACAAATAAATATTCAAACCAAAAGTAAAATAAAATTAAACCAAAAATAAAATTCAAAAATAAAATTCAAACCAAAAATAAAATTCTTTTTTTTTGAGAATTTTATTTTTGGAAATAATAAAATTCAAATGTTTTTGAGAATTTTATTTAAACAAAAATTTTATTTCAAATACCTTATGAATTTTAAATAAAATTCGAATTTTTTCCTTGTCTGTTCAAAGTTTAAATCAAATAACTAAAATTTAAAAAAATATAACAAAAAAATTCATTCGTTTTACATTACAAAACTTTATTTATGTGAAACAAAATGAAAAAAAAAAATCGGAAGTGAACATCAAAAAAATATCGGAAATTTTCATTTTCACATTTTTTATGGGATTTTTTTTGGGAACAGCGGTCAAAGATGCTATGATTGAAGCGCTCTTTGCAGCGCTGATTAATGCGTAATAATGATGCAGTCAAATCATGTGTCTTTGTCTAAAACTCATGTTTTTTTATTCAAAAAGTGTTAAAAATATTAAAAAGGAAAGCAAGTGTGAAATTTTATCAAAAAATAATTACACATTATAAGTTTTATATAAAAAATCTTAAAAAAAAAATAAAATTTTTTCCCCTTCCTTTTACTGCATCCCTAAGAGCGCTCTTTGGATGCGCTACGGTATGCTATAAACAGATGCTGTGTCGCCAAAATCTCGATTTATTTCTGCTGGGAAGAGAGTTAATTTTATCTTTTTACTCGGGTTAGAAAATTAATTTTTAATTAAATCATTTCTTAACTCGAAAACGCAAAAACTATTTGTGTTTAAAACTTAGAAAATTTTAAAATAATTTCTCGGGACTTAGAAAACGTTTTTCCCCGGATTAGGCACCATATATATGTATATCTAATCTTGTATGAGGTCATACATGGAGTCATATATCATATATTTCTGCTCGGATCTTAGTTTAACATTGATGTGGGTTATCATTCTTTCATCATCTAATCTTGTATGAGGTCATACATGGAGTCATATATCATATATTTCTGCTCGGATCTTAGTTTAACATTGATGTGGGTTATCATTCTTTCGAGTATGATTTTCAAAAATATTTTTAAAACAACGCAAAGTGTTGTTATACCACACCAGTTATGGAAATTAGTTTTATCGCCCTTCTTAAAAATCTTGGTTCCTTTTAATTGGATATTATTTCGCCTTTTGTATGTGGGCTTGTCCTGATTGGTAGAACATCTTAGATGTCATGCCTTATTTCACTGATTTCTTCTCTTTGTACAGTGACTCAAAGTAATAATGGAACAGCATATATTTTTAAGCAGTTCTTTAAAGGAAAAGTTATCAATACTAAACCTGATTATTATCAATCGACTATTTTTGAAAAAAGTGCTATATAGGAAATTTTCCAAGCTTTAATTTAAGCTTGATAGCGTCCAGATTGAGCAAATATTAAATGAGATACGAGGGTCACACTAGAAATTGAAATTATTTGTATATGTTTTTTTGAAATTTTTTTAAAAATATTCTAAGTCGATTTTTCCCAAGTTCAAACATAAAAAATTTAAAAAATTATCCAATAATTTTTATTATACCCTCCAACTACAGTATGAGGGTATACTCACTTTGTCATTCCGTGTGTAACGCATCAAAATATCGGTCTAGGACCCCATAAAGTATATATATTTATGATCAGTGATCGATTCTAAGTCGTTCTATGAATGTCCGTCCGTCCGTCCGTCCGTCTGTATAAAACACGATTCAGTCCATAGGCCGGTTAAGTTCGGAAATGGGCAAAATCGGGCCAGGGGGAAAAAAGTTCCCCCTTAACGAACTAAAAAAACCTCTTAAAAAACTACATTTTTACATCGTTTTTTGCCATTTTTGTTAAACAAATGAAACCTTTTTATGTCAGAAGGGGTTTAAACTCCTGCACATAGACCCACGGGGCTGGAAAATTTAGTTTTTTTCTGCCCGCCCCTTTTTGTGGACGTGGTTTTAAAAAATCATTAAAATAATGAGAAAATGGCATTACTAAATTGCGAAAACATGAAAACATTATGAAGTCCAGTTTTTAAAATTCTCATTTTAAGAGGAAAAATGGAGCACTTTTCATACTTTCTGAAGTAATGGTCCTAGCAACTCAAAATTTAGCACTTAAAATCTTCCAGCAGAAAAAATATTTTTTCACTAAAATTTGGGTTCTACCCCTAATACACAGTCTATAGTTGAAACACATTTTCATAACATGGAATTGAACTAATTTATAAATTATATTTTGTTTTAAAGTGTTAAGAAAGCATTGAAAATTGATTTTTTAACAGAGTATTTGGTAACCCTGGAAACATAATTTTGTACTATTTTAAATCTACTCAAAATATAATATTTTAAAGGTCGAAACAACAAATTTTTTGTTTAATTAAAAATGAATGAGAATTTAAAGTAATAAAGTCGTTTTATATATACTAATTATAATACAATATATATGTATTTCTTTATTTTTAGACCGTTATGCGTTGCGATCCACATATTGGCTTGTTGCATCGTGGTACCGAAAAGCTCATCGAGTATAAAACATATACCCAAGCTTTGCCTTATTTTGATCGCTTAGATTATGTTTCTATGATGTGCAATGAACAATGCTATTCATTGGCCGTAGAGAAGCTCCTTAACATTGAAGTTCCATTGCGTGCTAAATATATAAGAAGTAAGTTTATCACAACAACAAAAAAACAAGTGAGAATCATTAATACCCTCCAATATGTTAAAAAAAAAAAACAAACGTCCCTACAGAATTTGACTTAAATGTCTCTAACAACTGTAATATAATAGGTATCCTTCCGCAATTTAGCATTTCAACGTGTTTCGTATTCCCAAATTTATTGTTCCAAATTTTAATAGAATCAAATTTGACTTTAGTTGGACCATTTCTGGACACAGTCCCTGTATAAAAATTTCGTCCGATATTCACATAAATCGGTATATTTGCAACAAAAAAGGCTATTTCACTTAAATTTCGTTTGTGTTTTTACACTAATTCAAGATCTAACAAGATATAGATCCAATCAGATCTATGTTTGGACTTGAGACCTATTTTTTGGGAAACACTGGTGTAGGGTATTTAGGTCGGTCTTGACCGACTATAATTTCTCACTTGTTTGTAATAATTTTCTTCACAAATTGTTTTAACAACTGATCTTTTTGTAATATGATTTTAATTTTAGCTTTGTTCGCTGAAATCACTCGTATACTCAATCACATTATGGCTGTGGGCACACACGCTCTAGATGTTGGTGCATTGACGCCATTCTTTTGGCTTTTCGAAGAGCGAGAGAAAATGATGGAGTTTTATGAAAGAGTTTCTGGAGCTCGAATGCACGCAGCATATATACGACCCGGTGGCGTTTCTCTGGTAAGTAAGAAAAAAATGTTTTACTATGGAAGGTGATGTGTTAATTTATCTTTTGTTCCGGTTCATTAGGACATGCCATTGGGATTGATGGATGATATTTATGAATTTGCTTCAAAGTTTGCAGAACGTTTAGATGAGGTTGAAGATGTTCTTACTACTAATCGTATTTGGGTGCAACGTACTGCCGATATTGGTGTAGTCTCTGCAGAAGAGGCTCTCAATTATGGCTTTAGTGGCGTTATGCTAAGAGGCTCTGGTATTAAGTGGGATTTGCGTAAACAACAGCCTTACGACGCATATGATAAGGTTGAGTTCGATGTACCTATTGGGACTAAAGGTGATTGTTATGACCGGTATTTGTGCCGCATTGAAGAAATGCGTCAGTCCCTGCGTATTATTGACCAGTGCTTAAACCAAATGCCTGCTGGCGAAATTAAAACCGATGATGCTAAGGTAACTCCACCCTCGCGTGCTGAAATGAAGACATCCATGGAAGCCTTAATTCATCACTTTAAACTATTTACACAAGGATATCAAGTGCCTCCAGGTGCCACCTATACCGCCATTGAAGCTCCTAAAGGAGAGTTTGGTGTATATTTAGTGTCCGATGGCTCTAGCCGACCATACCGTTGCAAGATTAAGGCACCGGGATTTGCCCACTTAGCTGCTCTAAATCACGTCGGTAGGCAACACATGCTGGCTGACATTGTTGCCATTATCGGTACACTTGATGTTGTATTTGGAGAAATCGATCGTTAAATAATTTTAATTAAACATGTTACTTCATTAAACAAAAACAAATTATATATTTTTTTTTTTAGAAAAAAATAAAAACTAGGATTGAAAGTATGAAGACTTCAATCCTAGTTGTAAATCTTATTTTAATAAATTGAAAGTATACCTTAGAAACGATTGTTTGTATCCTACACCATTTTGTGGTACTGTGTATATTTCTGAGAACAAGCTTAAACTTAAAAATGATGCCATCAGAAAGGATTTTTTTTTTTAAATATATATTTGGGATGTCTTAGAACAATTTTATTATTTTATTATTATTTTTATTTACACTCAATGTTGCATTGGTTTTCATATTTTTAAGTATTTTTTTACAGATACTTATTAGTTTTATCAAAGCATAAAATTACCTTACAATTAAAATAAATAATACATTTTACATGATTTAATTTCCTAAAAATGTTCTAACAATTCTTGTGGTTGAAATTATTACTGCCTTTTGCATCTCTATCCACAAATTCTTATGAACTTGAAGTTCCTTGAGGCCTTCGTGTAATAGTTTCGGTATTAATCCAGTGCTTGTCTCTGAATTGGTTCAACAAGTTGCGCATATTTATTAACTTTCTCAGTGTGTTTTAATAGCAGATTGTTGTTGTTCGGAATTGCTATATGTATGAAATATACTTTTCTTTTCATTTAATCATGAAGTATTATATCAGGTCTATTAGCTTAAACCGTACGATCTGTTAGAACCGTACGATCCCAGAGTAATCGAAAGTTTTAATTTTCCATTACACGTTCTGGTTCGTATTTATAATAAGGTTGTTTTTCGATATATCAAGACCAAAGAATCTTACTAACTCTTGGTGAAGAATTTTTGCTACAAAATTGTGGCGTTCTAAATATTCTGTACCTACCATATGTGTACAACCCGCTGTTATATGCTGAATAGTTTCAGCTGTCCAGCAGCTTGATAATTTTGAATTGATGGGTCCTTTATAATAAATTTTAAATAGTTTCTTGTCGCTATAACTTGATCTTGGGTTGGCACTATAAAACCCTCTGTTTCTTTAAAAAGTTTCCCTGAAACCAGGCAATAATTTGATGAATTTTCATCAATGTGATTCTGATATACTTCATTTGGATGTCTTCCATGTAATGCTTTACCCATCCAATTATTACTTCGAATTAATGCAGATCTATCTGCTCTACATATTGCAAAATGAAGAAGAGATGATTCAGCTTTTGTTGTAAAAAAAAATTATGAAGTGATTCTATTTCTTTTTGTCGTCGATTCTCAATCTAAATCAGACCTCTAATATTTGCTAAAATTAACAAACTTTTTTGCTAATAATTCGTAGAACAGCGACTAATTTTACTGTCAAGTTCCTTTTTTTTAATCTTACAATTAGTAAAAAAAAAATGTTTTGCTACCTTTTTAATTTCGTGTTTAAAAATTTCCGATTTTTGATTCACACTCAAAAATTATGACGGTATATTCCACTACAAAAGACAGTTAAAACTACTGCAATTGTTGTTGTTTAGGCGTCCACTACATTTTACGGTAAAATCAACCAAAAGTTGTTGTTGTTTTTAACTATTGATTAACAACTACATAAAACGGTAAAAACTACTTTAAATTACATTTGTTTTTACTGCAACTTAAATTGTCTGAATTTTCTTCTAAACGCCAAAAACGGTTACAATTATTTGGTAAAAATTCCAGCTTTATCTGACTCTTCCAACACATTCGTTCTTCTAAAAATTTCTAGAAAATTATAAGTTTTTTATAGACTAAAAACAACTACATAAAACAACTGTTACTACAATGTAGTAATTTTTTGTGTTTATTTTTTAAAACGACTACAAAAAATAGTTGTTTGAGATTTTTCATACAAAAACAACTGAAATTGTAGTTGAAAGCAACAACTACTACTTACTACACAAATGACCGGCATGTAGTAACTGCAATAATTTTCTGAGTGCACCGAATTTTTTATTGCACAGATCAAAATTTATTTTTTATAAATTTTGCAATTCCCGGCACTTTTTTTGATAAACTTTCGTAGCCCGCTTATTATTATTTAATTTAAATGAAATTGGATTTAAAGTTACTTATAAAAAATGCAAAAATTTCGCATGTCAAGAAAAATCAAGCTTTTTTTTCTAAATGTCAAGCTTTTTAGCAATTTCGATCTGGCAAGCCTAAATGAAATATATATTTTGATATAATCATATATATAAACAATATTTTTTTGACCAAACAACTAGCCATATATAATTATATATGCCAGTATTTAAAAATTTATTTTTGTGTGGCAACATAAATATGTGGTTATACAAAACTTTTTATTGGATCATATAAGATTACATATGATTTTTGGGAACCCGAGTTCGATTCCCGACCCAGTCGAGAAAAAAAAGTTTTTTTTTTTTTATTTTTTTTTAAATAGAAAACACTTTTTTATTGCATTTAATTTTTTTAAAACTAAACAATTTTCATTTTTGGAATTTTTGCAATCATTTTTAAAAAAATATTTTTTTTATATAGTTATATATAACTATATTTGATTTATTATAAAATTATCTATGATTTTTGGGAACCCGAGTTCGATTCCAGAAAAAAATAAATGTTTTTTTATTTTTTAAATAGAAAACACTTTTTTATTGCATTTATTTTTTTTAGAACTAAAAATTTTTCTTTTTTTTTAATGTTTGCAATCATTTTTAAAAAATTATATTGCTTTTATGTAGTTATATATAACTGTATTTAATTTATTATAAAATTATCTATGAATTTTGGGAACCCGAGTTCGATTCCAGAAAAAAAATATATTTTTTTAATTTTTTTTAAATAGAAAACACTTTTTTATTACATGTGTTTTTTTTTAGATTTAAAAAAATGTAACTTTTTAAATTTTTGCAATCATTTTTAAAAATTTATATGGCATTTTATAGTTAATAATAGCTACATTTGATTTATTATCAAATTATCAATGATTTTTGGAACCCGATCTCAAATCTAATTCTGATTTCCTGATTCCATCAAAACTTTCAAACTTATAAGTCAAAGTCGTATTTCACTTTGGAGGCCTATGACTTGGATAAGGCATATACACTGTCTCAAACAATTGTCCGTACCCCACACAATCAAAAAAATATTTGCTTATATTTCGAAAAATACTTAACCGATTCCCATGAAATATTTTTTTTTTAAAAGATCAACAATTGTTTATAATAATTGCACACTAAAAATAAAATAAAAGTGCTTCATTATTATTTTATACAAAAAAATATAAAAAAAGTGCAAAAAATCAACTCAAAAAATTGTCCGTACGCGGAGAAAAAAATCTGTTTTATGTTTATAAAATGATATTAATTGGCGAGTATGATATCCCTTACATCGAGTACGATATCCTTTGGCCGAAATTACTTCTCTGAATCGGTTATTTATAGGTAGACCCAGCAATTGTCTGGTTTCAGGTCCAATATTCCACCACTCCTCAAAGCTAACATATTTGATTTCATCCGGAAATTGGCCGCGCCAAAGTTATCCCAAATTATCTATTATCATGATTTTGTATTAAATATGATATGATGTAACTTCATCCGGGAATTGGCCGCGCCAAAGTTGTCTTAAAATATCCAATATCATGATTTTATATTAAATTGGATATTATATAATGTAATTTCATCCGAAATTTGGCCGCGCCAAAGTTATCTTATAATATACTAGCTCGCCCGTCGGAACTTCGTTACCGGTTATGTTAAATACCGGATAATAGAAGGATCAGGATTACACTACCGATTTCAAAAATGACTTGTATGTAGGGTTTGGTTTATTTAATTGTAGACGTTTAAGTCTTTCATAAAATAATATTTCATTAAATAACTTAAACAATAAAACTTGAATAATTTCGGTGGTACGTTGTAATGTAGATTAGATTAGAAAAGGCCCTATGCACTGCGACCAATATGATCTTTTGTGCAGCCTAGCAGTTGCCCTATAAGTTAAGGCTTTTGATAAAGCCAAGTATCCTAATTGGCATGGATTCCCATATGTCACTTGGAGTTAATGAATGTCGCTCTAGATGTCGAATTCGTCTGATGTTGAGTCTTGGGCACTCACAAAGGATGTGTTCCGCCGTTTCGGCGTCAATTTCACAGAATCTACATATTTCAGTGTCCGATAAATTTTTCTTCCTAAGTTGATAGCGAAGATTACAATGTCCAGTGAGGTAACCAGTTAGAATCCTTAGATCCTTTTTGTCGAGATTCAGTAGTCGTTTAGATACCTCAGGGGATGGAGAGATAAATATTTTTACCTGACGCTGTCCAGAACAATGGTTCCAGTGATTGGCAAATTCAGATTCTCTCCATGATCGTAAACTTTCCCTGATATGCCCAATGGGCAAACCACAGAAGGGTTCCGGACCGATAAAAGGGCGACTTGCACCACGATTGGCCAAACAGTCTGCCCGTTCGTTGCCCAAGTGCCCCTCATGGCCCGGCACCCAACTGAGAGTAAGTTCATTGTTACGGCCTAGTTCGTTTGGGGAAAGAATACAATCCATGACAAGTTTCGAAGATACATGTACATTCCGGTGAAAAAGATTTTGACAATTTTCAAGCCCTTATATCGGGATTTTGGATCTTGAGTGAATAAATATTTCAGTGAAAAAAGAAATTGGAATAAAAAAAATTTTGGGTAAAAAACATATAGAGAGAAAAAATATGGAGTTAAAAGTTTAATACGAAAAATTTTAGTAAAAAGTATCATTCTATATTGTTCTCCGCTCTATTCCATTTCGTTCCCCGTTCTACTCCATTTCAATCTCCATGCAAGTTTCATTCCTCTCCATATAATATGCGTTACAGAAATAAAAAGTGCTATTGTATTTATCTTATAGATATTAAAATACCATTTTACACCACTTGTACCAATTTAGGTACCCCTTTTTACCCTGTCCATCTCTTGAGTGTTATTTCGGCTGAAGGACACAGCACGTCAAATTTTTAGTTTCTAGGCTTTAATAGTTAGATAGGTACAAATAACCATTTGCCACCTTAACCACTTAAAATTAAATTTTCCAAAAAACTTACACTTTTTTATGCCCTTTACGACTCTTAGAAACAGAATTTCCAAAAAGTACTTTTCCAAAATGTTTTTTCACTAAAGAATACAGCATTCAAATTTTCACTGTTTAGGATCATTATTTCAAGAAGTATAAAAAGTATAAAAAAAAAACACTTTTCTACACCTCTAGAAACGGAATCTTTTAAAAATACTTTACCATAGCAGATTGTTTTTTTTTTCACCGAAGGACCCCACATTCAAAAAAAAATTAGTACCAAAATTACACTTTACACCCGTCAGAAACGGAATTTCCAAAAAATACTTTTTCCAGTATGTTTTTTCTTCACCGAAGGATCCTACATTACAAATTGCAATTATCTAGGAATATTATTTCACCAAATATTAAAAGTACAAATAGTATACTTTTTAACCCCGTTGAGAAACTGAATTTCCAAAAAGTACGTTTCCCCAAAATTTTTGGTTTTCACCGAAGAATTTTGCATCCAAAATTTTAAGTTTCTAGAACCATTACGTCAGCAAATATCAAAATTACCGGAAGTACACTTTTTTAGCAATTTGACCCTACTAAGAAGCGGAATTTCCAAAAAGTATTTTTTCCAGAATGTTTTTTTACCGAATGATCCTACATTACAAATTTCAAGATTATTGGGCCATTACTACCGGAAATTAGAACGTACCAAAAGTTTAAATTTTTAAATTTTTACCCGTTCCACCCCCTAAGAAAAGGAAATTTCAAAAATTACTTTTTCCAGAATTTGTTTTCACTTAAGGATCCTATATTCCAAATATCAAGTTTCTATTTCATAAGTACTCTTTTTACCCCTTAAGAAAAGGAATTTTCAAAAAGTACTTTTCATAGAATGTTTTTTTTTTGCAAAAGGTAATTTTTGCAAAAGGTAATTTTTACAAAAGGTAATTTTTATAAAAGGTACTTTTTATTAAAGGTACTTTTATTAAAAGATACTTTTTATAAAAGGTACTTTTTGTAAAAGGTACTTTTTATAAAAGGTACTTTTTATAAAAAGTACTTTTTATAAAAGTACTTTTTGCAAAAGGTACTTTTTATAAATGGTACTTTTTATAAAAGGTTCTTTTTATAAAAGGTATTTTTATAAAAGGTACTTTTTATAAAAGGTACTTTTTATAAAAGGTACCTTTTATAAAAGGTACCTTTTATAAAAGGTACTTTTTATAAAAGGTACTTTTTATAAAAGGTACCTTTTATAAAAGGTACCTTTTATAAAAGGTACTTTTATAAAAATTATTTTTTATATAAGGTACTTTTTATAAAATTCACTTTTTATAAAAGGTACTTTTTATAAAATTCACTTTTTATAAAAGGTACTTTTTTTAAAAGGATTTACCTTTTAAAAAAAGTACTTTTTATAAAAAGTACCTTTTAAAAAAGGTACTTTTTATAAAAAGTACTTTTATAAAAAGTACTTTTTATAAAAGGTACTTTTAATAAAAGGTACTTTTTATAAAAGGTACTTTTTATAAAAGGTACTTTTTATAAAAGGTACTTTTTATAAAAGGTACTTTTTATAAAAGGTACTTTTTATAAAAGGCACTTTTTATAAAAGGTATTTTTATAAAAGGCACTTTTTATAAAAGGTATTTTTATAAAAGGTACTTTTAATAAAAGGTACTTTTTATAAAAGGTACTTTTTATAAAAGGTACTTTTTATAAAAGGTACTTTTTATAAAAGGTACTTTTTATAAAAGGTACTTTTTATAAAAGGCGCTTTTTATAAAAGGTACTTTTAATAAAAGGTACTTTTTATAAAAGGTACTTTTTATAAAAGCTACTTTTTATAAAAGGTACTTTGTATGAAGGTACTTTTTATAAAAGGTACTTTTTATAAATGGTACTTTTTATAAAATGTACTTTTTATAAAAAAAATTTAAAATTGATAAAATTTTAAAACTAAATTTAGCACGCCCTTTTCGTCTCTCCGTCCTTAAACCGGATATCAAAAATCCATCGTGTGGATCTGTCCCATGGTCACTCCTATATACATGGAAATTTTTATATTTTTTAGGGCGGTTTACTCAATGTCCAGTTAGCTGCTAACTGCCGATTTAACGGAGCCTTATGTCAATATTTGTATGGAAAAGTTAAATTTAACGGAGAGTGATTTTATAACGGAGGATTGAGTAATCCAGCCTTATTCATGAAGGGCTAAAATGTTAAAAACACAATTTTTCACTTAAATTTTTCCTTATAATTTTCCGTACACAGTTTAAATATTAAAAGTGAATTTTATAAAAAGTACCTTATATAAAAAATAAATTTTATAAAAGGTACTTTTTATAAAAGGTACCTTTTACAAAAGGTACCTTTTATAAAAGGTACTTTTATAAAATTTATTTTTTATATAAGGTACTTTTTATAAAATTCACTTTTTATAAAAGGTGTTTTTTATAAAATTCACTTTTTATAAAAGGTACTTTTTTTAAAAGGATTTACCTTTTAAAAAAGGTAATTTTTATAAAAGGTACTTTTAATGAAAGGTACTTTTTATAAAAGGTACTTTTTATAAAAGGTACTTTTTATAAAAGGTACTTTTTATAAAAGATACTTTTTATAAAAGGTACTTTTTATAAAAGGTACTTTTTATAAAAGGTACTTTTTATAAAAGGTACTTTTTATACAAGGTACTTTTTATAAAAGGTACTTTTTATAAAAGGTACTTTTTATAAAAGGCGCTTTTTATAAAAGGTACTTTTTAAAAAAGGTACTTTTAATAAAAGGTACTTTTTATAAAAGGTACTTTTTATAAAGGGTACTTTTTATAAAAGGTACTTTTTATAAAAGGTACTTTTTATAAAAGGTACTTTTTATAAAAGCTACTTTTTATAAAAGGTACTTTTTATAAAAGCTACTTTTTATAAAAGGTACTTTGTATTGAAGGTACTTTTTATAAAAGGTGCTTTTTATAAACGGTACTTTTTATAAAAGGTGCTTTTTATAAATGGTACTTTTAACTGGATATCCAGGTCAGTGTTGATCTTTGCCATAGTCCGTACCATATGCATAACAATTTTCATCTTTCAAGGTCATAAGGTGTCTTCAAAATTAGGTAAAATGTAAAAACATAAAAAAGGAAAAGTTTTCCACGCCCATTTCTTCTCCTAATTCTCCGTCCATATTCTAAATTTTTTAAATCTGACTACTTTAGGATAAGCTCCATCGCTAGTTCTATACTCGTATCCACGCCCCTTTTCCCTCTTAATTCTCCGTCCACAGTCCAAAAATTTTAAGTCTGACTACTTTAGCATATGGTCCAGTGTCTGGACAATATGCTGCCCAATTTTCTGCTGTGTAGGTCATTAGGGCTTTAAAGTTAGTTAAATTAAAAAAAAAACAAAATATTGCCTTGCCCCTTTTTCCTCTCAACACCCGTCTACATTGCAAACATGTTAAATCGGACTACTTTAGAATATGCTTCATAGTTAGGACTACATGTTAGTGATTTTTAGCTTCCTAATTAATTGGGGCGGAGCTTAAAAATACTCTAAAATGTTTAAAAAAAAATAATTTTGCCAAGTCCCCTTTTTCTCGTAATTCGCCGCCCACAGGCAAAAAATCCGACTTCGTAAGAATCTGTCCCTGGTGTTTTACTATATACATGTCAATTTTAAGCTTTTAAGTCAATTAATGAAATTCAAAATCGCTGGATACACAAAAATAAGAGAAATTAAAAAAAAAAATTATATATACAGAAAATAAATGGAAATAAATTTACCACGCCCCTTTGCCTTTCTTATTCTCCACCCATAAACTGGATATCAAAAATTTAGGTTCGTGTTGATCTTCCCCATGAAACCTACTATATACACGCCAATTTTCATCTTGTTAAGTCATTCGGGGTCTTCAAATTAGTTAAAATATTAGAAAATTCAATTTTTCCACGCTCTTTTTATCTTTTAATTCCCCGTCCACAGTCGAGAAATTTTAAATCCGATTACTTCAGGATATACTACATCGTTAGGACTATACGCTGTCCATTTTCCGCTTCCTTTGGGGGCTTCAAAATAAGTTAAAATGTTAAAAATCCCAATTTTGTCACTCCCTATTTTCCATTCAATTCTAAGCCCACAGTCCAAAAATTTAAAATTCGACTACTTCAGGATATGCTTCATCGATAGGACTATATGCTAGGAAATTTTCAGCTTCCCAAGTCATTAGAAGACTTTAAAATAAGAAAAAATGTAAATTTTCATCTTCATAGGTCATTGGGGTCTTCAAATGAGTTAAAATATTAAAAAACACAATTTTGCCACGCCCCATTTTTCTCTTAATTGTCCTTCCACAGTCTAAAAAATATAAATCCGATTATTTCAGGGTATGCTTCATTGTTAAAACTCAATGCTATGCAATTTTCCGCTTCCTAAGTCATTTGGGGGCTTCAAAAGAAGTAAAAATGTTAAAAAAATCCCAATTTTTCCACGCCACTTTTCCCCTCAATTCTCCGCCCACATTGCGATAATTTTAAATTCGACTACTTGAGGGTATGCGCCATCGTTAGGACTATATTCTAGGAAATTTTCAGCATCCTAAGTCAATAGGGGGCTTTAAATTAAGCAAAAATGTAAAAAAAAATAATTTTGCCACGCCCACTTTTCCGCTTAATTTTCCGCCCACAGGACAAAAATTGAAAATCCGGCTTCGTTAGGATCTGCTCCAGGTGTTGTACTATATGCATGCCAATTTTCAGCTTTCTAGGTCATCAGTGGTCTTCAAAATGCTCTGGATAGACAAAAAAAGAGGAACACACAAATAGGGAAATTATATATATGGGCAAGGCCACCGTCAGTAACGTGACGCTCGTTTACATATTTTGGTCAATATCTTCATAAAATACAATTATTTCTCCCAACTTGAGAGCGGCATATGAAAGTTCTCGTCATAACTGTTGTTTCGTACGCAGACAATTTTGCTGTATCTCGTTTTGTTGTGAAGTTATGACCATTTTAAGTCGTCAGTAACGTGACGTGATTTTTCCAAAATCCGGTCACGTTACTGACGACTTAAAATGGTCATAACTTCACAACAAAACGAGATACAGCAAAATTGTCTGCGTACGAAACAACAGTTATGACGAGAACTTTCATATGCCGCTCTCAAGTTGGGAGAAATAATTGTATTTTATGAAGATATTGACCAAAATATGTAAACGAGCGTCACGTTACTGACGGTGGCCTTGCCCATATAATAATATAATATATAGAGCAAATTATATATATTTATATAGAGCAAATATATATATGTATATGTATAGAGATAGAGCAAAATACACGAAATTTGTGGATCACTATCAAAAATTTCAAAAAACCTATTTTTGTATGAAATTTTTTATAAAATCTTTATTTGCCATTATTTCCTTAAATATAAGAGAGAGAGCAAAATGGACGAAACTTCAGGATCACTAAAAAAATTCCAAAAAATCTATTTTTGTATGAAATTTTTTATAAAATCTTTATTTGCCATTATTTCCTTAAATATAAGAGATAGAGCAAAATAGACAAAATTTCAGGATCACTAAAAAAAATTCCAAAAAATCTATTTTTGTATGAAATTTTTTATAAAATCTTTATTTGCTATTATTTCCTAATAGACGAAATTTCAGAATCACTAAAAAAATTTCAAAAAATCTATTTTTGTATGAAATTTTTTATAAAATCTTTATTTGCTATTATTTTCTTAAATATAAGAGATAGACATTGGCGTAGGAAGCCAACATTTCTGGGGGGGGCTAAAGCCCCCCTAGATTTTTTTTAATTTTTTGGTATTTTTTTTTAATAGAAAAACCCAGACCTATTCCTGAAGCGTTCCCTTTAACATACGTCTAGGTGTCCTAGAAACGAATCCCCCCCCGAAAGCGGTTAAAAATTCATATTTTTTTTTTAAATTTTGATTCTGCAGATTTTTCAGAAATTAAGAACTCCTAGATATGTTTTGAGAATGAAAGATTTTTAGTGTTTTTTCTATAGTAAAATCATTAGATTACTATGATTTTTTTCAAGAAAAGTTCTGATGATTGCAAAAGGTGATGATTATTAGTCAAAATTCTCAGATTCTTTCTTTCAATTACTTTTGTCAATAAAAAACCCCCTTAAAATTTAGAAACTTTTTTAAATCAAAGAAGTTAAAATGTTTTCCTGAAGGTAAAACCCTAAGATTCGGTAAAGTTTTTATTACTGACAAAAACATCAGATTCATATAAAAACTTTTTTCAATAATTCAGACTACTTTTCAATGGGAAAAACTATTAGATTTTATATAATAATCATTACGAGTCCTTAAGACTCATTGAATAATCATAACGAGTCCTAAAGACTCATTACATATTATTATTATTTATTGTTGCAAAAATTAATGAAATCATTAAATTATTAAAAAAAAAAATTGTGAATGATTAAAATTCTGGGGGGGGGCTAAAATTATTCTGGGGGGGGCTAAGCCCCCCCCCAGACAGGGCTATCTACGCCTATGGAGATAGAGCAAAATAGACGAAATTTGGGGATCACTAAAAAAAAATTCTAAAAATCTATGAAATTTTTTATAAAATATTTATTTGCTATTATTTCCTTAAATATAAGAGATAGAGCAAAATAGACGAAATTTGGGGATCACTTTCAAAAATTTCAAAAACTTATTTTTGTATGAAGTTTTTATAAAATCTTTATTTGCGATTATTTCCTTAATAGGAAATAATGGCAAAATAGACGAAATTTCAGGATCAAAAATTTCAAAAAATCTATTTTCGTATGAAATTTTTTATAAAATCTTTATTTGCCATTATTTCCTTAAATATAAGAGATAGAGCAAAATAGACGAAATTTGGGGATCACTATCAAAAATTTCAAAAAACCTATTTTTGTATGAAATTTTTTATAAAATCTTTATTTGCTATTATTTCCTTAAATATAAGAGATAGAGCAAAATAGACGATATTTTGGGATCACTAAACAAAATCTATTTTTGTATGAAATTTTTTATAAAATCTTTATTTGCCATTATTTCCTTAATTATAAGAGATAGAGCAAAATAGACGAATCAGGATCACTAAAAAAATTTAAAAAAATCTATTTTTGTATGAAATTTTTTATAAAATCTTTATTTGCCATTATTTCCTTAAATACATAAATATTTTTTTGAAAAAGATGTTCTCTACTGTTCGAAAAATCGAACAGAGGATCGAAATGGGTTAAGATTATTAAAATAAATAAAAATAAGATCTGATGATCAGATTCTATTTGGTAAGTAATATAATACATGATGATCTGTAAATATTTGGTAAGTAATATAATACAGTGATTACTTTATGTATTCATACAATATTTTTTTTTTTATATTATATTTTTTGTTTTAAAAATTTTGATTTGGTATCATTAGAAAACAGGAGAATGGCTTAGGAGTCATAACATAAATCAACGAAGTGTGTCTGAAAATCTCGTGTTTAAATATTGCTGCTTAAAAATCGATAATTTAATTTATCGATAACACAAGAATAAAATTTTACTCTTCACACTTGTTCAGATTTCCTATGGTGATATATTTGCACTGTTCACGTAAATTTAATCAATACAAAAAATATCTAGTGTCATAGGAACATAATCTAGACACTGTATTAGGTAATAAAACAGTTTATTCCTCAATGTTTTTTTTTTTTTTCAAATGTAACGGCTTAATCACTCTAGTGGCAACACTACAAAGATTTTTCTAGTGGATCTCAAACTGTAACACAAATTGGCAATGCGAATTTGGCAACACTTTGTATAACTACAGTGAATAGGGTTGCCAGACGGCCGGGAATGGCCTGGATTTTCCAGTTATTTTGGGTCTAGACCAGTTTCCAGTTAAAATATAATTTGTCCAGTTAAAAAATAATTTATTTAATTTTATCAATTATTTTTTTTTTATTAAATATGTTCTACATTTTTTGACTACTTTATGAATATAACAGAAATCGAATAGCTATATCTTTTTGCTTCTTGTAAATATGCTCTTTTTGCTGCATTTTCACTACACTCAAAAAAATAAAACTGTAAAGTTAACATTTTTTTTTAGTAGAGTTGAGTTAACTGACTTTTTAGCAAATTTTTAGTTAAAATCAGCGTTTTAACTAATTTTTTTAGTTAAGTTCAATTTACAAATTTTTTTTGTTGACTTTAAAACTAAGTTAACGAATTTTTACTAATTAATTTGCTGATTTTTCGTAACATATTTGTTAAGTGAAAAGATTGATTACTACCCAAGTAGAAATTCATGACGGTTATAAAAAAAAGCGTTTTTAAAGCACTTCAAAGTAGAAACTCATGACGGTAATAAAAAAAAGCATTTTTAAAGCACTTCCAAGTATAAATTCATGACGGTAAAACAAAAAAGTCATGATTTATCAAAAATAAAGCATTTTTAAAGCATTATTTCATAACGCTTTATGAACGTTTTGAAAAAGCTTTTTGAGATTACTTTTTCGCCAAATTTATGTTGGTTTAGGAATACAATTTTTTTTACAACATTTTTTTACACTACTTTTTAAATATGGTTTACGACGACCAAAAAGCCGACATTAAAAGCGAATTAACTCTAGACGACCCCATAACAGATTTAGTTAAGTTTGAGGAGTTTGACAACAAGGTTAAAACTAATCAGCAATTTTGCAATTCACTGGTATGTATTTTTCTATATTTACATTTGAATCAAAATTACTAATTTTTATTTTGTTATTCAGCGTGACCTGATGCGGTTAAAATGTAAGGCCGACTCATTATATGAGGCATACATGGGACTATTTAAATAAATGGACTAATTAATTGACGATTTCATTGGCATTATATTGAAACTAATGCCAATGAAATTTTTAGCATTAGCATTGTTTCAATAAATGCCAATGCCCGTTAAGGAATTAGTAATGCCAATTATGAAAAATTTCATTGGCATTAATAAATGTCTTAATGAAAACAAAGCATTAGCAATATTAAAAGTCGTATTTCCGTCAACCAGTTGTGAACATTTTTTTTTTGGTTAAAACTTAAAATGACTATAGGTCTGTTTGTTTACCCAAATTTCTTACTATTTTTACTACAACTGGAAAGTTTTGTTTACTTTTTGTATTACAAATTTCCAGCTTTATTAAAAGTAGTAAAAATGAGTTGATTGTAGTTAGGTAAACGAACAGGCATAATATCTCGAAAACTAAGTTAGATAGAGCAAAATGGAGGGCATTTTTGGTTCTTAGAATCTCCATAGTTTCGCCGGTCCTCTTCACATGTGTGGGCCGTAATAGGTCAAAATTTTGAATCTAAAAAATTGACAGTCCCGAAAGTTTAAAAATTCACATACCTTTAGCATTATCTTGCTTATTTTTCCAGGTACTGCAATTTATGGGCCCAATAGGGTCTTGAGAACTTTAGAAACTGAATAACTAAAAAACTATTGCTCTGAGGGTTTTCTAGTATTGGCAGACGAGTTCTAGAAACCAAGAGCTACAAAAATGCTTTTGGACTTTTTGTTGTGTCACCAATATTAACCGAGACATAAGCATTTTTAAATTTTCCGGAATCCAAAATTTTTTGGATTCAAAGTTAGGACCCATTGGGGTAAACATATGTGAAGAGGACCTGCGAAAGTATGGTGATTCAAAGAACCAAAAATGCCCTCCATTTTGCTCTATCTGGCTTAGTTATCGAGATATCGCCATTTTAAGTTTAAAAAAAAAATATATATGTATTGTAAAAAAATGCTTTTTTTTATCAATTGTAAATAGTTTTTTAGGCATTTGTGCCGTTTCATTGGCATTAGTACAAATAATGTTTTTTTTTTGGCATTGGTATTAGTTCCAACTTTTACTTTTACTTTCCGTTATAATGTCCCCAGGTTTACAGCAAATGTTTAGCGGCGTTGGAAAACCGACTTAAGGAGTTTCGAAAAAAATTTTTAGCACCATTAAAGTTTTTAATGAATTGAAAGGTAATATTATGCTGGCCAACAACTAAATATCTTTGACCAAAACATGTATGTGTTTTTCACAAAACAATTTTAGGTATCAACCTAATTTCAACCTAATTTATGTTAATAGAAACTTTTCAATTTTTTTTTTTTATATTTGTGAAGTTTGCCTTACCGCGAAAGCATCAAGTTAAGCAAATTTCTAGATCTTTTCAAAAGATTTAAAAAAAAAAAAAACACATCGCAGTTTTCGTCAGATCAGAAATGCTATATACCTATTATATCATTAAACTCATTTTGATTTCCCGTTGCAGAACACCTTCTTCTACAATTTGAAAATGAGTCCGACAAGTCTATCGTGACCAAAACAAGCCGCTGGCTAGCGGCAGCAGAAGAGAGAATAACTAAACGAAATTCGATTTAGTTTTTGGTATAAAAAACAGTTTTTTTTTTTATAAAAAAAAATAATATATTTATCTTTTCTTAAAACAATAAAAATTAAAACAAAAATAAACTTTCATTTGGTTTTTAAATTGATGGAAAATTACTTTAGGTTTTGTATCTGAAATGCTTGTAAATTGTTTTTTTTTTGCATATAAAGCACTTTAAAATTGCTTTACATACCGTTTCAAAAGTGATACATTTTTGGTTTTTGAAATGCTTTAAAAGCGGTATAACGAAGCGTTCTAAAATCATTATTATAAATGTCTTTAAAAACGCTTCAAATAAACCGTCTAACGGTGTTATCATTAGGACAGTCTCAAAGCGCTCTGATGATGGTTTTCAGTATGGTCTGAGAGCATTCGTACTACCATACAAAGCGCTTTTAAAGCGTTTTAACGGTTGTATTTTTCTACCTGGGTAGGGATGAGATTTCCATGCAAATGCATGTTTTTTGTAGATAGTCTAAAAACGATATCGACCAATTATCAAGATATATGTTTTTGCATATTTTTGCATATTTTGGTGAAAATGCATATTTTTGCATATTTTGATTTTTAATGCATATTTCGAACTTTTAAAGATGCGTTTACACGAGAAAGAAATCTCGATAGAAAATCGAAAATTTGTCAACTCTAGCATTTTTAAATATCATCTCTAAAAAAAATAAATTTTGTTTACGTTATAATTTTTTTATTAAACAAAGTACAGACTTCAAATTAAAAATAATATCAATCTCTTCCAAAAATCTGTATCATTATCAAAAAAAAAGGTAAGAAATAATACGTGTTACGAAATTTTCAGCTAAATTTTTAGTTAAAGTTTCTTTTTTTTTGCTACATTCATTCTACGTAAAGTTAGCTAAATATTTTTAGTTAAATTAACTAGAAATTTAGTAGGCTCAAAATCAGGTGCTTTTTTTTGCTAACTTTACAGCAGCGACAGGCAAAAGCACTACGCGGCGTTTTTGCTCTCACACCTACATGCTCTCACTCATTAAACAAAATCAAAAAAACACAATTTTCTCCTCTATTCTTGCTTAAAATATACTTAGAGAAATAATCAATAAAGAATTTGAATGTCAAATTCTTGTTTAAGGAACATTTTTTTGGTAAACCAGAATGCTTAGTTTGTCACTATTCACTAAATATTACATTGCTAGACATTTTAACCAATGTCATTTATTATCTTTTTTATTTTTTAAATGGTTAACTGTATTATTATTTTTACTATAAGTTTCTTTAAGTGCATTGAGTATGAGAGTGCTACATGTTACACACGCAGACAAAATATGATAGTATGTGTTTGCCTGTCGCTGGTCTAGAGGGAGAATAACAGTTTCTCAAAAATCTTTGATATAACAGGTACACTCAAAATAAAAAAACTGTAAAGTTAGCAAAAAATTTAGTTAAATTTAACTAAAAAAGCACCTGAGTTTGGGCCAACTAAATTTCTAGTTAATTTAACTAAAAATATTTACCTAACTTTTCGTAGAATGAATGTAGCAAAAAAAATCGTAACTTTAACTAAGAATTTCGTAACATTTTTATGTACATATTTACAAAAAAATTAGTTGAATGCAGCTAAACTTTTTGTTACTTTTCGTAAACTAAAATTAACAAAATATTTTGTAAATTTTATTTTTTACATTTTCAGGTTGACATTTTTTTTTATTTCACCGAACACTGTAAACACTAACACTTCACTTATTTTTTTCTATTTTTTGACAGCATTAAGTTCAGCTTAAGTAGAACTTATGAGATTTGCATAGGAGGCTATACAAGAAATTTCTTAAATAGTAATCACTTTTTTCACTTAACAAATATGTTACGAAAAATCAGCAAATTAATTAGTAAAAATTCGTTTACTCAGTTTTAAAGTCAACAAAAAAAATTGATTCAAAATTTGTTCAAAACTAGTATTTTCGTAAATTGAACTTAACTAAAAAAGTAGTTAAAACGCTAATTTTAACTAAAAATTTGCTAAAAAGCCAGTTAACTCAACTTAACTAAAAAAAAAATTGTTAACTTTACAGTTTTATTTTTTTGAGTGTAGCAAGGATATTGGACGGTATGACGATAACTGGATTGGTTGCTTTCCGGGTTTATGTATCATTATGATTTCGGCTACCTTCCATTGAAGAGCAACATATCGTAAACGAAAACATGCATTTATAATGTAAAGTAATTTCTTAACCGGAAATTTTATAGCTGCGGTTGCCTTTTAACTGTACAGTAACAGTAGCTAGCTGGAACATTTCATCCTCAATTTTAAAATCTTCGTTATGTTTAATACTTTCTTTGATTATGACCGTCGCACCCCCACGAGCCCTTTCAAAGGGGTGAATGGAATTATAACAAATATAACCTTTAATATTGGCGTGAGAAGATTTTGTAAAATGGATCTCAGAAATGAGCAAAATGTCGATTTTTTCTTCGTGTAGAAAGATTTCTAGTTCTGGCAAATGTTTCATTAACCCGTTACTATTCCAAATGGCAATTCTGAGGGAATTAATTATGCTGGTAAAATTCGAATAAACACTTTAGACTCAATTTTATCAAGTCTAACGCTGATGTTTTGAATACTTTTAAGTATTTCGTTGAGGATGAATGCGTTATCATTATTATTTTGATTTGAACTTCTTTCATGAAACATTCTTATTGGGCACTGGTAATTCTGAGGTCGATTATTACCGTTGTTTGTAACTACCTCGGCAAAAGTTTCTGTTTGAGGGTTTTTATTTATTTGTTTAGGTTGGCGTTGCTGCTGAGAAGGTTGTTGAGCTTTATGTTGCTGCTGACGATTTTGTTGCCGCTGTTGGGGATATATTTGATGTTGTTGTTGTTCTGAATTTTCAGTATTGTTTGAGGAGTGTATGCGATTACCATTGGATGATGTATGTTGCTGCTGATGACGATTATGTTGCCACTGCTGGGTATAAGATAGATATTGTTGTTGTTCTGTATTTTCGATATTGTAGTTTAAATATGAATTATCAATAGCGATAAAAAACCTATTTCCTAAGCTTGTAAAAATTAAAAAATTAGAGTAAACCCCCAAAGAGACTCAATTTTTTTTTTTAAAGTCACATTTAAAGCAAAAAACTGCCCGACCAAAACAATTATTTGTTGGTACAATATGCGATACAAGCAAAATAAAAAAATCGTAAAACATTATTTCCTTGTGTGAAACAGTCTGGATTTTCTGGATTTTTTTAAGTCCAGACTTAAAGCTAAAAAAACAACCAAAAGTTATCGACCGATTCGATGAAGATTTTGCAGGTATATTTCTAGTATGGGTGGATCACTTTTCCAGGGTAGCCGTTTTCGATTAGAGGTGTAAAAACGAGCAATCCAAATGCATATCTAAGCAAAAATGTTTGTTTAGCTTTTATAAAGCAGCTAAAATTGATTTTTTGATTTTGAGTGAGTGGTTAATCAATATTTTTTGGTTATTTTTGATTAAACCAATGCTTGATTTGAGTGAATGGTTAATCAATTTTTGACAATTTTAGTGTTTTTGTCAATCTTTTTTTAAATTGTTATTTTTTTGTGTTTTATATTATTATTTTTTCTTCGTCATGTGTGCGTAAACGCACTTTTCTGTTTATCGACTAACGAAAACTAAAACAAAAAACTCACAGCGTTCATCGCATTGTTAATCAAAGCCTACGTGATGAGTTTTTTTGTTTTTAAATGTCATACTGTGAATTTTTCAGATTTGAGCAAGTGGTTTATTGATTCAAGTAAAATTTAATTGAATGTCAAATTTTAAGCTGAGCAAATATTTAATTGTTTTTTTCCATGGAATATTTTTTTCTGTGTAATACATTTTTTATTAAATACTACTAGGGTTGCCATCCGTCTTATTTTCCCCGGACACCGTCCTCTTTTTTAGGGCGTCCGGGGCAGTCCTACTTCTTTTTTAGAAAGTGTCCGGGGTTGTCCTACTTTTTCCACTTTTCCCCATACATTTTTTTTTTGTTAATTCTTAACTTTTGAATTATTTGAATCGCTTTATTTTCGCTTACCAGCAGTAATATCAACTTTTTGAGAGCAAAACGAGCACAAAAAAAACTTTATGTATAATGATAACACCGTTAGACGGTTTATTTGAAGCGTTTTTAAAGACATTTATAATAATGATTTTAGAACGCTTCGTTATAGCGCTTTTAAAGCATTGCAAAAACCAAAAATGTATCACTTTTAAAACGGTATGTAAAGCAATTTTAAAGTGCTTTATATGCAAAAAAAAGCAATTTACAAGCATTTCAGATACAAAACTTAAAGTAATTTTCCATCAGTTTAAAAACCAAATGAAAGTTTATTTTTGTTTTAATTTTTATTGTTTTAAGAAAAGATAAATATATTATTTTTTTTTATAAAAAATAACTGTTTTTTTATACCAAAAACTAAATAGAATTTCGTTTAGTTATTCTCTCTTCTGCTGCCGCTAGCCAGCGGCTTGTTTTGGTCATGATAGACTTGTCGGACTCATTTTCAAATTGTAGAAGAAGGTGTTCTGCAACGGGAAAACAAAATGAGTTTATTAATATAATAGGTATAAAGCATTTCTGATCTGACGAAAACTGCGATGTGTTTTTTTTTTAAATCTTTTAAAAAAAGATCTAGAAATTTGCTTAATTTGATGCTTTCGCGGTAAGGCAAACTTCACAAATATCAAAAAAAAATTGAAAAGTTTCTATTAACATAAATTTTACTTTAAAAATATAACGCGAAGGGACGAAATTAGGTTGATACCTAAAATTGTTTTGTGAAAAACAAATACATGTTTTGGTCAAAGATATATATTTGTTGGTCAGCATAATATTACCTTTCAATTCATTCAAAACTTTAATGGTGCTAAAATTTATTTTTGAAACTCCTTTAGTCGGTTTTCCAACGCCGCTAAACATTTGCTGTAAACCTGGGGACATTATAACGGAAAGGATACTTCCAATGGCCTTATATCATACATGGGAATTTTTAATTGGCATTGAATTTTCATTGGCATTAGTTGGAACTAATCCACACATGTGAAGAGGACCGGCGAAACTATGGTAATTCTAAAAACCAAAAATGCCCTCCATTTTGCTCTATCTAACTTAGTTTTCGAGATATTATGCCTGTTCGTTTACCTAACTACAATCATCTCATTTTTACTACTTTTAATAAAGCTGGAAATTTGTAATACAAAAAGTAAACAAAAGTTTCCAGTTGTAGTAAAAAAAGTAAGAAAATTGGGAAAACAAACAGACCTATAGCCATTTAAAGTTTTAACCAAAAATAAAATTTCACAACTGGTTGACGGAAATACGACTTTTAATATTGCTAATGCTTTGTTTTCATTAAGACATTTATTAATGCCAATGAAATTTTTCATAATTGGCATTACTAATGCTACTAATTTCTTAACGGGCATTGGCATTGATTGAAACAATGCTAATGCTAAAAATTTCATTGGCATTAGTTTCAATATAATGCCAATGAAATCGTCAATTAATTAGTCCATTTATTTAAATAGTCCCATGTATGCCTCATATAATGAGTCGGCCTTACATTTTAACCGCATCAGGTCACGCTGAATAACAAAATAAAAATTAGTAAATTTGATTCAAATGTAAATATAGAAAAATACATACCAGTGAATTGCAAAATTGCTGAACAGTTTTAACCTTGTTGTCACACTCCTCAAACTTAACTAAATCTGTTATGGGGTCGTCTAAAGTTAATTCGCTTTTAATGTCGGCTTTTTGGTCGTCGTAAACCATATTTAAAAAGTAGTGTAAAAAAATTGTATTCCTAAACCAACATAATTTTGGCGAAAAAGTAATCTCAAAAAGCTTTTTCAAAACGTTCATTAAGCGTTATGAAATAATGCTTTAAAAATGCTTTATTTTTGATCAGTCATGACTTTTTTTTTTTACCGTCATGAATTTATACTTGGAAGTGCTTTAAAAATGCTATTTTTTTATTACCGTCATGAGTTTCTACTTTGGAGTGCTTTAAAAATGCTTTTTTTTTATAACCGTCATGAATTTCTACTTGGGTTCTTATCAGCTGCCGTGTGTTTTAAAGTTTGCTCTCCGAAAAGATTTGTGTATCAAAATTTCCATTTCAAAATTGTCTAAATGGTTTAAAGCAAATTCCTTTTGAATTTACAAAAATTGTATTTCAGAAAATCCCAATTGTATTTAAAAATTTTTTATTTGTAATTTTCTAACTGCTTTTTAAAAATTCCATTTCATAAACTTCCAATCGTATTTCAAAAATTTCCATTTATATTTCAAAATGCTTTTCGGAAAATTCCAATTAAGTATATTTTAGAAATTTCGATTTGAATATCAAAATTTTTCAAATGCTTTTCAGAAAATTTTGATATACAAATAAAATTTTTTGAAAACCATTTGCATAATTTTTAAATCCAAATGGAAGTTTTTGAAATACAATTAAAATATCTGAATTTATTTAAATTAAAAAAGTAATTTTCTTAAAATTATTTAGAAAATTTTGAAATGAAAATAGAAATTTTTGAAAAACAAATGGAGTTTTCTGAAAAGCATTTAGAAAATTTTGAAGTACAAATAGAAAGCTCTGATATACAATAGAAAATTTTTGACTTATATTTCGAACTTTTTAAAATATAACTGGAAATTTTTGAGTTATAAAGGAATATTTCTAAAATAAAATTGAATAGATATTTCCAAAATATTGAAATATAATTGGAAATATATTTTTTTAGTGGAAAAAAATTTGTTTTCTTAATAAAAATTATTTGTTTTTGCATATTGTATTGCTTTGTTGACTTGTTTTAAATTAATTTAATATTAAAAAAAGGAATTGTCCTATTTTTTGGGTCAAATGTCCTCCATTTTTTGAGGTTGACGTCCTCTTTTTCTCAAAATGCAAATGGCAACTCTAAATACTACTATAAATTAAAAAAAAAAATTATGTAAAGTTTTACTTCATTTTTGAAATTTTTTTATTGAATGCATAGCAAAAGCAATAAAAAAATATGAAATCAAGCTTGTTTAGGAATGGGTGTATTTGTATTTCATCTCGATTGCAATTTTTCTATCCGCTCCTGTTTTTCAAGTTCTAAGATTTTAACTCTTTCATCTTTCTCTATTTCTAGTTTTTTCAACACCATTTCTTCCTTTTTTCGCTCTACTTGTTCTTTAAATTTCCTTTTATTAAACTCAAACTCTTTTTCAAATTTTTCCTTATCAAATTTGATTTTTAGCTTTAAGTAACCGGTTCTTTCTATTTGAATAGCTGAAAGCTGGTCAATTGCATTTTTTGGAGCCGATTTCTTCATTTTAGCAGCAAATCCCTGTACTGCTTTTTTAATGACAATTCACTTTCTTCGACTGAAGTTCTTTGAGATAATGGTGTAACTTGAGACAATGGGGATGTAACTTGAGAAATAGTTGACTGTAGCGTTGGTGTACCAAGTGTTGAAGATGGAATCTTTACAAAGTCTTCGTTTATTTCGACTGACAGAATCTCAGAATTAAAGACTGGAGTTTCCTCATAACTATCTAAAGCTTCGTACTCACAATTTTCATAATCACTTCCCAAAGGGTTTTCTGTTGACAGCTGGGAACTGTTCAGATCCATATTGCATAATGTAGCGGTGTCATAGGTTGGAAATGAAAACTCAGAAGATTTTTGTCCAAATACATCGTGTAGTTCGTCATAGTAATTAAACATTTTACGAAGTTTACCTAAAATATATTTTATGGTGTCAGTTCATTACCGTTATGACGTATAGGGTAAGGTAATGGCAAAACATTTATCGATTACCATTATTTTACCTTATATGGCATTCACACTAGCGACCTTAAATAAGTTGTTTAACAAAACACCAGTAGCAGAATAAAAACGTAATGGACACAGAACAAAGACTTTTTTAAACATCTCACTCTTGAACACTTCAAAACAGCAAGTGTGAACGCCGTATTAAACAGCATTGGTGATTTTCGTTTGGGTTGAAACTTAAAATAATGGCTGCATATTACGTAATGCATGAAAAATACAAAAATGTAATGCATATGGTAAGCGGCTGTGAAAAAATAATGCATATCTTTGGCTATGCATTACATGGTAATTTGTAAGTTTCGAAAAAATGCATGAGCCAAATAATGGGGAGGTTGGGTAAGGGTACATGGATTCTCGTCGGGGTCAAAGCATCTACGCTTCCTAATTTTTTTTTTATTTTTAGAAACCTACGGCACAAATTTTTTTTTATAATAAATTTGTAGACAGTGCACGGATATATGCAACCTGGATAATGGTATTGTTTTAAACAGTACATGTACTGTTTTTTTTTTAAAAGTACTGTTTAATGAAAGACACCTAAAACAGTATAGGGTTTTTTTGAGTGCATGTACTGTTTTTTCCTATAACTCTAGTAGGAATGTTCTGAGAAGTGTTGGGTTTTGAAAAAATATTTGACTACTCTAGGCAGCGACGTATCCAGGAATTTGAAAAGGGGGGGGGGGGGGGCACAACTCCCAAAATTGTTTGCCATTTATATTTAGTTTTAACTAGAAGTACTTGAAAAGTAATTGAAAAGGGGGCGGGCACGTGCCCCCTGTGCCCAACCACTGTATACGTCCATGACTCTAGGAATACACTTGGGACAGTAAGATGTGTGGCATCAAAATGTACAAAAAAATAAAATTTGTATGGGATCTCTACATGTACCTTAACAAGTTTAAATTTAAACATGTTTAAATGGTTAAACATGTTTAAAAAAATGAATGCGAATTTGGTATTACCTTCTATACTTGAAACTCCTTAATCGGATTCAAGCAATCCCGCTCCTGTTGAGCTCCTCCAGTTTTCAGCCTTTATGTAAGTACTTTTAAAGTGCTTCACTTTCCACGTTACCATTATCCACGTTGCATCAATCCGTTCGCTGTCAATAAATTTGTTATAAAAAATTTGTGCCGTAGGTTTCTAAAAAAAAGTAAAAATACAATGGTTAAGAAAAAAAAACAATTTACTTTCATATACCACTTACCTCAAACTCACGGTGATCTTGTAAGTACTGTAATATTAAATTTGTTTCTGTCCACCTTTTATTTGATTTATCTCAAGTTTTTTGTTTTTATACCCTCCACTGTGTGATAGAGGGTATATATAAGTTTGTTATTCCGTTTGTAACTCATCGAAATATCGGTCTGGGACCCCATAAAGTATATATATTCATGATGCCCGATCGATTTTAAGACATTCTAGCGATGTCCGTCTGTCTGTTTGTCTGTCTGTGGAAAATGCTGTCGCGGACAAAATATTCCACAGAGATGACTGAAACTTAACATATTTATTGGAAGTTCTCCCGAGAAGTTTGGTATTGCATTTGAGCGATAACGGTTCAGCGCACATTGGGTTGAATGAGAGGCAAAGTGGCGCTTTATTCTGGGAAGCAGTAATTTTAACATATAATATTTTTTAATTGATGAATGATAAATAATACATTAGAAAGCACCCTTTTATAGAGAAAACATGTGTTTTTTATTTATTTTTAACCTGTCAGAATTTTTTTAGTGTTTCTTGAATATTGAACTTGATTCACAATTTAAGCTGTAACTTTTAAACCAAAAACGATAATTTAATGAATACAGTTGCAAATTAAAGTATTTTTAATGCAATAATAAAAATTTAAAACAATAAAAAATAAATATGTGGTAATACTTGCATAAAATTTGTTCAAAGTCGGATTTTTGTGTTACACCAAAATTAAAATTTTCCATAAAAAGGACAGGAAAGTTGTAATTCTGAACTATTATTATCATATTTGTCAGATATTATATTACACCACCCAGAGACATCTGCTTACCCCGCCCCCGCCCCCTTCTCACTCCCCACAAAAACCGTCCCTGTCATTTTTATATTTTTTGCTTGTTGGAGGGTATCAAAGATTTGGCACAGCCGAATTTTAAACTCTTACTTGTTTATATATACAGTGGGCGACAATACATTGGAAACTTTTTTATAGTAGATGAAATTTGTTAAAGACAAAGTTAACAATACTAACCGTTATAATTATCAAACAAGTATTATAAAAAAATGTTATGTTGGTAATTTATCAGGCTTTAATTTAAGCTTAATTGCGTCCAGATTGGGAAAATAATGAATGTGTTACGAGGGTCGATGTGAAAAAGGAAAAAATTTATAGACATTTTTCAGAACATTTTTAAAAAACATTTCCGGGTCGATTTTTTCCAAGTTAAAACATTAGCAATTTAAAAAAAGGTCCAATAGTTTTTACCCAGTGATCAAATAATTTTTCCAGCAACCCAAACAAACAGTGGAATTTTTTAAGTACAGTAGCAAAAATCATAATTTTTTGACCTCCAATTCTTTTGACCACCAATTTTTTGTTAACGAAGAAAAATTAAAATTATCTTAATATATCCTTAGCATATACTTAAGTGTACTAAAATTAACAAACAATAACATCTTTTCTTTGTTTACAAAAAATTGGTGGTCAAAAGAATTGGAGGTCAAAAAATGTGGATTTTTGCTACTGTACTTAAAAAATGCATGTAACTTCTGCTATTTTTGACGGATTTTATTTAAAATACTCTTGTTTTCTTCGTAATAAATCAGACTTGGACCTTACATACAGAAATAAAATAAAAAAAATTTCGTAACTTTGTCAAATTCACAAGGAAATTAGGTGGGTTCACTTTGCGGACTTTCCTTGTAAATCTCAGGAAACCCCAACTATAGAATTCAATTCTGATAGCAGAATCAATTTTAGAAGGTCAAAATACATAAGGATAAGTGGGTCTAGTTTCTGGGTTAGAAACTTTTTTGTTTTTTTGTGATGAAGTGTTATTGAAGCCACCGTATTTTTTTTTCATAAAATCTAAAATAAAAAAATAACGGCATTAAACGCGGACGTTTTTTTTCTTTTAAATTAAAGCTTATACTATATGCTTTATTATCACAATGTATAAGCAATAACAACCTCTTACATTTTTTTTTATATTCCATCAAGTATTAAAAATACTCCAATTATGGAACATTTTACAAAAAAATTTCAAAAATATTTTTACAAAAATTTTCAAGAAACAAAAAACAGAAATGTATTTGAAAATGCCTGAAGTTGATGGTTCCATAATAAAAAAATTACCTTTGAATGAATAAATACAAAAAAAAAAAAATCTAGAAATAAGTTGATTTTCAATTTATATCACCATATTCAAAAACACCAAAAATTATTTGATTTTGACGGCGGATTGCAAGAAAAGTAAACAACTCAGAATAATAATTGTGACAGATTTTTTAGTGTAATTTTATATTGTACTTTAACCCTAAATTAATAATTTTTGTAAAAAAAAATTTTTCAGTTTTGAATAAAGCGCCACTTTTGATCCATTTCAACCCAACGTGCAGCGGTTCAAAAGTTATGAACGAAAATGTAAGCACACCTCAAAAATTTCAGTACATTCAACATAACCTAAAAATACAAAATGCTTTAATTCGGCTTCTGGTTGCATATGTGAACATAATTAAACACCAAATGGTATCTAAACAAGTACGAACATAGTTTTTACAAAAAAAAATTGCGGATTTTTTTTTTACCAAAAATTTTTTTCGCGGAAATTTTTTTTAAATTTTTTTTTTTTTAAAGTAATTTCCTTTTCTTTTTGAAATTGTGGAGGGTATCACTACATTCGGTAAGGCCGAATTTAACTTTTTTACTTGTTTATTTTGTTTTGTTCCATTAGCATTCATTTGCGGTTCTCACCCTTGATAGAAAACATAAAAAGAATCGAAGAAATGAAGAAAACAAGAAAATGTTTGACAGATACAACAACAAAATACATGTATTGCTATCAAACATTTTCTTGCTTTCTTCATTTCTCGGATTCTTTTTTTGTTTTCTATCAAGGGTGAAAACCGCTATTATTTTGTTTTTTTTTTCAAATATAAAAAGTGTAATACAATTAGAAAATATTTTTTGACGCGGTAAAAATCAGCTGTTAAGACGAAGAAATGTTTCTCTTTTTCTCAACACCATTTACTCAAGCATAGGGTTGCCATTTCCTTTTTGAGAAAAAGAGGACGTCAACCTTAAAAAAAGGAGGACATTTGGCCCAAAAAAGAGGAAAATTTTTTTTATAAATTAATTTAAAGAACATCAACAACGCGATAATTACAAATAAAATGTATTTTTAGTACTGGGAAAACAATTTTTATTTCAACTTATAATTCAAAAATGTTCCGTTATATTTTGAGAAAGATTATTCTCAATTATTTCCAATTATATTTTAAAAATTTCTATGTAAAATTCAAAAATTTTTAATTTTGTATCAGAGTTTTCTATTTGTATTTAAGAATTTTCTAAATTCTTATAAAAAAATTCAATTTGTGTTTCAAAAATGTCCATGTTCATTACAAAATATTTTTATTATCTACATACTCTATAAAAATTTTCATTTGACATTTTTTAAATGTAAAGGGAAATTCTGATAATTTTAATTAAGAAATGAAAATTGTTTTTCGACCTTTAAAATATTGTATTTGAGTTTACTCTAGCTCGAGGTCATTATTTACTTTACTTATTAAAGCTATGATATTCTCATAGAATTCTGTTTTAATTTTTAAATTAATAAAAATTATTAATTATTCGACCTTTAAAATTCTATTTTTGAGAAAGATTATTCTAGCTCAAGGTCATATTTCTTTTACTAATCATTACGATGATATTGTCAAAGTAACAATTTTCAAGAAACTTTTTATAAAGTTGTTTGTTTTAAATTGATTGGTTTGGTCATTTTGCAAGACTTACTCGACACGTGTTTCGGAATTCGTCAAATTCCATTATCAAGAGTATTTAGCAAATTGACAATCGTTTGTGGCAAAACATAAAGACTTATATTCGTATGTAAATAGTCATAACGAGAAATGTACTAAATACACAACATAATACAGCTCTAAATTTCAAACGAAAAGTCAAAACCAAACCATCACTATTTAATTCAAACATACCTTCATATATACAGCTTGTATCACATGCTAGTATATACATACAGACAGTAGATTTCTTACGCGAGTAAGATGTTCACTGCTTTTGTTGTATTCCTTCTTATTCATAATATGAACAGAAGTGAGGCGTGCTATCCTTTTGTTTAAATTCTGTTTTAATTTTTAAATTAATAAAAATTATTAATTATTCGACCTTTAAAATTCTATTTTTGAGAAAGATTATTCTAGCTCAAGGTCATATTTCTTTTACTAATCATTACGATGATATTGTCAAAGTAACAATTTTCAAGAAACTTTTTATAAAGTTGTTTGTTTTAAATTGATTGGTTTGGTCATTTTGCAAGACTTACTCGACACGTGTTTCGGAATTCGTCAAATTCCATTATCAAGAGTATTTAGCAAATTGACAATCGTTTGTGGCAAAACATAAAGACTTATATTCGTATGTAAATAGTCATAACGAGAAATGTACTAAATACACAACATAATACAGCTCTAAATTTCAAACGAAAAGTCAAAACCAAACCATCACTATTTAATTCAAACATACCTTCATATATACAGCTTGTATCACATGCTAGTATATACATACAGACAGTAGATTTCTTACGCGAGTAAGATGTTCACTGCTTTTGTTGTATTCCTTCTTATTCATAATATGAACAGAAGTGAGGCGTGCTATCCTTTTGTTTAAATTCTGTTTTAATTTTTAAATTAATAAAAATTATTAATTATTCGACCTTTAAAATTCTATTTTTGAGAAAGATTATTCTAGCTCAAGGTCATATTTCTTTTACTAATCATTACGATGATATTGTCAAAGTAACAATTTTCAAGAAACTTTTTATAAAGTTGTTTGTTTTAAATTGATTGGTTTGGTCATTTTGCAAGACTTACTCGACACGTGTTTCGGAATTCGTCAAATTCCATTATCAAGAGTATTTAGCAAATTGACAATCGTTTGTGGCAAAACATAAAGACTTATATTCGTATGTAAATAGTCATAACGAGAAATGTACTAAATACACAACATAATACAGCTCTAAATTTCAAACGAAAAGTCAAAACCAAACCATCACTATTTAATTCAAACATACCTTCATATATACAGCTTGTATCACATGCTAGTATATACATACAGACAGTAGATTTCTTACGCGAGTAAGATGTTCACTGCTTTTGTTGTATTCCTTCTTATTCATAATATGAACAGAAGTGAGGCGTGCTATCCTTTTGTTTAAATTCTGTTTTAATTTTTAAATTAATAAAAATTATTAATTATTCGACCTTTAAAATTCTATTTTTGAGAAAGATTATTCTAGCTCAAGGTCATATTTCTTTTACTAATCATTACGATGATATTGTCAAAGTAACAATTTTCAAGAAACTTTTTATAAAGTTGTTTGTTTTAAATTGATTGGTTTGGTCATTTTGCAAGACTTACTCGACACGTGTTTCGGAATTCGTCAAATTCCATTATCAAGAGTATTTAGCAAATTGACAATCGTTTGTGGCAAAACATAAAGACTTATATTCGTATGTAAATAGTCATAACGAGAAATGTACTAAATACACAACATAATACAGCTCTAAATTTCAAACGAAAAGTCAAAACCAAACCATCACTATTTAATTCAAACATACCTTCATATATACAGCTTGTATCACATGCTAGTATATACATACAGACAGTAGATTTCTTACGCGAGTAAGATGTTCACTGCTTTTGTTGTATTCCTTCTTATTCATAATATGAACAGAAGTGAGGCGTGCTATCCTTTTGTTTAAATTCTGTTTTAATTTTTAAATTAATAAAAATTATTAATTATTCGACCTTTAAAATTCTATTTTTGAGAAAGATTATTCTAGCTCAAGGTCATATTTCTTTTACTAATCATTACGATGATATTGTCAAAGTAACAATTTTCAAGAAACTTTTTATAAAGTTGTTTGTTTTAAATTGATTGGTTTGGTCATTTTGCAAGACTTACTCGACACGTGTTTCGGAATTCGTCAAATTCCATTATCAAGAGTATTTAGCAAATTGACAATCGTTTGTGGCAAAACATAAAGACTTATATTCGTATGTAAATAGTCATAACGAGAAATGTACTAAATACACAACATAATACAGCTCTAAATTTCAAACGAAAAGTCAAAACCAAACCATCACTATTTAATTCAAACATACCTTCATATATACAGCTTGTATCACATGCTAGTATATACATACAGACAGTAGATTTCTTTAAAACAAACAACTTTATAAAAAGTTTCTTGAAAATTGTTACTTTGACAATATCATCGTAATGATTAGTAAAAGAAATATGACCTTGAGCTAGAATAATCTTTCTCATTCTCATAGAATAATTTAAAAAAAAATATATTTTTCTGTTTTAAACAATGTTGGCAATCGATACCTTTTCAATACCTTTATCCGTTTCAAAACCCTTTAAATTGAATACCGGTACCAATACCAATACCGAAACTAAGTTTTGGTATCGGATACCGGTATCCAAAAACCTTTTCCTTCGGTATCGGTACGTACCGATATTGAAACGGTTTTTCTTAAAACCTATATTTTTTTACAAAAAAAAAAGAAAATAATTGAAAGTTTTTAAATATAAAATCGTACTACAAATGCCTCACCGAAGTCTCATAAAAATAAAAAAAATCTTTTGGCACCCACATCGTGAATTAAATAAAAATTTCAAAAAGTTATACTTCAACCGCGATGCGAGGGCAAATGAAAATTATTGATTTTCACGAAAATTTTATGGATTCATTTTGACTCCCAATAGAAACTTTCTGGACCCCTTTTGTATAGTATAGTTTTTTGGGGATTTTTATTTAGTCCGTGATGTGGGTGTCCAAGGATTTTTTTGATATTTACAAGACCTCGGGGAAGGCATTTGAATACTAGCAGGAGGTTTTCCACCATAGTATAATTTTTTTAAGTGACTTAACTCGTAGAAATCGTCCATAAAAGTCCCATAATTCGCGAAAAAAATTGTTTGCAATATTTTTGAATGTGATCTAGACAGGGAATACCTATTTTTCCAAATAGATAACACCAACAAAAAAACTTGGTTGCCTAGAAATAAGATGAAATATATTATTTATTGGGGTTTTTACTTTAACCGCGATGCGGGATGGAAATACATTTTACGGAGTCATTTTGACACCCAATTGAAACTTATTGGACCCTTTTCAGCTCAAAAAAAAAAGAAATGTAAAAATCGATACGGCCTTATATTTATGTACTAAAGACATAGGAAAATGTCCAGCAAAAGCGGTCCAGTGCTTAAAAAGTTAAAAGCAAAAGACTGAATTTCGGCAACGGTTTTTCGTGAATTTTAGAGATGAAAAAGCACGCTAACTTTCGAAAGGCAATCCTGAGGATGCTGAAGCTTGGCATATATATTTGCCGTTTCTCTGGTCTGGTTCGTGTTGAATTTCAGACAAATCGGTCTAATGAAAAAACGGTTAAACCAGCTTTAAAAAATTGATGAGTCAGGAAACTATTTTACAAAGTATTCTTGTCACTCACAAACATTTTTATACTAAAACAAAAAAAACTTACACTCGAAAAAAAATTTACACTCAAAAAAAAAATGTTGTCAATTTTTTTTTTTTTTTAAATGACTAAAAAAAAGTTTTTTACTCAAAATAAAATATTTCTAATAAAAATTGTTAATTTGCTTCACGTTAGAAAATTAACTATCATTTTTCACTCAAAAAAATACGTTAGTAGATTTACTAATTTTTTTTTTGCTAACGCTAGTTAGCTAACTTTTGGCAAATTTTTAGTTGAGATTAGCATGTTAGCAAAAAATTCTTGTTAACTTCATTTAGCACATTAGCAATTTTAAACAAACTTTGAACTAATTTCTTTTGCTAAATTTGAAATTGAGTTGACAACATTTTTACAAGATTTTTTGCTAATATTAGCAAATAAATGGTAAATTTTTTTTTATTTTCAGAAAACTTAAAATGGCGCTATCTCGGAAACTAAGCCAGATAGAGCAAAATGGAGGCCATTTTTGGTTCTCGGGCTCTCCATAGTATCGCCGGTCCTCTCCACATGTGTGGACCCCAATGTTCCCTAACTTTGGATCCAATAAAGTTAGCATTCCCGAAAATTTTAAAATGCTCATATCTCGGTAAATATTGCCGACACAACAAAAAGTCCAAAAGCATTTTTGTAGCAGCTCAAAAGCTCTCCGAGTTATATTTTTGAAGTTATCGAGATTTTTAATTCTCAAGACCCCAGTGGTCCCCTATAATCACGTATCTCAAAAACTAAGCAAGGTAGAGCGAAACGGACACAAATTTTGGACCAAAAACTATGACGATTTTATAAGAACCCAACTAGGTCTAGGCCCATCGGGGTCTGGACCTATCGGGTTCGAACCCAATGGGGTTCTCAGATGTGTATGAACTAAGTTCAAAAAAAAAAAAAAATTAGTTAACTAATTATTGGCAAAACATTTTTGCTAACTTTAGCAAAAAAATTGTGGGTTCAAAATCAGCAAATTTTGTTGTATGTTTACAAGCTTTTTTTGCTAACATTACAGTTTTTTTTTTGAGTGTAGAAGGGTATGTGTAGGGTATTGATGGATTCGTCCAAGTCGAATTTAACATTTCTACTTGTTTAAACAAATTTTTAAAAGTTGTTATACGTTTTTTTATATTTTTAGTATTTTTTCGATAATACCGGTACGTACCGGTATTGACGTTTCGGTATCGGTAATACCGTAACCGATTCATCTCAAATACCGTAACCGATACCGATACCGAAATAAATAAAAAAACGATACCAATACCGATATCGATACCGTTATTCGTTTCGATTGCCAACCTTGGTTTTAAATTTGTTTATGTTGGTCATTTTTGTAGGACTTCGGAATTTGTCAGATTACATTGTCAAGACTATTAAACAAATAAAAAAAATCATATACTTCAAGTAGCAAATGAAATTTAAATGATAAATCGCTGATGTTCAATCAAATTCATTTAGAATTAGAAGAAACGAATTGTACAATCTCTTATAAAGGTAACGATCGTGATCATATTAAGAGATTGTACAATTTTCTTTGTCTATGAATGAAGAGTTGAATATGTATTAATAATTTTTGTTTGCTCTAAATAAGTTGACATTATTGCTGATAAGCTAAAATACAGCCAAAAAATCAAAATTTCAGAAGCAATAAAAAAAGTTATGGGGAAAAGTCGAAAAAGTAGGACAACCCCGGACACTTTCTAAAAAAGAAGTAGGACTGCCCCGGACGCCCTAAAAAAGAGGATAGTGTCCGGGGAAAAGAGGACGGATGGCAACCCTACTCAAGCATCAAGTAGAAGAAATTTTCTATGTAGAAAAGAAGAAACCAAGAAAACGAGAAAAACAAGCTCCAATGTATCTTGTTGTATCTGTCAAACATTTTCTTGTTTTCTTCATTCCTCCGATTCTTTTTTTGTTTTCTATCAAGGGTGAGAACCGCTATTATTTCGTGGGTTTTCTAATGTATTTCAATTTAAGGTTATACCCAATTCACACCTGAGGTGAAATCTCGTTCGAACGAGATTTCGATTATATGGTTGTGTATAAAATCTGTGAAGATTTGACAAAAGCATTTAATTCGATTTAAGTTCTTTTGTCAAAAATATACTAAAATGGCTACAACAAACACTTTTTCCATGATTTTTTTTAAATCTCAACAATTTGAAATATCATGTCATCAGATCTCTTGGAAAATGTAGAGAAAATCGTCCAGTTCTTAACATTACAGACTCTTAAAAAAAGCTCTAAAAATATTTTTTTAAAAAAATAAGTGCTTTTGTCAAACGTCCACAGAAATGATTCGGACAATATGATCGAAATCTCGTTGGAACGAGATTTATACCCTATTCACACTTGCAGTTTTAAACCGGTTTTAGCAATTATTTTTAGCATTTTCTGTCAATATACTGTAATAGCATAAAGAAAGTGCTAAAAATATTGCTGCTAAAAACGATTTAAAACTGTACGTGTGAATAGGGTATTAACCTCAGGTGTGAATAGGCCTTAAAGCTACGTAAGTTTTTTTTCACGTGAAAAATTTTGAAACGCCTAAAATCGTAACAAAAACTATTAAAAACGAAAACTTTTAAATATTAGAAGAAAGAAACAATCATAACAAATCTTAAATGTCCATTCTATTGCAAAAGAAATGCGGATTTATATACTTAAAATCATTTTAAACGATTTCCCCACTATAAAGCCGCGTTGCCAAAAAAAAAATTTTATATGGAGTTTGACAGATTTTTTGACGTAAACAACCTATGCACCTTTAAGCTAAGTACTCTGTTCGGTTTCACGGGAAAAAATCTGTCAAACTCCATATAAAAAAAAAAAAATTGGCAACGCGAGGAATTAAGGGGAAATTGTTAAAAAAGTTTTCACTCATTTTTATTATACAAGACAATTTAATTTGCCGTGAAAAAGTGACATTTCAGTTTTGTTATGATCGTTTCTTTCTTATCATTGTCAAAAGTTCTTGATTTTTAAATGTTTTATTGCAATTTGAGGCGTTTAAAGTTTAAGTGAAATTTTCACCGTAAGAAACAGAGTACTTAGCTTTAAGCTAAGTACTCTGTTCGGTTTCACGGGAAAAAATCTGTCAAACTCCATATAAAAAAAAAAAAAATTGGCAACGCGAGGAATCAAGGGGAAATTGTTAAAAAAGTTTTCACTCATTTTTATTATACAAGACAATTTAAATTGCCGTGAAAAAGTGACATTTCAGTTTTGTTATGATCGTTTCTTTCTTATCATTGTCAAAAGTTCTTGATTTTTAAATGTTTTATTGCAATTTGAGGCGTTTAAAGTTTAAGTGAAATTTTCACCGTAAGAAACAGAGTACTTAGCTTTAGAGTAAAATTTTGTGTGAAAAAATTACACTCAAAAAAAAAACATTGTAAAATTACAAGAAAAACTTGTAAATTTTGTTTGTTTGCTACCTCCTATTGACAAAAATTCCTAGTAATTTTACAAGCTTTTTACCAATAATTTTGTAATTTTACAAGGTTTTTACCAATAAAATTGCAAATTTACAAATTTTTTGACACTATAAAATTTACAAGGAGATTTCGTAATTTTACTAGATTTTTTGCGACCTCCTATTTTACGAGAATTCCTAGTAATTTTACAAGCTTTTTACTATTACCCCGGTAATGCTGTGATCTAATGTGATTTACATAGCAGCATAAGCGTAGCTAAACCATTATTCTGGGGTGCACTGTGGGCCAGGATTTCCATTTTTTGGCCAATAAGGTCTGTAAGGCAACACATATTTAAAAATATTTTTTCGAAATGTCGACATCTTGAATTTTGTCCACCCTTAATATCTTTTTATTATAGCTCAAAGTTTTTTTTTTGCATGAGGCTAAAATCAAAGTTTGAGATTATTTTTATATTTTTTATTTATGAAACAAATATTTTTTTTTGTATTTGTATATAAATTATGGAAATTCATACTTATGTTGAAATCCGCCTTTTTTCAACACCAAAGTCCGAAAAAGTCCAAACGATATTGACAAACCCCGAATTACGATCTGTCTCTGACAATGTATTCTATTCACATTTTTGCGACCCTGTGCGACCGTTCATAAACTTTTGATCTAGAGGCAATAAACCAAAATATGACGTTTTTAAATGCCCTAAAATGGAACCTCAACATTTTTTTTGATATTTTTGTTTCTATTGATTTCTAATAAAAAATGTCCCACTTTGGCAACATTAGCGTGATAAGTGGTGATGGGCACGTTAGTGAATTTTGACTCACGTTGACTCACGCTCACGCAAAAAAAAAATAATTTACTGAATCGTTTTTTTTCTCACACTTACTCAATATTTACATGAGTAAACACCACTAAAACACCACTCACGTGTGGCTCACGCTCACTCGTAACTCACGCTAAACATTTAAAACACGAAAAAAAATTGTAAAAACTGAATCAATACAATTCACTGTGGGCCAGCATCCCTGAATTTTGGCCATAAATAGACCGCTTAACCTATATGTCAAAAAAGTATTGCACATGGGTGTTAAAGGATCGCTGATCACGATTCTGGAAAAAAATTTAAAAATTCAAAATGGTGGATCCAAAACGGCGAACATGCTTTTTTAATTCTTTGTTTATTGTGTTTAATATAATCATTATCGATGTATTTGGGTTCGTTAATAACGAATATGAGCTCAGACTTTTAATATTCAAAATGGCGGATCTAATATGGCGACAAATTTAAATTTAAGATTTTTTATATGTTATCTCTTTTGGCCAAAAACTTCGATTTTAATGGTTTTTCGGATGTTAAAACTGATTTTGGAATTAAAGATTTGAAATTCAAAATGGCGGATCCAATATGGCGAATATGCTTTTGTAATTCTTAGCTAATTGTTCTTAAATTAGTCATTTTTGATGTATTTAGGGTCGGTAATTACGAATATGAGCTCCGATTTTTTAAATTCAAAATGGCGGATCCAATATGGCGTCAAAATATGATTTTAGAATCAAATTTTCTAAATAGCGGATCCAATATGGCGGACAAGATATTTAAATTATTGATTAATGTTTCAAAATATCACTAGGAAATGATTGCGCAACACGAATATGAACTCAGATTTTTTGAAATCAAAATGGCGGATCCAAATTTAGGACATAGCTTTTTAATAAAATGTACAATGTTTGCATTTCTAAACCACTCTTTTTGCTTTTATCAGAAGATTTTAATAAAATATTTCTCTTTTAAATGCGTCAAAAAGTTCATATATTCAGTGTCTCATTTAAGAGAGAACTTTTTTATTTCCAATTAGCATTTGCCATCCTAAATGTACAAATAATCCTACGAGCTTACAATTTCGTAAAAAATATTAAAAATTCTATTGCCAAAATATGCCCGCTTAAATGCGTTACCAGCTTTAATGTTTAGCACTAGAGATGGACGCTGGTCACGTGAATTACGCGTGTTCGAAAGTGAGCGTGATTAAAATTTTTTGTTCGTGAGTGATAAGTGAGTGAGACAATTTTTTTCGTGAGTGATTCGTAGTGAGTGCAATTCTTTTCGTGAAAATCAGTTTTTTCAGTTTTAACATCCGAAAAACCATTAAAATCGAAGTTTTTGGCCAAAAGACGCAACATATAAAAAATCTTAAATTTAAATTTGTCGCCATATTAGATCCGCCATTTTGAATATTAAAAGTCTGAGCTCATATTCGTTATTAACGACCCCAAATACATCGATAATGATTATATTAAACACAATAAACAAAGAATTAAAAAATCATGTCCGCCATTTTGGATCCGCCATTTTGAATTTTGAATTTTTTTTTCCAGAATCGTGATCAGCGATCCTTTAACACCCATGTGCAATACTTTTTTTGACATATAGGTTAAGCGGTCTATTTATGGCCAAAATTCAGGGATGCTGGCCCACAGTGGGGTGGGCTAAAGCCCCCCTTCCCAAAATTAAAAAAAATATATATTAAAATAAAACTAAAAAACAAATACTTAACAAGAAATCACAAAATTAAAGTTAACTACTATTTTCGTTAAAAATATATAAACAATACCACTGCTCTACACGGTTTTTGCACAGGAATACATTTTCTAAGTATTTTGGCCTCCTAAATAGGGTTGCCAGACGTCCCGCATTTGGCGGGATTGTCCCGCTTTGTGTCAGCGTTTCCCGCGTCCCGCGAGGGATTCCCGCTTTTTTAAGCGTCAAAAAGTTATTTGCCAAATAGACCATACAAACTGACAGATTTCTACAAGCCAGTTGTACTGTACTATGGGCAGGGTTGCGCTGGTTCTGCAAAAAATTCTGTTTGAGTAAAAATAAAAATGAATTGGATTTTTACGCAATCGTTTGAATTTTGTGCAATCCGCATAGTGTTTGGTGAATTCAACTCAGTTCAGCTGAAGTTTTTGAAAAGTAAACACCATAATTAAACAAACTTTTCAAAATTCACAAATATTTTCTATAAATCGTCACCTAAAATGCAAATGGCCCTAACTAACATTTTATTAATTTTACAGGAGAAGCAAAAAACAGTATAGAGTAAAATTTTTAATTTGCTAATAACTTTGTTGGTTTAGATCGAATTCGGCTAAAATTTTGTGAGGACATACGTTTTGTGAATATGTATCAAAATTTATCACAAAATGATTAAACATTTTTTAATTTTTGGCTATAAAATCGCTAATTTTTATTATGTGACCCTAATTTTTTGTAGGGACGTGTAGGCTAATAAAATACACCGGAATCTATAAAAATACCGATTTTGAATTTTTTGTTAGTTAGGGCGTTTTGCATTTTAGGTAACTATATGTGATATGAAAAATATGAAAGCATTAAATATATGAAAGCATTAACATATTCATCCGTGGCATGCTTATTAGTGCGTCCCGAATTCGGCATTTCGAATTTAAAAATGCTTGTTTTCAAAACGATGGGCAATTGGAACCCATTTTCACGAAAAATAGCCAAAAAATTTTTGTCAAAAACCTCGTTTACTACCAACTCCTAAAGCAATCTTAGTGCATTTTGATACAAATTTTTTTTTAATTTTTTAAACTGATGTCAAAAGTTGCGCAATATAGAATAAATTCCGGGAAAATATTACAAAACCTTCCAAGGAGTAATTTTGGTACAGTGATGCATTTTAAGGATTTTCCATTTCTGTATTTTAAACTACATATAAATCTGTTATTTTTGTCCCGCCAAAATTTTTGAAATCCCGCTATTTTAGCAATTTTCTTGCATTTGTCCCGCTTTTTGAAAATAAATTTCTGGCAACCCTACTCCTAAACACGAATCTGTCATCAGAAAAGTTGTATCAAATCACCTTCTCGAGATATAGGCATTTTTATTTTTTGTGGACCAAGCCCTCAAAACCGATTTTTTTTAATATTGAAAAAGTGTATGTTAAAGCTATTAATATTTTTTTTTATTTGAACTTGGTCCACAAAAATTGAAAGTGGTTTTGTCAATAGAAGGCAATTTGATACAACTTTTCTGATGACAGATTAGTGTTTAGGAGGCAAACATTTTTGGGAAATGTGTTTTAATTTTTTTTTTAATTTAACCAAAAAAATTAGTACGAAAAAAATTTCGACAGGATATTTCTTGCAAAATTCGGATACGTTTAAGGATTTAACCATAAAAAGGACATTGTAAACTTCTTTATAATGTCCTGATGATATCCTTGATCGTACCGAGTCCGGATTTTTTGCAAAAGTTAGGAAATTTTATTGGGAATTTGAATAAAAACAAGTAAAAAAGTTAAATTCGGCCTTGCCGAATGTAGTGATACCCTCCACAATTTCTAAAAGATTATTGCAAAAACTTTATTTAAAAGAAAATCACTTTTGAAAAAAAAAAAAATTTTGTGAAAAAAAATTTCCGCGAAAAAAAAAAATTGGTAAAAAAAATCCGCGATTTTTTCCTTTTTTTTTGTCTCAAAATATGTTGGTACTTGTTTAAATACCAATTGGTGTTCAATTATGTTCACATAAGTCAACCATCAGCCGAATTAAAGCATTTTGTATTTTTAGGTTATGTTGAATGTACTCAAATTTTTGAGGTGTCCTTACATTTTCGTTCATAACTTTTGAACCGCTGAACCGATATCGCTCAAATGCAATACCAAACTTCTCAGGAGAACTTCCAATAAATATGGTAAGTTTCAGTCATCTCCGTTTAATATTTTGGCCGTGATCACCATTTCCACAGACAGACGGACATCGCTAGATTATCTTAAAATCGATCGGGGATCATGAATATATCATGAAATCTTTTTTAAATTTCAACTCAGTGAAACTGAAATAAATGTTTAAAAAAACCGTCAGTTTTTGGAATTTAGAAAAACTGTAAATGCAGTTGTGTAAACAAGACCTTGAACCATCACTGAGCAATGTTTAAGGATTACCCCACTTTATCCGTAAAAGTTACAGAGGGTTAAAGGTGAAAAATCGATAAAAATGGCTTGAAATAATCCATAGTTTTTACCTTCTTTCGCTTTATCTTTTAAGTTCTCCTTATATTTCAATCTTTTCCGGCATAACACAAAGTCAGTACATATAAGAGATTATTTTAATGTTGGCTTGATAGATGCTTCATCGCTTGGTAAGAAGTTATAAGACGGTTAAGTTTTGAAACCAAAAATTAAGAGTTTTTAAATTTTCGAGGTTTTTTGATCAGGTATTTCGGCCCCCTCTATAAAATGAAAAAAGTTGAACTAGAGTTGGTAGCTGTTGTAATTCTTAACATTTTGGAATTAGTCCCGTTAATGTGCCACGAATAGTTAAGGAGTTTCAGCAGATCAAAGTTCGAAAGAAAAAACGTAATTTTTTTAAAATACCAGTTTTTCGCGAGGCACATTCGCGGTTTCATTCGAAATTTGGTGGACTCTTGAGTAAACCGAGTTTTTTAGGAGTTTACATAAAAAATCACTGGCGGGTTTAAAAAAAATAAATTGCAAAAATTTTATGGCATTTTTGAAAATTGTGCGAAATTTGCAAATCTGTTTCCTATTTTTTTTAGTAGCAATTAATGCATCATGTTCATTTTAATACACCAAAAGACGTGCCTTAACGAGTAGAACTGATTTGCTTTTTGACTTTTTACTTTAAGCCATTCTGAGCGGAAAGCGCGATGATTTTATCTAAACCTGTTTTGATCTGGCACATCCAAGGCTTTACACGAAATCTGATGAAATTTTTTTTAAATGAAAGCCCACTTGATGTGTCATCATAAAATCAGAGGCGGGTTAAAAAATTTTGATGATTATAGATTTTTTGGACCATATTAAATTTTCTTGTTACAAAAAAGCATCACCGATTTTTTTTAAACTACTGGTACAATGATACGATTTTCCGTGATTTTTTTAGTAATACCAACGCGCATTGCCTAAATATGTTATAAAAAATTGTGAAACTTTTCTTTTACCGCGAATTAATCGCTATTTTAGGTACTTAGATATTTTTTTTTTTAAATCGTTTTGTCATTAAAGTGTTAAATTTATATCATATATTTTAGAAGAAATGATATAGCCTGGCATGTTTTAATAACACATGCAACAAATGTGTAGAAAAAAAATATTTAAAATATTTTTAAGATTTTTTAAAACTGCTAAATCTTAAAACCGCCATAACTTTTGACCCCCTTGCGCGATTTAATTGACGCGAACGAATTTCTTATTCTTAAATAGCTTCTAATATTTATGCCAACTTTCTTCGATGTGCCATCAAAACAAAAATCAAATTTTTTTTATCTCAAAATTTAAGTCTTAGCCGGAACTCCTCATATACTTTATGGGGTCCCAGACCGATATTTCGATGAGTTACAAACGGAATGACAAACTTATATATACCCTCTATCACTAGGATGGAGGGTATAAAAATATGAATATCTATTCACAAACTTTGTTTTGGTCCATAAAAAATTAAAATACCTATATCTTGAGAAGGCGATATGATATAACTTTTCTGATGACAGATTCGTGTTTAGGAGGCCAAAAGAATTTAGAAAATGTGCCCTAGAACTCTGTGCAAAAAAGTTGATTTTTGTAGAGTAGTGTAATAAAATGGAAAGAGTCCATAAAACGTTACATTTCTTTTTTTTTAACAAAATATGTTAAATACTTCTTCTGAAGTTGTTTTATATTAAAATATTTAATTTTTAATACTTAAAATTTCTAAATTTTAAAATCGTTCCTGAAGCATTGCACTTCGTAACCATGTTTTTATTCAACGCATAGCTTAGAAACTTCTTTCACAACTTGCAGAACTAATAGGAAGGCTAATTGCTACTTGAAAAATTTTAATAAATATTCCTGTCAATTTTGGATTTAAGCATATCAAAGTTTAAATAGTTAAAAAAAAGGAAAATTGTCCCAGCCCCCCCGTTTCTACACCTATGCATAGCAGTCAATATAAATCTAATTAAAGAAGCTAATATCATAAACCCTTTACCAACAATTCTTTCCCAAGAGGGAATTCACAAATATTGTGTCAATAAAAAAGAGCTAGTGTCATATCGGCTTAAGCAAAATTGTTATATATTTTATTTAATATCAAAAAATATTTATTGAAATGTTAAAGTTTTTTGTTTTATTGGTAGTGTTAAATTTATATTCTTTGTACTTACATGTATGATGGTTTATTAAAACTAAGAGTTGAACATTTAAAAATTATTCGCATACACATATGCTATTTAAATTTTATTTGAATTTGGTATCTTGTTTTTTTTTTTATAATAATAAAATTAAGTATGTACATAATAATTTTTCTTATATATATACAAATGAACGAAAAAAAAAGCATTCAGGTTTTTACAGTCTAGTTTTATGAGATATCATTGCCATTTAACATACATACATGTCAATTAAAATACAACTCTGAAGGTAAATCAAAGTAAATTCCCTGCGGCATTTACATAATCGCTTATATTGACAAACGTATACGAGTCAGGGTGCATATTGGATGAATATTTTATATGGATAGATGGATGGATGTGGGACTAGGTCCTTAAACGAATCGATCTTAATCTTATTAAGTGACGTCATTTAATGGTTCTGATAGAAGAGAATATCTACTGATTTTCATGTTTAAATAAATATCTTCTTTTAGCGTCTTTGAGTAGACTTTAGTGTACATCGAGAGGAGAGGGGCAAGAGTTCTATTCATATTTGTAGGTCTATACAAATATCGCTCATTTACTTGAATAATGTAATAACTCAAAAACCATGATTTTTGAGTTAGTGATACAGAATTATTGTTTATAGCACGCTTAAAATTGTGGCGAAATATCTTTTAAAATCACTGTTTGAGGAGATAACACGCCATTATTACATTTTCCAGGTACCCGCCTTTTTTAATGGAAACCCAGTTTCGTTTGTAAACGCGTTTTCTGCAAAATCAAATATTTTGAGTTATGACACTATGCAAGTAAATAACGATATATTGTTGATCCATGTTCAATTCTAAAAAGTTCTATGAATGTCCATTCGTCCGTCTGTCTGTTTATAACAGAGTCCTGCACTTAGACCCAGGGGATGTAAAATAAATGAGATCCAACCAACTGAATACCCACTGGTTTCACTCACTCCCAGTTGTTAGAAACGGTTGCCATGTTTAGTTAAGGCTAGCTTAAAACCGTTATTTTTTCGCCTAAAATCGTTTAGTTTTTCCCCGTTCTTTGTAATAAATCTCTTCTTTCGTGTCTGCATTAGTCTGTGGTACGGGCATCCCGCTATCTAATGGCGTTTTCTTTTCTGAAACAAAATGTTGCACCCTTAAACAGTATCATTTGTAAAATGTACCCACAACCCTTTTAATATGTTGCCAGTTTTTTGATTACAAAAAAACAAAAAATTGAGTAAATTTTTCTTTCAACCAAAATATTGGCAATCAGCTGTTTTTATCAGAGTCAAATGGCGTTTGAAAAAGTAGTAAACAAAAACCATATGGTATTTTTTACGAAATTGTATCACAAATCGAAATGTGAGCGAGATGAAGATACCAGTTTAACAGTGAACATGCAGATTGTTTTTTTGTCTCTCTTTGCTTTCCGTTTGAAATTTAGTTTGGCATTGCCAGAATTTTCCAATTATCTTTGGTGATGCCAGATCTACAAAACGGTCGATGTATTACTTTATAACTTTGGTTTTATAAGGCAACTTTACTACCCCCTCATTATATGAAAGTGTGAAAAGTGTGACATTTTGAAAACTTACAAATGCAACATTTTTAGAATAAAACATAATAAATTTTTAAAGTGTTGCCAGTTTTTTAGAAAAAAACAAAAAAAAGTGCAATTTTTCTTGAAGGGACGGTAAAATGTGAAATTTTTTGCCAGAAAAGAAAACGCCATAATGCATATATTTTATTGCTTGTTTTTGAACTTTTCAAGCAACTTTATTGGGGTATGAGTTATGTAATTGATAGGACGATAATCGTCGAATTTTTAATGGCGAATTTCTGGCATTTAAACGTCTTAGTTTGACATAACTATTGGTGACATGATACATACTTAGTGCAGGAAGATTATGTCATTTAAACCATTTCAAAAATCTATAAAATACGGATGATATTTAACTGTCAAATTTTGACAAATATCGTCAAAAACCTTACATATTTACCCGCCAGGTCTTTTCTACGAGAATTTCTATAAATACGTAATTTTTGTGAAGAGTCCTCGAACATATCATAGAAAACCCCTAATAAAGCTGCTTGAAATGTGAAAAACAAGCGTATGATACGCCTCTAAGCGGTTTAAAGGAACCTGACTAATATGGGGTTCACACTTGCTGTGTGTTAAGAGCTACGTGTTTAAAAAGTCTTTCTTATACCAAATTCGCATTCATTCTTTTAAACATGTTTAATCACTTAAACATGTTTAAATTTAAACTTTTTAAGGTACATAAACATGTGTAAGTGCTTAAACTAGTTTAAAAATATGAATGTGAATATGCCATAAGATCATAAGTGTGAACCCCACATAATCGGATCGTGAGCAAAACCCACAGTTAGGGCCAGTCGAACAGATCAGTTTTTGATGTTGATTATTTTAATTAAAGTTTAACATTCTTTAATGATGCAGAAAAAGAAGTCTAAGATTGATCGTATTATGTTGCATAGCTTATGCCTATATGACACAAGATTTTTTGTATTGTATTGATATTTACGAAAAATTTATAAATTTCCTTATGAAAATGTAACGTGTACACGCGTGTGTGAAGAGTTCAACTTTATAGAATAAATCTTAATCTGCCAAATTGAGGTCGGTAATGTTGTTCTCTCATATGATTTACATTGCTGACAAATATCACCCCAATACAAAAAAAAGCTAGTGTAATAACACATTTAGATTAAGCGAATACAAAGGAAAGTTTTTTTTGTTTAACATTTTATCCAACGAAACCATATATCTATGTGCTATCACTAGAAATGGAACTTTAATGCTATTTTTTTTTTTGTGAATTTTCGAAAGTAAAAAGTCCCATTTCCAAATTTCATAAAATTTGGAGAGTATACCGGGGGGCTACCCTCTTTTAAAGGTACAAATTTTCAACAAAAATCAGCTGTTTCGATATACACATTTATCTTTATAAATATTAATTGTCACTGTAGGTTTGTTTGTTGCTTTAGTAATAAATTATAAATATTAACCTAACTTATTCTTTCATTTACTAAATACATATCGTTGACTTGTTTTATTTTTTTTTTTTTAAACTAAATATTAAAATTGTAATTTTTTTACATTTACCTATCAAACTGTTTAAGAATTAACAGCATTTACACTTTTGTCTAATGTTTTAAGACCCTGTTCTTTACGGATTAAGTGTCTCCTTTTTCTGTGCAATCCACATGCAATATGCACTGTTTTTGCTCACTTCATAATGCTCCTTACGGTTCCATAAATAATTATTTTCTTATGTATTTTGGAGTCTTATGAATATTTAATATCCTAGTGTATATATTTTTTGTTGGAATGGTGGTTAAGTGTTAAAATTTGAGGCATATGCATAAATAGGGTGCCAAAATTATTTTTAAAAATTGTAATTCTAAGAAGCGCCGTCTAGAAATTTATCGTATATTAAGAATATTAAAAACAAAATGCTAAAAATTTTTAAAATTAAAAAAAGAAAATATGTGAAATTATTAGTTTTTGATTTTAAGTTACAATTCCTCAAAATTCCAATACTTGGATTTCGAAGAGCCTTTGGTCAAGAACTATTCTCTATCTTAAAAGTAACCAATTTTTGGGGAATTTGTTAAACTTTTCTAAAGGTAGGTATTGTGGTGTGTGGGTAAGATTGACCATTGTACAATCGTCAATATTACCCACACACCATCAATATAATTAAATATTGTACATAATATTGCGTCGTCTGTAGGTACCTTAAATGTACAAAAACCAGGATATATGCCATATTTCAAGTGGCAATATCTCAAAAACCGATATACATGTATGTATAATATATAAGCGGTTTTCACCCTTCATAGACAAGAAAGTTTTCTACCGATTTTTCCCACTAAAGAGTGAACAACTATTTAAACAAGTTTTCTCACACTAACATTTTCTATAACCTCAAATTATTTTATATAATTAAAACGACGAAATATTATTAAACAACACGATTTTTAATAAAAATATAATTAATCATTTAAGTTTTATTTTCAATTTCGTATAAAAAGTCTGAAAATATCACAAAATAATTAAATGCCTCTCTAATCAGCTGTTATGTTGGTCTAAGAACTTGTATTCAAGTCGAAGAAATTTTTGATGTAAAAATTAAGAAACCAAGAAAATGAGAAAAACAAGCCACCATGTATTTTGTTGTTGTATCTGTCAAAAATTTTCTTGTTTTCTTCAATTCTTCGATTCTTTTCTTGTTTTCTATCAAGGGTGAGAACCGCTATTGTATATAAATTTTTTTTTTCGTTGCCAAAATTATTTTTTTTTATATGGAGTATGGCACCTTTACATGCCATAGAAATTTGACATAATTTTGCCGTACATACACCGAAAAAAAAACTTTGTGAAAGTAATGAAAATTAACATCAGATTAATGAAAAATGGCTCATGTTTTCAACCGAAGCCATGTTTCATTTGATCAATGAAAGTGGTGTCATTAAAGTTTCTTTCAATGCTGTCAATGAAAATCTTCATAGAACGGTTTTTAAATTGTTACACATTTATTTATTTTCCTTATGAAGTATTTCATGAAATTGTTTATCGATTGAAGGTTGAATAGCAGTAATGCTCTCCTAAAAAAGAAAGTCACATCTCCATTTTAGTATATTAGGAATATTTGACTTTTATGTTTTATATCTTTCGCGCCTTTAAATATAGTATAAAAATATATCGCTCATTTACTTGTATAGTGTCATAACTCAAAATATTTGATTTTGCAGAAAACGCGTTTAAAGTTTACAATTGAAACTAGTTATTCATCGAAAATAGCCGGTACATAGAAAATGTAATTACGGCGTGTTCTCTTTTCAAAAGGTGAGTTTAAAAGATATTAATACGAATTGTTGACACAATAAAGCATGATGTAACGAAAAATTCTGCATCTTATATGCTAAATTTAATGACTATTTTGAATGAAACTACGAAATCTAATGAAAAAAAAAAAAAATTATGGAAATTGTTCAAAATATGCGTGCTTTTTTAATAAGCTAATGAATTTTTTCAGTAGTTAAATGAACATTAAATAATAAATCCGTTTGATTTATATCACGAATGTTTTTTTTTTCAGTGTAATAAAAAACGTCAAATGAGCGTGAAATAATGTATACACGCCAAGGTAAGTTGCTTGGTTTTCATGTGAAAATTTGTCAAATTCAACTGGAAACTTTGTTTCCTCGACGGCAACGTCGATGCCGCTGCAGAAATGGTGGGTAATGTGATTGGGTTAGGAATGAAGAAATTTATTCCTTCAAAACTGGTTTCGGTTAAGCCAAACGACAAGTGTTGGTTTAATCAGACTTGCAGGACTGCAGTCAGATCCAGAGAGGAATCATTCAGAAATTGGCGGGATGACAAAAACGACATTTCTGATATGCTGCGCAAACAGGCGAGAACCAATTGTGCCAAGGTATTGAGACGCGAGAAGCTTCTATACGAACAGCGTCTTCGTGCTAAAGTTCTTTCTGCCCCTCGGGGTAGTAAGAGCTTTTGGTCATTCGTAAAGAGAGTAAGGGACAATGCTAGTTCTTCCATCCCGACTCTCATAAAGGATGACCAAGTGTTCACTGACCCGGTTGATAAGGCTAATCTTTTCGCTGGATTATTTGCAAGAAATTCGTTATTGCCGGAAAATGATCAACCACTGCCAGAACTTGAAAGAGTATCCAGTACTATGCGCAAGATATTCTTTCGAGCTCGTGCAGTAAAAAGGGTACTTCAGGATCTCAACGTAAATAAGTCACTGGGACCCGATGGCATTCCAGCACTGGTGCTAAAGCAGGCTCCTCGGCCTTAGCCCATCCGTAGGAAAATCTTTTCAGCTTTTCGTTACACAAGGGTATCTACCCTTCTTGCTGGAAGGTGGCCAACGTCCAACCAATCCCTAAAAAGAGTACGTCTTCAAACTCTGAGAACTATCGCCCGATATTCATTTGTTCTACGCTCTCGAAGGTGATGGAGAGCATGGTAAATCATAACCTTGTTGATTATCTGGAGTTAAATTCACTTTTCAGTGACCGACAGTATGGCTTCCGTAAACGCCGTTCTACGGGAGACCTGATGGCGTTCCTTTCGGAACGTTGGAGTCGTTCCATTCATCAATTTGGTGAAAGTAAGGTGGTTGGTTTAGATATTTCCAAAGCGTTCGATCGAGTGTGGCACGACGCACTTGCAACTAAACTCATTGCTTTTGGTGTAGGCAATGATTTCTCTCGATTTATATCGAGTTTTCTCAGAGACCAAAGTATACGTGTTGTTGTAGATGGGGTCTCGTCGGAAATGTTTCAACTCAACTCAGGGGTACCGCAAGGTTCTGTTCTTTCTCCTACTCTTTTTCTTATCTTTATTAATGACCTCCTTAGTCAAACGTTTAACCCTATCTATTCCTTTGCAGACGACAGCAACATTTGCCATTCATTTTCCTTCGATCATAGGCCAAGCCTTGTAGAGGTTGGGCTCGGGAGACAGAATATGAATGACACACAATCAGGACCTTTTGACAATTTCTGAGTGGGGTCTGGCGAATAAGGTCGATTTTATTGCACGCAAGACCCAATGTTGTATGTTGACCCACAGACGAGTTGTGGAACCAACATTGTCGTCTGTATCTATGGGTGGTATTGGTATTGAGGAATCGGAAACTCTTGATGTTCTGGGCATGAAAATTCAGGGTGATATACGTTGGAATAAACATGTTTTTTAAGTGTCGAAAGAAGCATTCAAGTGTCTCGGTTTCTTTAAACGGTGCAAGAATTACTTCACTCCTCCCGATCTCCTTAATATTTATACCACCTATATCCGGCCGAAGATGGAATACAACTCCCATATATGGGCAGGGGCTTCAGAGTCTATTTTGAAGTTTCTGGACCGTGTTCAAAGGAGGGCGTCGAAGTTAATCAATGACAGTAGGATATCCAACTCTATTGACTCTTTGGAGCATCGTCGGAATGTGGGTTGTGTAACACTGTTCTATCGATATTACCACGGTAAATGTTCTGCTGAGATAAGCTAATTGATTCCGCGAGCACGGGTTTTTGTTCGGAGTACTCGCTTGTCTAGTAGGGCTCATCCATTTGTTGTCGATTGCCCAGTGTACCGCACAACGCATTACAGAGAAAATTCATTTATAAGTCGAACAATCCGTTTGTGGAATATACTTCCTGCAGAGGTCTTCCCTGTTAACTACAATCTATAAAAATTCAAATCAAATATCCACAAACACTACTCCCTCTTTCCTCCTTCCCATAACCTATTTTCCTAATTACCAACACAATGCACTGCATTTATAGGGGACATCCCCTGAGTGTTGGTTAAGTCAAAAATAAATAAATAAATAAATAAAGGTGTGTTTATATCATCCCACCGAGTCTTTGGATTTTAAGAAAGTAACACACTCAAAAAATTATGTTAGTAAAATCAACTGAAAATGTCAGTTAAAATAACTACTTTGTAAGTTATTTTGGGGTCAACTACTTTTTCAGTTAAATCAACTAACAATGTTAGTTATTTTAACTGACAAAAAAACAACTGACTTAAGTAGTAAAAATTACTAACATTTGTAGTCAAAACAACTAATATGTAGTAAAAATAAAATAAACAAAAAATTTTTCAGAAAAAAATTAAAGACCAAATTTTTGCCAAGTTTTTTTTTAAAGTTGTGAAAAAAAGGAAAATTTTTTTTTTGGAAAAAACTTTGAAAATTTTTCAGAGATAATAAAATAAAATTAACTACTTTTAATAACTGTTACTACATTACAGTACTCTTTTGTTAGTTATTCAAAAAAACGACTTTAAATAACTAACAGAAATAGTTGTTTGATATTTTTCATACAAAAATAACTGACTTTGTAGTTAAAAACAACTAACTACTGTAAAATATACAAACAACTAACATGTAGTAACTTACATAATTTTCTGAGTGCATATTACCAAAGTCTTAATACAGCTAAAAAAAAATGTACTGCAAATACAAAAGTTTGCGACCAATTACTTTACAGAAACAGTTTATTCCCATCATTCCAATAAGTTTTGAAAAAATTAAATTTACTGAAAGTTTTCGCACAACAAAGTTATACCTTTGTTAATGTGTAAAATGTGAAAAGTCAGGTTTTTTGCCGATTAACAACGTTTTTGTTTCATTCGAAAAGTATTTCGATTCGAAAAGTACAGAAATTAGCCACAGAGTTATAATGTAATGTAGCAAATGCACTCAAAAAAAAAGTGAACTAAAATCTGGGAAAATTAACTCAATTTTGAGAAAAAGAGGGAATGATTTGGCTCCAAAGATTTTTTTTCTTGGTTTTAGTTCATAATTTTCCCAAAAATAAGGAAAACAAAGTTATTTAATTTTAAGCCAATTTTAACTAGAAAATGGGAAAAAATATACTTCACATTTTAGAAATAGATTGGGTCTAGATCCTGGACCCATGGGTTCGGACCCCATTTAACTCGAGACCCCGTTGAGTCCTTTAAGGGTCCCCACAGATTTTTAACCAAAACTTGTGTCCGTTTCGCTCTAACTTGCTTAGTTTTTGAGATACGGTAATAAGGGGCCTGATAGGGTCTTGAGAATCTTAAAAACCAGATAACTCAAAAACTATTAATCGGAGGGCTTTCGGGTATTTTGCGGAAGTGTTCTACGAGTCAAGAGCTACAAAAATGCCGTTAGACGTTTTCTCGTGTTGGCAGTATTTGCCGAGATATGTGTATATGTAAAATCTCGGGAATTTCAAATTTTAGATCTAAAATTAGGGTCTTGAGACCCCGACAGATATGCAGAGCTAGGCTATTCCATATTTTTCTTTGTAGTCTTTCTTTCGAAAATTTCATCCGTTTCGCTCTATCTCGCTTAGTTTTCGAGATATCGCCATTTTGAATTTTTAACTAAATTCTAAGAAGTAATTTACTAAATTCTCAGAAGTCATTAACTAAATTCTAAGAAGTACACTTCCTCAATTCAAAGAAAGGAAATACGATGATGTTTTTTTTTAGTAAATTTTAACTAAACTTGAACTAAATTGCGTTTTAAGAAATATGTCTTAAAAATAAGGATACGATTCTTAGATTTGTGGAAAATTTCTTTGGCAGTAAGAATTTTTTTCCTAATATTTAAAAAATCCATTTAAAGAAAACTATGAACTAATCATAAGTAAATGAACTAAATTTTTTTCCTCATAGTTAAGAAAATTTCTCATTTTTAAGTTAAATTTAACTAAATTTTAGGAAAATTCATGATAAATTTTCAAAGACATTTTTTCCTTAAATTTAGTTATGTCTTTTTTTTTCAGTGTGGCGTTTGAAAATGTAGTAAATAAAAACCATATGGTATTGTTTACGAAACTGTATCTTAAATCGAAATCTGAGCGAGAAGGAAGATACCAGTTAAACAGTGAGAATGCAGATTGCTTTTTACGTTTGAACTTTAGGATTTTCACTATTATTTTTGGCAGTGCCAGTGCCAAAACTGCCGATACATTACTCTATAACTATGATTAAAAAGTATTGAGGTACCTACAGACGACGCAATATTATGTACAATATATAATTCTATTGCGTCGTCTGTAGGTACCTTTATACCACACAGAAAAAATTTGAAACGAATTTCAATCAACAAAAATGCGGATTCAATCAATTTTTTGATTGAAATTCCTCCAATTAAGAAAATTGTTATACCAATCATCAAATTGTAGGTGATTGATTGAAATTTTTTTCAATCAAACATTTTTTCGATTTTGATCAAAAATTTGATCAATTTTTTATTTAAAGTCAATCAAAATAATGATTGATTTAACAAATGAATTGTAAGGTTTTGACAAAATTATCAAAAAATTCATCTTTTTGCTTTCCTATATGTTCCAAACAATAAAAAAAAGTAAAACCCGATTATTTTGTATATTTTTGAATTATTCTATTCAAATAAATTAAACCGGACAAAAAATTAGTATGTTGAAAAAAATTTCAATCAAAACATTGACTCATTTAAATTTTGTTGATCAATAGATTTAATTGAAAATTTTTAGCCAATAATTTTTTGTGTGCATATTTGCATACAATGTTTAAAACATCGTTTAACTTTTGTGTTTAAAATCAAACGAAATTGTTCGCATTGACAAAAGTTTAAAAAGCTTCTTTTTTGGTTAGTTTAGCAGCGGTTGTTTTTTTCTTGATGACAACTGAACACAGGGTTGTTAAAATATGTTTCCGAGATATTTTCGAGATGTTTAAAATTGAGCGATGTTTTGATTTGAATATTTGGGGAATCACTTGTTTAAATTTAAACATGCCATTGCGAATATCGCATTAGACGAATTAGTTTTCACATATCGCTCATTTACTTGTATAGTGTCATAACGCAAAATTTTTGATTTTACAGAAAACCTGTTTAAAGTTTACAATTGAAACTAGCTTTACATTGCAAAAGGCCCATACATAGAAAATGTTATAATGGCGTGTTCTCTTCTCAAACGGTGAGTTTAGAAGATATTAATACGAATTTTTGACACAATATAAAGCAGGATATAACAAATAATTCTGTAAGGTTTACCCAAAAACGACATATTTTGAGTTATTACACTATATAAGTAAATGAGCGATATGTACATATGTATGTATGTTGTTCTGGTACGTGAAATATGCAATTGATATGAACTACAACCCCATCGGATTAGTCTAAACTTTGAACGTTTTGAATTTTTGGTTTCATCAACTTCTAAAGGGCGATTCTTAAAATTAAAAAAATAAATAAATAAATAAAAAAAAAAAAATACTATCAAAACATACAAAGTAACAAACATAATATAAATGTTTTGGCACCCTCATATATGTATGTTATCTAATATGCCTCTATCATAATATCAATCGTATTAAAGGTTATCTATCATAAGTATAAATATTTATCTTTAGTGTAGCTGCTATTTACTATATAATTAGTTAATTAATTAATATGTGAAAATATATATAAAGTCTTGTTGGTGTAAGAGAATTATTAAGTAGTTGTCTTGTAATAAAACACATTTGTATTGGATTATTACGATTTTTTGGTGCAAGAGGACTGTCGTAGTTGGCGTAGAAATAACTAAACGAGAAAAATATCGGACGTCTCAGATTTGGTACACGCACTTCCGGTGGGTGACGCTGCAGATGCTAAAGAATTAGCTCTTGTGGCCGCTAACGGAGAACGCATATCTTGGCTGAGTGATGTTGTGTTGACGGCTTGATTTTGTACACCCTCATAATAATAGGAATCTGAAATGAAAAAATGGAAAAAGTATGTTACAAAAAAGCAAACAAAAAATGCGGCTGTTTAAATTGTTTACTAAAATTAGCTTGTTTCAACTTTTCCCCGTCCGAGCCCCAGAGTAACATTTTTAAAACCTGAAAGGGTTTTCCACGCTCAGAAGATTTGGCCGGTAAAACTAACTGATTGAAGTTTTTTTTTTGCTTTAGCGAGTTATCTATAGTACACATTGGCGTAGATAGGCCTGTCTGGGGGGGGGGGGCAAAGCACGCCCCAAACATTTTTTAGCCCCCCCAGAATTTGAATCACTTAATTTTTTTTTGTTAATGCATTTTTTAATTTTTGCAACAATTAGATTTATTTTTTTAAATAGAAACTTTAAGAATTGTTAAAATTTTTTAAAAAATAGTCTAAATACGATTTTTTAAGTGTTCAGATCTGATTGTTGTATAATAGTGGAAGTTATCTGAATCTAATGTTTTTTTCAATAGTAACAACTTCACAGAAATTATGTTGTAGGAAATTATTAAAAGCTAATGATTTTATATAGGAACCATTCAATTTAAACTCAAATTTTGCAAAAATAAAATCTATACCTACAACGAAAGAGTTTTTCAGTTCTAAACATTTATGGGAAAAGGTTCTCAACTGTTAAAAAATATTCAGAATCAAAATTAAAAAAAACAAGTAAGAAAGCTATATTCGGCTGTGCCGAATCTTTAAATACCCTCCACCAATGTGATGATTTAAAAAACAAAAAAGTTTGTTTTATTTATACCTCGGGAAATAAAAAAGTACCAAAAAGTGTACTTTCGGTACCTTTAATAAAAGGTACTTTTTATAGAAGGTACTTTTTATAAAAGGTACTTTTTATATAAGGTACTTTTTATAAAAGGTACTTTTTATAAAAGGTACTTTTTATAAAAGGTCCTTTTTATAAAAGGTACTTTTTATAAAAGGTACTTTTTATAATAGGTACTTTTTATAAAAGGTACTTTTTATAAAAGGTACTTTTTATAAAAGGTACTTTTTATAAAAGGTACTTTTTATAAAAGGTACTTTTTATAAAAGGTACTTTTTATAAAAGGTACTTTTTATAAAAGGTACTTTTTATAAAAGGTACTTTTTATAAAAGGTACTTTTTATAAAAGGTACTTTTTATAAAAGGTACTTTTTATAAAAGGTACTTTTTATAAAAGGTACTTTTTATAAAAGGTACTTTTTATAAAAGGTACTTTTTATAAAAGGTACTTTTTATAAAAGGTACTTTTTATAAAAGGTACTTTTTATAAAAGGTACTTTTTATAAAAGGTACTTTTTATAAAAGGTACTTTTTATAAAAGGTACTTTTTATAAAATGTACTTTTTATAAAAGGTACTTTTTATAAAAGGTACTTTTTATAAAAGGTACTTTTTATAAAAGGTACTTTTTATAAAAGGTACTTTTTATAAAAGGTACTTTTTATAAAAGGTACTTTTTATAAAAGGTACTTTTTATAAAAGGTACTTGTTATAAAAGGTACTTTTTATAAAGGGTACTTTTTATAAAAGGTACTTTTTAAAAAGGTACTTTTTAAAAAGGTACTTTTTATAAAAGGTACTTTTTATAAAAGGTACTTTTTATAAAATGTACTTTTTATAAAAGGTACTTTTTATAAAATGTACTTTTTATAAAAGGTACTTTTTATAAAAGGTACTTTTTATAAAAGGTACTTTTTATAAAAGGTACTTTTTATAAAAGGTACTTTTTATAAAATGTACTTTTTATAAAAGGTACTTTTTATAAAAGGTACTTTTTATAAAAGGTACTTTTTATAAAAGGTACTTTTTATAAAAGGTACTTTTTATAAAAGGTATTTTTTATAAAAGTTTTTTTTTTATAAAAGGTACTTTTTATAAAAGGTACTTTTTATAAAAAGGTACTTTGAATAAAAGGTACTTTTTATAAAAGATACTTTTTATTAAAGGTACTTTTTATAAAAGATACTTTTTATAAAAGGTAATTTTTATGAAAGGTACTTTATATAAAAGGTACTTTTTATAAAAGGTACTTTTTAAAAAAGGTACTTTTTATAAAAGGTACTTTTTATAATAGGTACTTTTTATAAAATGTACTTTTTATAAAAGGTACTTTTTATAAAAGGTACTTTTTATAAAAGGTACTTTTTTTAAAAGGTACTTTTTATAAAAGGTACTTTTTATAAAAGGTACTTTTTATAAAAGGTACTTTTTATGAAAGGTACTTTTTATAAAAGGTACTTTCTATAAAATGTACTTTTTATAAAAGGTAATTTTTTAAAAAGGTACTTTTTATAAAGGAACCTTTTATAAAAGGTACTTTTTGAAAACGGTACAGAATTTCGGAAAGTACTTGTTCCAGAATGTTTTATTTCACTAAAGGATCCTACATTTTAAATTTCAAGTTTGAATAAAATTTCAGTAAATAAAAAAAAGTACCAAAAGTACTTTTTTACCCATTTTACCTCAGTAGAATCAACATTGGCAAAACCCGAGCCTTAGTGAATCTTTTTTCCGGAAGGTGAACCGACATTGCAAATTTCCATTTTCTAGTATGTACCATTATTTAAGGAAATATAAAATATAACAAAAGTACATATTTTTACCCTTTTTACCCTATTAGAAAAATCATTGTCAAAACCCTGCCTTAGGGGATCTATATTTCGGGAGGTGAACATACAGTCCAAATTTCTAGTCTATGTGACACTTTTTTAAAGAAATATAAAAGGTGCCAAAAGTACAGATTTTTTTCCCTTTTTACCTTCTAGAATCAACATTGGCAATAATCCAGCCGTACTGGATCTATATTCTAGGATGTGAACATACTGTCCAAATTTCAAGTTTCTATGACCATTATTTCAGGAGATATAAAAAGCACCAAAAGTACTGTTGTTTACTCTTTTGACCCCCTTAGAATTAACACTGGCAAAAATCCAGCCTTAATGGATCTATATTCCGGGAGGTGAACATACAGTCCAAATTTCAAGTCTCTATGATCATTATATCAGAAGATTTAAAAAGTACCAAAAGTACAGTTTTTTACCATTTTTACGCCCTTACCATTGGCTAAACTCCAGCCATAGTGTATCTTTATTGCGGGAGGGTAACATACAGTCCAAATTTCAAGTCTCTATGACCATTATATCGGGAGATATTAAAAGTACCAAAAGTACAGTTTTTTTACCCTTTTTACCCCCTTAGAATCAACATTGGCAAAAATCCAGCCTTAGTGGATCTTTATTCCGGAAGGTCAAAACACAGTCCAAATTTCAAGTCTCTAACTTCAGCGGTTTGGGCTGGGCGATGATGAATGAGTATGTCAGTCAGTCATATTACTCTTTTATATATATAAATTTTCCGGATTTGGGCGATTTTTGCCATAAAGTTTATTTCTGTATTTTATTATTTAACAAAATTTATTTTTTTAAATAAAAATATTTTTTTTATTTAAGAAATCTGAAAAAAATTGAATTTTGGCGATATTTTACATCCGGTTTGGCGACAAGGCCAAAAAAAAGTCTGGCAACCCCGTTAATATGACGAAGCAAAAAATGGACACACACACACACACATGCTATATAAAAATAACTATTAATTTTTTTATTATTACTTAACGAACTTTTTTTTAATTAAATTTAGATTTTGTTTTACATATTTTAAAGCTTTTTTGTAAAGATTTATTTCCTTTCTCTCAGTTTTTTTTTTCATTTCCGTTTTCTTTCTTATGTATCACACAAAATATGAGTTAAATTAGGGTTATGTTGAAAAAAAAATTGTGTTTTTTAGTAATTCGCTCATAACTTTTAAAATACTTAACCGATTTAAAAAAAAAATACAGGAGTTTTTGCCTGGGAAAATTACGCAACTTTTGGTACCCCATGCGTTTAAATCGGTTTCGGAGTATTGCCAAAAACGTGATTTCAACAGACAGACAGACAGACGGACGGACAGACAGACAGACAGACAGACGGACATCGCTAGATCGACTTAAAATCGATCAAGGATCATGAATATATATACTTTATGGGGTCCTAAACCAATATTTCAATGTGTTACATACGGAATGACAAACTTATATATACCCTCTATCACCAGAGTGGAGGGTATAAAAACTGAATTTTTAAACTGCTATCGGAAGGAATTATTTTCTAGGGCACCACAACTCAAAACTTGAATGCACGTTTTTTGGAGTCTTAGAAAAAGGACCTGATTTTTATTTAAAAAAGTTTTTTTTATATAAAAAAATCTGGAGGGCTTTAGACCCCCCCCCCACAAAAATGCTCTTCCTACGCCAATGATAAGTCCAGATCGATCACGAGCTCTAATTCTATTCGTTATAAGGGTTTAAGTTGAAAAATGTAGAAGAAAAGTTTCAAGTAAGTTACGTACGTATTTATTTTTTTTTGCATACAATTAAATTTGTTTCTTTTAAGTAAAACAAAAACTTTTAATAAACCCTTTATTTCTTAAATGAAATCAATTCGCCATAAATGTAAGGAATGTTTAACTTAATTTAAAAAAAAACAAATTAAGGAAAACTCTTGTGCTTTTTTAAGTATTCGCATGTACTTTCTTCAAGTTTATTTTTTTTAAGTAAACCCACCTTTCATTAAGTTATATTTATGTTTACTTTTATTAATTACAGTGTTTACTTAATTTCAGTATAGTTATTTTTTCAGTGTACGTTCAAACTACAAGAACTTACCATGGTAAGTTGAGATGGTTTTTCTTTGTATTAGTACAATTTGAGATGATTTTGTAAATCACTATGTGGTTTGGTTCAATAGGGAATTTTAAAATCTCGCAAGTCCGGATACAATATAAGGTCGTAAGTATAAACCCGTAAAAATCCAAAGTTGCCAATCGACACCCTCCTAGAATAACGGTATTTGGTACCGCAACCAATAAAGATATGAATATTTTTAAAAGCCTTTTTGAAAGTCGATAAAATTTCTAATATATCTGATGAGTCGCTTCGTGTTTGTACCGGTTCATTTTCGAAATGTAGGCCAATACCTTTATAATACCGTTTGAAACGGAGACACGAAGTGACAAATCAAAAATACTAAAAATTTCATCGACTTTAATAATTGCTTTTAAAAATGTGCATATCTTTATTGGTTGCGGTACCATATCCAAATACCGTTATTATAGGCGAGTAGCAATTACCAACCTTGTAAAAATCTAATGCATTTTGATTGTCAGGTAAGATCTTACTTTTAATTGTTTACTTGAGTAACGAGCCCTTAATTGCTTTTATAAATTTTACTTACTAAGAATGCCTCCACCTGATCCGTAACTGTATGAACCATATGCACTGCCGTATTGTGAATATGTTGGGCTATAGGTGTAGTCCGTATTAGGAACAACAGATCCACAAGCTATTAAATTAAAAAAAAAAAAATAATAAAATTAATATTAGTTAATTATGTTAATTAGAGTGCACTGAAAATGTGCTCAAGGCAATTGTATTCTTTTTTCAACACATAAAAGTACGAAATAAGTTTAGATCGAAGTTTTAAAATCAGATAACCATATCAATACAATCATAGCTCACTTCAAAATGTTACCAACACGTCGAAGAGTTTTTTTTTTAATAGGTAACCATTAAAATGTTCGATACCTCAGTTTGCACAATAATATTTTAATACTTTATTTTCCAGAATATTAAATCTGCCTCTTCTTGGCCTAACAATAAGTGAATAAATCTTACAATCTATCGTAAATAGTTAAAGCAAATCCCTAGTTAAAGATCAAAACTCAATTGAGACTCCCCAGCTTAAAATTACCCATATTATCAAAAGATCATGTAAGTAAAGTCAACTGAATATGACAGTTAAAACAAATACTTTGTAAGTTGTTTTGGGATCAACTACATTTTCAGTTACACCAACCAACAAAAGGGTAGAGCTGTTGTTGCTTTCTTCGAATTTCCAAATCGTCGGGGTCGGAATTAACATCAATATTAACACAAACAAATATTAGACATATAGGGCAATGTCTTTGGGTTTCTTTTTATACCCTCCACTTAAGCTGTGTTTACATCATAGGATTTTCGGTATGATTACACGAACTATCGTCGATGTTTTGCATGTGTACCGAGAGAAAATCGTACCGAAAATCCTATGATGCAAACACAGCTTTAGTGATAGAGGGTATATATAAGTCTGTCATTTCGTTTGTAACTCATCGAAATATCGATGTAGGACCCCATAAAGAATATATATTCATGATCTCCGATCGATTTTAAGACATTCTAGCGATGTCCGTCTGTCTGTCCGTCTGTCTGTGGAACATGTTGTCACGACAAAATATTACAAGGAGATGACTGAAACTTAACATATTTGTTGGAAGTTCTCCCGAGAAGTTTGGTATTGCATTTGAGCGATATCCGTTCAGCGGTTCAAAAGTTATGAACGAAAATGTAAGGACACCTCCAAAATTTTAGTACATTCAACATAACCTAAAAATACAAAATGCTTTAATTCTGCTGCTGGTTGACATATGTGAACGTAATTGAACACCAAATGGTATTTAAACAAGTACGAACATATATTTTGACAAAAAAATAAAAAAATCGCGGATTTTTTTTTTTACCCAAAATTTTTTTGCGGAATTTTTTTTTAAATTTTTTTTTTTTTCAAAAGAAATTTCCTTTAAAAAAAAAATTTTGCAATAATCTTTTTAAAATTGTGGAGGGTATCACTACATTCGGCAAGGCAGAATTTAACTTTTTTACCTGTTTGACTTGAGGTGGCGTCTTCCACAGACAGACGGATAGACGGACATCGCTAGAATGCTTTAAAATCGATTACTGATCAATAATATAATTACTTTATGGGGTCCTGGACTGATATTTTAATGCGTTACACATGGAATGACAAAGTAAGTACACTCAGAAAATTTTGTAACTTACTTCATGTTAGTTGTTTGTATATTTTAAAGTAGTAAGTTGTTTTTAACTACAAAGTCAGTTGTTATTGTATTAGAAATATTAAACAACTTTTTTGTAAGTTATTTAAATTCGTTTTTTTTACAACTAACAAAAAAGTACTATAATGTAGTAACTGTTTTTTAAAGAAGTTAATTTTATTTTTTTTTAATAAAAAAATTTTTCAAAGTTCTTATTAATGAATATTCGAGCTCGAGGTCTAACGATATTAATTAATAAAACATTTAATAAAAAAGGTCGAATAATAACAAAACTAAATATGTTTTCAAAGTTCTTTTATTTTTAACAACTTTTTAAAAGAAAAAACAGTTAAAAAGACAAATTTTGGTTTTCTGTTTTTTTATATAAATACTATAATAAACTATATTTGTATATTTTTGATATGTGTATATTTTTTGATAACAAAACTTATTTAAAATATTAATTTTACAATTTTCGTAATTCATTTTATGTATGCTTTATTTTTTGGTAGTTGTTTTTGCTACAAATATCAATTATTTTAACTACATATGTTAATTGTTTTGACTTCAAATGAAAGTTGTTTTTACTACATAAGTAAGTTCTTTTTTGTTAGTTAAAATAACTAACATTGTTAGTGGCTTTAACTGAAAAAGTAGTTGACCCCAAAACAACTTGCAAAGTAGTTGTTTTAACTGACATTTTCAGTTGATTTTACTTACATAATTTTCTGAGTGTAAAACCTGTAAATTGCTTTTATCAGAGGTTGGTTTGGTTCTTAAAGGTGGAACTTTTTTCGATTTTGCCCATTTAAGAATTACCTAACCAATGACCATAAGACACTTTTGTGCCAAATTTTAGTAGCAAATAAAGTTATAGCACAGACTATATACAGACTCGACAGTAGAGTCACAGACTAATACAGACTCGACATAAATGACAGATGTCAAAAAAGTATTCTTTAACCAATGGTTAATATTTTCAAATTATTCTGCGAATTAGGTTAGAAAGAGAAAACTGATATAACGCCCCATAAGAAAAATGAATGCCAGATTGGTTTTTGTTGTTTCACTTACTCCTAAGTCGTAGAAAGTGTTGCCATGTTAGCGTAAAACGGACTAAAAACCGCTGTGTTTTCTCCTAAAATCGCTTAGTTTTCCCCATTTTTTCTTATAAAACTCTACTGTCGAGTCTGTATATAGTCTGTGGTAGAGTTTTATAGAAAAAAAAATGGGGAAAAACTAAGCGATTTTAGGAGAAAACACAGCGGTTTTTAGTCCGTTTTACGCTAACATGGCAACACTTTCTACGACTTAGGAGTGAGTGGAACAAAAAAAAAAACCGATCTGGCATCTATTTTTCTTATGGCGCGTTATATTAGCTTTCTCTTTTTAACCTAATTCGTAGAATAATTAGAAAATATTACCCATATGGTTCAAGACTACTTTTTTGACACCTGTCACTTATGTCGAGTCTGTATTAGTCTGTGGTTATAGTATCCATTTAAGCATTGAAAGGCGTCTTACCTATAAATTTTTTTTTTGCTTCGAACCCCTTACTAATGCAATGATTGCGTTGGTATTAGGAAAATAGGTTATGAGGAGAAGACTAGGGGGTGTAGTGTCCGTGGACATTTAATTTGAATTTTTCCAAATTGTAGCCCACTGGAAAGACGTCTGTGGGAATACATTCCACATACACTAAAAGTTTAACTAATGAACTAATTTTTTAGTCCAAAATGATCTAGTGCAGGCGTTGGTAATCAATACTAAAATTTTTTACTAATATTATTCAAAACCAGTAAAAATTAATAATTTTAATACTTTGAAGATAGTAAAAAACTACTGTACTACTGGTAATTAGTAACTTATTAGTAGATTTTGGTCCAAATCACTTACTAATACTTTTACTGTAGAGTAATTTTGAGTGTACGGCAAGTTCGACTTAGAAACGAATTTGCGTTGTGCAATTCATTGTACAGTCGACAATGAACGGATTTGATCGGCTGGATAGGCGAGTACTACCGGTATGCACCCGAGTCTCAGTGATGAGTTCGTCTAGCTCAACTGAACACTTACCGTGGTAATATCGGTAGAACGACTATACACAACCCACATTCCAACGATGCCTTAATGAGTCAAAAGAGCTTGATATCCTACTGTCATTGATGAGCTTCAGCGCAATCCTTGGCACCCGAACCAGCAACTTTAAGATAGACCTTGAAGCGCCTGCCCAGATATGGGAGTTTTAATTCATCTTCGGTCGGCTATAGGCGGTATAAATAGTGAGGAAATAAGACGGAGTGAAGTAGTTCTTACACCGTTTAAAGAAACCAAGACACTTGAATGCTTCTTTCGACACTTAAAAAACATGTTGGTTCCAACGAACATCACATTGAATTTTAAGGCCTAGAACTTTAAGTGTGTCTGATTCCTCAATATATATACCATTCATGGATACCACAATCCGTCTGTAAGTCAACATACAAAATTAGGTCTTACAAGCGCAAAAATTTGGTCTTATTTGGAAAACTCCACTCGGATATTATTGTTAGGTCATAATTGAGTGTGTCCTATTATTATTCTGGAAAACCAGTTGAAATATTTTTAAGTTTCTTTTTTAATAGTTGAAAATGTTAGTTGGTTTGACTGAAAGTGTAGTTGACCCCAAAATAAATAACATTGTAAGTTATTTTTCTATACATTTTTTTTTTTCAGTGACATGATCTAAACTTGATGCAGGCAATTTTAAGATCAAGTTAGGTCATAATTTTGTATTTTTAATGGGAATATTAAATTATTCGTGATTAGGACCGTTGATGATTTTCCATATAAAAGTTTGCATGTAGATATTAACCATTTATGTTTATGTAATGCTTTCCAAAATGTTTATATAGTATAAGTATGTACTTTATTTGTTGTAAGAAAGTTATTTTAGAGAGAGACTAACAAGCGAGGTCTTTTAATGGGCACCACCGATTGTCCTGAAACTTGTATATAGAAAAAAAGGTATTTATTATAAAAATAAGAGGTCGCCTTATGAAAAAATGTTGTCTTTTAAGAAATTCCTTATAAACGCCGAACTGGCAGGAATTTTGCCAAAAGCAAAACCCTGGGACGGCTAATTTTTAATAGCGATTATTATGTACTTAAAAATTTATAAATTTTTGACAATAACTTAACGAACCACCGAAGACCAATACACTATCGGATAAGCCTTTAAAAAACCTTCCGATCTGTCGCAGCAAAAACTGTATGACATTTCTGATTACACTTCCCATTACATTTACACACAGGGAAAAAATCATTTGGAACTCAGTTAAAACTCCTCAAATTTAGTTTCAGAATATAAGTTTTAGTTATAACTATTTAAATTTAGTTACCATGATTTAAAAAACAAATTTTGTACCAAATATCTGAACAAATTACCAAAAAACAATCACATTTTCAAAAAATATTGGTTGCATCCATTAATTTGAAAAAAATATTACTTCAAAAACGTTCATAATAGCCCGAACTATTCATTAATATTTTGTTTTTTAATGCAATACATTTTTAATAACAAGCACAGAATATTCAGTTACAGCAACTGATACTTGGAGTAAATTGTTTAAAATTTTGAAAAATTCAAAATACCTTTGGAATTTAAAATTTTAATGTAATACTATCTTCGAATTATAAGTTTTGGTACATACAATCATTTTTTAATTTTTATTAAAGTTACTGCAACTAATTGTATGTTGCTTCTAAAAAAACTCTTTTAAATTATTAAAACGTCATCAAAAAATAATATGTACTATAATTTTCTATCAAATATTTAAAAACAAATTTTATAAAGATGCTAATTTAAAAAAATCAAATAAATATGAATCAAAAAGTACAATATACCATAAAATGTAAGTATGTTAAAATCTGCGCAAAAAATACTATTTTAAATAATGATTGAATTTTTTTGCAGAAAACGCTCACCATCAAAAGTTCATTCGTGCGGATTTTCCTATTGATCTAAACAAAAGATGCATATCAACATTCCAAATAAGGTGGAAAATATAACTCTTTATTGAATATCTGTATTAAGACCAAATTCGAGAGGTTAGATGTTTGAATTAAAAATTGTGTTGATGTTTTCAAATTTTCTATAGAAAAATATCACTGAATATCAGAATTTTTCCATAGCGAAATGTCTGAGAATCTGAGGCTTTTTCTATAGGTAAGATTCTGAGACATTTTTCGAATTCTCAGATTCTACACCTTTTTTTATAAAAAAAATTTCTTAGAATAAGAGAATTCTTCTGTAGAAAAACTTGCTCAGAATCTGATAATTTTTCTGTAGGAAAAATTTCTCAGAATCTGAGACTTTTTATGTAGAAAAAATCTCTCAGAGAGACATTTCCAAAGGAAAAATATTTTTAGATCTGAGATAGAAAAAATGTCTCCTAATTTGAGAATTTTTTCTGCAGGAGAAATGTCTCAGAATCTGAGATTTTTTTCTATAGGAAAATTGTATCAGAATCTGAGACTTTTTCCATAGAAAAATGTCTGAAAATCTGGGACTTTTTCTGTTGGAAAAATGTCTTAGAATCATAGACTTTTTCTATAGGAAAATTGTTTCAGAATCTGAGACTTTTTCCATATGAAAAGTGTTTCAAAATCTGAAACTATTTGTATAGAGACCTTCTATAGGAATAATGTTTCAGAATCTGAGGCTTTTTCTATAGGCAAAATGTCTCAGAATCTGAGACTTCTTCTATAGGAAAAAAGTCTCAGAATCTGAGACTTTTTCTTTAAGAAAAATATCTCAGAATCAAAGACTTTTTCTGTAGGAAAAATGTCTCAGAATCTGAGACTTTTTCTAAGGGAAAAATGTCTCAGAATCTGAGACTTTTTCTGTAGGAAAAATATTCCAGAATCTGAGAGTTTTTCTATAGAAAAAATGTCTCAGAATCTGAGACTTTTTTATAGGAAAAATGTCTCAGAATCTGATACTTTTTCTATAGGAAAAATGTCTCAGAATCTGATACTTTTTCTATAGGAAAAATGTCTCAGAATCTGATACTTTTTCTATAGGAAAATGTCTCAGAATCTGATACTTTTTCTATAGGAAAAATGTCTCAGAATCTGATACTTTTTCTATAGGAAAAATGTCTCAGAATCTGAGACTTTTTCTATTGGAAAAATGTCTCAGAATCTGAGACTTTTTCTATTGGAAAAATGTCTCAGAATCTGAGACTTTTTCTATTGGAAAAATGTCTCAGAATCTGAGACTTTTTCTATAGGAAAAATGTCTCAGAATCTGAAACTTTTTCTATAGGAAAAATGTCTGAGAATCTGAGACTTTTTCTATAGAAAAAATGTGTAAGAATATGAGACTTTTTCTATAGGAAAAATGTCTCAGAATCTGAGACTTTTTCTATAGGAAAAATATCTCTGAATCTGAGACTTTTTCTATAGGAAAAATGTCTCAGAATCTGAGACTTTTTCTATAGGAAAAATGTCTCAGAATCTGAGACTTTTTCTATAGGAAAAATGTCTCAGAATCTGAGACTTTTTCTATAGGAAAAATGTCTCAGAATCTGAGACTTTTTCTATAGGAAAAATGTCTCAGAATCTGAGACTTTTTCTATAGGAAAAATGTCTCAGAATCTGAGACTTTTTCTATAGGAAAAATGTCTCAGAATCTGAGACTTTTTCTATAGGAAAAATGTCTCAGAATCTGAGACTTTTTCTATAGGAAAAATGTCTCAGAATCTGAGACTTTTTCTATACGAAAAATGTCTCAGAATCTAAGACTTTTTCTATAGTAAAAATGTCTCAGAATCTGAGACTTTTTCTATAGGAAAAATGTCTCAGAATCTGAGACTTTTTCTATAGGAAAAATGTCTCAGAATCTGAGAAATTTTCTATAGATAAAATATCTCAGAATCTGAGAATTTTTCTATAGAAAACATGTCTCAGAATCTAAGATTTTTTCTATAGAAAAAATGTCTCAGAATCTGAGAACTTTTCTATAGAAAAAATGTCTCAGAATCTAAGAATTTTCTATAGAAAAAGTGTCTCAGAATGTGAGAATTTTTCTATTGAAAAAATGTCTCAGAATCTGAGAATTTTTCTATTAAAAAAATGTCTCAGAATCTGAGAATTTTTCTATAGAAAGAAATGTCTCAGAATCTGAGAATTTTTCTATAGAAAAAAATGTCTCAGAATCTGAGAATTTTTCTATTGAAAAAATGTCTTAGAATCTGAGAATTTTTCTATTGAAAAAATGTCTCAGAATCTGAGAATTTTTCTATAGAAAAAATGTCTCATAATCTGAGAATTTTTCTATAGAAAAAATGTCTCAGAATCTGAGAATTTTTCTATAGAAAAAATGTCTCAGAATCTGAGAATTTTTCTATAGAAAAAATGTCTCAGAATATGAGAATTTTTCTATAGAAAAAATGTTTCAGAATCTGAGAATTTTTCTATAGAAATATATCTCAGAGTCTGAGAATTTTTCTGTAGAAAAAATGCTTCAGAATAGAGAATTTTTTTATAGAAAAAATGTCGCAGAGTCTAAAAATTTTCCTATAGAAAAAATGCCTCAGAATCTGAGATTTTTTTCTATTAAAAAATTGTCTCCGAATCTGAGAATTTTTCTAAAGAAAAAATGCCTCAGAATCTAAGAATTTTTCTACAAAAAAAGTCTCAGAATCTGTGACTTTTCCTATAGAAAAAGTCTTATCTGAATCTGAGATTTCCTTAATAGAAAAAATTTCCCAGAATCTAAGAATTTTCTATAGAATAGTTTCTCAAATTCTGAGACTTCTTCCATATAATTTAAGACTTTTTTAATAGAAACTCTATAGACTTTTTCTATAGAAATAATTTCTTAGAATCCAAAACTTTTTCTAAAGAAAATTTGTCTTTGAATCTGAAACCTGATAAATTCTATTGAACAAATGTATCAGAATCTGAGACTTTTCCATAGAAAAAATGGCTTGGAATCTGAGACTTTTTCTTTAGAAAAAATTTCTTAGAATCTGAGACATTTTCTATAGAAAAAATGTGTAAGAATCTGAGATTTTTTTATAGAAAAATGTCTTAGATTCTAAAACTTTTTCTTTAGAAAAAAGCTTCAGACTCTTAAAACTGTTCTTTAGTAAAAATCTCTCAGACCTTTTTTATAGAAAAAATCGTTCAGACTTTTTCTATAAAAAAATGTCTCAGACTCTGGAATTTTCTCTGTAGAAATCAAATTCTCACATTCTGATACATTTTTTTTATAGAAAAATTCTCTGAATCTCAAACATTTTTTCTGTAAAAAATTCTCAGATTCTAAGACATTTTTTCTATCGAAAAATTTTTAAATTCTGAGACATTTCTTTAGAAACATTCTTAGATACTGAAACATTTTTTCTGTAGAAGAAATCTCAGATTCTGCGACATTTTTACTATAGAAAATGTCTCATAAATGTCTCTCCATACAAAAAGTATAAGATTCTAGGAAATTTTTTCTATAAAAAAGTCCCGGATTCTGATACATATTTTTTATAGAAAGTCTCAGAAGCTGAACGTTTTTCTAAAATTCTGAGATTTTTTAAGCTGTTCTTAAAAATTGTTGTAGTATTTAAATATCAACTTATGTATGTATATATTCTTTTAAAATTAACTTATTTAATAAATATATTACAAAAAAGCACTATTTTTGTCTTTTTATTTTACGGTTAAAGGAGCCCATTAATAAAATATTTTAGTTGTGGTGCTATAATATCAGTCATAACAACCATTTTTGTCTTATAATTTTCGTTGCTTCAACAGATATATTCAGTTGCTCGTAATGAAATTCGATAAATATGCCATTCGATTGAAATGAAATTATTAGTAATCACAACTGATAAAAGTGATAGTTGGCTGGACTACAAAAATTTGGTTGGTTCTAAATTTGGTTGACACAACGAAACCGTTTTCTGTGTGTATATGGAAAAGTGCAAAAAGTAATCCCTGTTGACTAGAAGTACTCATAATTGTACTGGAAAAAATAATCAGAAAGGTAATACCGTTTTTACCGGGGTATATACGCTTACCCATACAAATCTTATTTTTAGATTGTATAATTATCTGCGATAAATTTAATGGCGTTTTCATTTCTGGAAAAAAATGTCGCACTTTCTGCACTTTTTTTTCTTTAATGGCTCTTTGTGCACAGTTATGCACAGTAAATATAGACATGTTTGGTATCAAAAGAAAGGTATTTTCAAGGCCTATCTAATGCTATATAAATTAAAATAATACTCAGTTTTTGAGCCAATTCTATAAATGTAAAAATTTATGGGTTTTTTATACTTAATTGAATAAAATAATCCTGTTTCGACATTTTATTATAAACAGTTAAATAGAACAGGACAATACCTTTCTTTTAGTACCAAACATGTTCATACTTACTGCTATACACAAAGAGTCATTAAAGAAAAAAAGTGCAGAAAGTGCAACATTTTTTTCCAGAAAAGAAAACGCCATAAGCTTCGATGAAAAGTGAAGCCAACTTCACATTTTTAATGAAACATCAAAGACAAAACATTTTCTCCGTTTTTGCTTGCATAAATTTTGACATTCAAATTTTTGTCAAATGTGGATAAGATTTCGGTTAATGTTAACATATATTACGGTTATGCGAAAACAGGTTTATAGTTTTATTGGAAAAAAAAATTTAAAAACTAAAAAAAACGAAAAAAGTCCGTTTATTTTCCTCCCCTTTGAACCGCTAAATATAAGATTGGGCAGCTAAAAAATCAGTTGGATATTATTATATTATCGTTTCAGGACAATTGGTGGGTGCCCATTGAAAAATTTCTCTTGTACGATAGGCCGGTGCGAGCGCTATAAATACTACAATCAAATAAAGGAAAAAATGTGCATTGTTAAGAAAATAGCTGTGCGAAACTGTTGAGAAACTTTATTAAATACCAGACTATATATAAGATAATAAGTAGGAGGAAATACTAACGACAATAGTCGATAGTATTTAAATAACAGTGCTCGATGAAAATTTAAGATAACTTGCCTGACGTATAGTGACTGAAACTAGGCAACATTGTTGTGGTCGTCGTCGAATAACCGCCCATGTCGCCCGGTGCGGTGGAACTAGTGGAGGAGGCGAAAGAGATGTTGCCACTATTCGTATTGCCACCGCCACTAGGAGGCAATAATATAAGTGAGGTAGAATTTGTGGAATTTTGAGTTTGATCTTGATGTGAATCAAGTTGTTGTAGTTGAGGCTGAGCATTATTACTATGACTTCGAGGAGATCTATTGCTTAAATTATTTTCGCTGAGGTTTTGTGTGTTTTCTGAAGCAGTTGTGGCAGCCGTCGTTGTAGTTGAAGCCGCCGCGATATTAGCGTTAGAGCCGCGTGAGTGCTGGTTACGTCTCAAAACGGTGGGCGCCACCGATGAAATATTTCCATCTTCTGCATCCAAGATTGTTAGAGAAATCTCACCACTGCCTGTGTCATCTACAACATCCGTGGACGACGATGTTTGTGGTTCTATCGCATTTGCATTGTTACTATTAACAATATTTTCGAGGTGGCCAATTGTTGTATAGCTGCCATTTTCAAGGGCAATGGCTGTATGAAATTAAGTTTGGGTCAAACAAAAACAAAAATAAAAATCATAAATAAAAAAAGGCGTAACAAAAATATAAATAAAATTCAGATAAAAAAGAGAAAGTAAAAAAAAAATCACTGAAAAATACAGTGTTTGAGATGAAACCTAAATATCGAAAATTAACCTAATCGATCTTTTTTTAAATAGTTTCTATTCGATGTATGTTTTTATACCCCAACCTCAGAATGAAGGTGTACTCACTTTGTCATTCCACTTGTAACGCATCAAAATATCGGTCGGGGACCACATAAAGTATATACATTATTGATCCATGATCGATTCTAAGACATTCCGTCTGTCCGTCCGTCTGTCTGTATATAACACGATGCAGTCCAAAATAAAACAGATAGACTCCTGAAGCTTGGCACAAATATATCTCATGTTCATGTTCTCTATGGGAAGGTGCTCTAAACGTCCTCCACTGACCCCATCAACCCCCCCCCCAAAAAAAAACGCCACTGACAATTTTGTTTTTAATAGTTTTTTACATTTTGGAAGGTATAAAAGATTCGGCACTGCCGAATTTAACACTCTTGCTTGTTTTTCGTCAAATGTTTATTCAATCGTGCGAAAAAAGATTTTTTCATAGTTTGGATGACATTTTGCGAATTTATTCGGGGGCCATAAGGCAAATTTTGATTCCCTTAATTGTTATTTCCCTACTCCCTCTCTGATGCAAAGTTTTACTTCCTCAACCACCCTGATCCCCTAATATATTTTGCTAGAGTCGTCAATGTGACACCGTTTAGGCAATCCAGGTCATCGAAAAATATTTGCCCTATAACACAATAATAAATGCTTCACTGTTTTACAGCGTTTGATTCTAAGGCCTTCATAGTTGCAAGACTATCCAAGAAAATGTGAATGACGCAAGGACGAATCGATTCATCCGTAAAGATTAAGATCTCATTCTCCGTTATAAGAGAATTTTCCACACAGTCTACTCTAGTTGGTATTTGGATTTCGAAGGTTCTGTCAAAGTTTGTCATTGGTGAGATATAGTTGTCTTTCTGTTCCAGTTCTGTCCCGCCCACCATACGTAATATGGTGGAATGTCCCCAAGAGTGTTGCTTAAGCATGTGCGACACTTTGCTGTTGTGCTCTTTACGTAGATATCCACGGGCTGAATGTTTAGCATCACCTCCAGGCCGGCCTGGGGTGCCGATCTAATAGCACCAGTGATACCACACACGTCAGTTGTTGTACCTTATGTAGGTTGCAGAGATGAATTATGTTGGGTTAGTAGATCAACAAGTTTTAATCTCATTTGTTTTGTAAGCATGGGCTAACCTAGAAAAACTGCTGGAGTGATCGTACTCGAATTAGGTTTACCAGCCGGGTAACTCTCGCATTAACCCTTGCGGTACAATGGACTATTTAAGGTCTGAGCGCCATGGACTTGTTTATTTACCTTATTTGGGCAGGTATAGCCCCCTCAACTGAATCCTCGCCGTAAATGCTTACGAATTCATTTATTATGCTTTTTGAGCTTAAGTAATACAATTTTTTCATTATTTAAATACATTTTTAATATCCACGCCTACAAGAGGGGGCGGAAAAAACCAAAATGTTTAACCCCCGGGTGCAAGTATAGACCTTTGAACTTCTTCTGACATAAAAATGTTGCATTTTATTAATAAAAATATACAAAAAACTGTAAAACAGTGGAATATTTCTGAGGTTGGGTTACTTTTTCAAGGGGGAACTTTTTCCCTCTGGTCCAATTTTTACCATTTCCGAACATAACCATAAAACATATTCGTGCCAAGCTTTAGGCATCTACACTGAGGGAAAAAACATATTTAAATCAAATACGTTCATGTATATTTTAAGTATGCTACATATTTTTGGAAAAAATTTAAATTTTAATATTGTTTTTGATTGATTTTAACATAACATGTTTGTTTTAAAATTGCATACAATTTTGATTTAAAATTGATCCCTTTAAATTTAATATGCTGTCATTAAAAGTCGTTAAAAATTTTAAAAATATCTTGTTCAAATATTTGTATTAAAAATAATATTTTTCATGGTTATTTTAAAGTTGAACAATTTTGTTTTTTGACATTTAAATTTTTTAAATGTCAAAATATAATAAAGTTGGGCAATTTTATTTTAAGTAGAAACAATGTTAAAATATTGTTTTATTAAGAAAAGACGCCCATTTTTCACTTCTCTAATTGTGAAATTAATTTAAGTGAAATTAATTAAAATAACTAATATAAAATTAAAAATTAAAAAAAAAATAAAAAACTAAAGTGAGAAAGAAAATTATTATGAAGAAAAACAAAAATAAAACTGAAAAAGTTAAAAACAAAGTGAAAAAAATATAATGACGGAAAAATATTAAAAAGGAAGTACTAGAGAACGAGGAGAGGATGATCTACGTAATTGGCAGAAAATGAAGACTTCTAACTTTAGTTTTTCATTTATGGAATTTAAGTATTAATTTAAATGTGTTTATTTTTTATTTTTGGCATTTAATTACATTTGTTGTAATTAGATGTAGTGCTATAATAAGGGAAGAACTACATCCAAGGCTTTGGCTTTGATTTTTTTTATGTATAGCGAAAACCAAAGCCAACAAGCCATATTTAAAGCCAAAGCCTTGAATGTAATTCTACCCTTAGATGATCAATTAGAGTAGTGTTAATTTTTTTGGTGTGTTATTAAAAAATATTGTAAAAATAATTTGAAAATAAAAAAAAAAAAAAAAAAAAAAACTTTAACAAAAATATGTATTGTTTTATTTTAAATTTAATGGTTTATAGGTAAGTAAAAAGCTGCAAAAGAAAAGCAGTTTCCCATATTTAAATTAATATTGGTCGACTTTAAATTAAAATTTATTGCATATTTAAATTTAGCATGGCCAAGTTTAAAACAATATTGTTACATCTTAATTTTAAAATGTTGTCTACAAATTGTGGCATGTTAAAAACAAATAGAAACATATTTAAATTAAATAAAAACAAACTTTGTTCTATTTCGTCACTGTTTTATATTTAATTTAAAGTTGTTTCTGTTTGATTTTAACATATTTTTTTCTTAGTGTAGCTTTCTTATTTGAACTGTATTGTGTCCTACACAAACGAATGAAAATCCCTAGAACGACTTAGAAACGATCACTGATCAATAACACTGTGCTACAAAAGACCAAAAATAATTTATGCAGGGGTTCTCATATGATAATTCGGGTTGGTTGGAGTCGATAGAGTACTGATATACTCATAGTTTTTCTGGATCACTTCGTTAAGTACGTTTTTTATTGGCAAATGTGTTGAAAAACAGAAATTCTTAAATTACAATTTTAAAAAATTATTACTTTGTTAGTTTGCAACCGATTTTCGATTTTATGGATTTGTTTTAAAGGTATGGGTCTTACCTTTCAAACAAAATAAAAATATTAAAAATCGATCAAGAATTGGCTGAGCTACGATCGCTTAAGTAAAAAAAAACGTCTTTTTTGAAAAATTTGTCATATTCTTTACACTCTAAGTTGAAAGTGCATCATTAAACAATTTTTTTGAATTTTTTGTAAAAAAGTATAGTAAAGTAGCTTTCCAATACACCAAAAAACATAACAATCGGTTTAAAAATGAATGAGTTATGCTAAGTTTTGTGATAGGGCATTTTTAAATTTTTTCAGAAACGCTTGTAATTCAAGCATTATTCATAAATCTTGTTACTAGTAGTAATTTTATGCGCATATGCATATAAACTAGAGATGGGTACGTAATTAGATTTGTGCGTGATTCACACATGATCAGAAGTGAGCGTGATTGAAAATTAATTTTACTCACGTGGTTGTTAGTGAGTGGAATAAAAAAAAATGGGCGTGTCAGTTACTTCCAAATCCTATTTATAATTTTTTGGGTGTGTTTAAAAAATATCAGTGTTACTTCTTAAACAAAAAAATATTGTGAATCGGTTGAAAACTGGCTAAGGTGCGCTTGTTTAAGTAAAAAACCTTTTTTGAAGAGTTATACCTGCAACATTTTTATGACAAAAAACATTTGACATTTTTGAAACGAAATTGGTAAAATTGTGGGACCATTTGATGGAAATTTTACCTGTTTATAAATATACGTATGAGGCATTCCACACCAAATGTTCAGCGAAAAAAAAAAACATGTGAAAAGTAAATTTTTAAATGGGTTGTATGGATAGCCATGTGAGGCATTCCACACCAACTGTTCCACTACAGAAAAACTATAGTGGTTTCAATGGGATATCATTTGCAAAGTATTCGCTCTTAGGGTACTAATAAATAACAAAAATAAAATTTAAGTTTTTTTCAAAAAGTGGGCCTTGTAGGCGTGGTCAAATATTAAAAATATCAAACTTTTTTGCCTGAGTATTTATTCACGATCACGCACGCTAATGAAAGAAAAAAAAATATTCAAGCACGATATTTTATTTTACTCACGCTCACGTGAACATCGTGACCGTAACTTATTTTTTTCTACTCACGTGGGCGTGAATGAGCGTGAGCAAAATAAAATATCGTGCGTGACTAAATTTTTTCTTTCATAAGCGTGCGTAATCGTTATTAAAAACTCACTCACGCTACCATCGCCTCTTAAAATATTTTTTAAGTATTGATATTACTCATACACACACGTTTTAAATACCATTATTGTATAAAATAAGCGTGTTGCAATTTTTGAATTTTGATTTTTCGAAAACAAGGCAAAACATATCTCTAAAAATTTCAGATCAGATAGAAAATTCCTTTAACTTTTTTTAAAAAAATAAAAAACAAATAAAATTGCGGCATGTTTTTTGATAAATAAAGTTTAAGTTTAAATTTAAAAAATTCAGAACTTCTTCTGAAAATGTTCCAATTTTTATTTTTTTTTTAATTGATAGCCCATTCAAAAATCTATAAACAGCTTTTGTCTTTAAGACTATACTGTGATTCTTTTAATTTGCATAAATATTGAAGTAAAGATGCTCAGGCAAAAAAGTTAGATATTTTCAATTTTTGACCACGCCTACAAGGCCCACTTTTTGAAAAAACTTAAATTTTATTTTTGTTATTCAATAGTACCCTAAGAGCGAATACTTTGAAAATGATTTCATATTGACACGACACAATTTTTTTTTTTGCTGAACATTTGGTGTGGAATGCCTCATATATGGAGCTAAGAAAATTACGTTTTTGGTTGTTCAATTTTTCAAAAACTGGGCTTAGGAGGCGTGGTCAAATATTGGAAAAATGGTCAAGTTTGTGTCAAGTTGCCTTGTTTAAATATATATCAAATAAAAACGAAATGCACCAAAATCTCAAAAATTTACATTCTTGTATAGTTTTGTATCGGCTATCGACTAAAATTTTTTTGGAAAATTTTCAGAACCCGTTCTGAAATTTTCCATTTTTTAAAAAAGTAAATTTATAAAAAATCCGGCCACTTTTGTTTTTTTTTTGTAATTTTTTTTTTTAAGATTAGATGTTTGTCTAGCAAGTTTTTTTTAAAAATTAAGAAAATCTATAAAAAAAATTAAGAAGAAAAAAAAGTAATTTTTCTGATTTTCAAAATAAATTTTTAAAATTTAAAATAGTTTTTGAAAATAATTAATTTCAATTTGTGTTTTTGCTAATTTATGCAAAATATGCAATAAAATGCACTTAAAAGTTCGAAATATGCACAATATATGCATTTAAAATCAAAATATGCAAAAATATGTATTTTCACCAAAAAAATAAAAAACTTTTTTACCCGGGACCCATTGAAAAAATTTTGGTACACAATTTTTTTCTCACTGAACATTTGGTGTGGAATGCCTCACATGTATATTTATAAACAGGTAAAATTTCCATCAAATGATCCCACAATTTTAGCAATTTCGTTTTAAAAAAACATGTTAGCAAGCGCACAGCTTTTTCTGTCATAAAAATGTTGCAGGTATAACTCTTCAAAAAAGGTTTTTTACTTAAACAAGCGCACCTTAGCCTGTTTTTAACCTATTCTCAATATTTTTTTGTTTAAGAAGTTACACTGATATTTTTTAAACAAACCCAAAAAATTATAAATAGAATTTGAAAGTAACTGACACGCCCATTTTTTTATTCCACTCACACTAACAACCACGTGAGTAAAATTAATTTTCAATCACGCTCACTTCAGATCATGTGTGAATCACGCACAAATCTAATTACGTTCCCATCTCTAGTTTATATGCATATGCGCATAAAATTACTACTAGTAACAAGATTTATGAATAATGCTTGAATTACAAGCGTTTCTGAAAAAAATTAAAAATGTCCTATCACAAAACTTAGCATAACTCATTAATTTTTTAACCGATTGTTATGTTTTTTGATGTTTTGGAAAGCCACATTACTATACTTTTTTACAAAAAATTCAAAAAAATTGTTTAATGATTCACTTTCAACTTAGAGTGTAAAGAATATGAGAAATTTTTCAAAAAATTCGTTTTTTATTTACTTAAGCGATCGTAGCTCAGCCAATTCTTGATCGATTTTTAATATTTTTGTTTTGTTTGAAAGGTAAGACCTATACCTTTAAAACAAATCCATAAAATCGAAAATCGGTTGCAAACTAACAAAGTAATAATTTTTTAAAATTGTAATTTAAGAATTTCCGTTTTTCAACACATTTGCCAATAAAAAACGTACTTAACGAAGTGATCCAGAAAAACTATGAGTATATCAGTACTCTATGGACTCCAACCAACCCGAATTTTTATATGAGAACCCCTGCATATTTTTGGTGTAGCACAGTGTAATTTATAAACTTAATGGGGTCCTAGACCGATGCATCGAAATGCATTACACAAGGAATAACAAAGTAAGTATATAAGTATAGTAAACAATTATACACGTCATTATCAGCCAGTTTTTCGCAGGGTAAGTTGTATGATAATGAACAACATTAAAGCCCCGTAGGTTGTTCACCGCTTAAAAGTTAAAAAACACCAATTGATTTGAAGCGGAATTTTGACAATCATATGTTTGGTAATGTTTAAATAATGAAAATATTATCCTAATGATTAGTAAAGAAACCTTAAAAAAAATAATTTAACAGAAATCCATAACGGAAATGAGGATTATGACCGAATTCACCACGGTAATACCCCTATAATAGTTGTGGGGACTATGACCGTTTCCTAAGCGAACACATTTTCGCACCGACAAAAAAATTAACGTCACTATCTCCCAATTTTTTTTTCACGGAGAGTTGTATGATTATAAAACTAAAAATATTAAAGCCTCATATGTTGAAGGCTTGGAATGATCAATTAATTTTTAGCGGAATTTTGACAGTCATGTGTTTAGTTATGTTTAACACAACAAAATAATTTGAATTATGCTTTATTTTGTATTTTTTATATTTATCTGAAATAGTCAATGTGTGCTGTTCCATTGACTTAAAATTAATTGCTTTATTTAATTTCTGAATTGCTTCATTTTATTTCCAAGAGTAAAATTTGGAGTTAAGCTGATTGTTTTTTATAGGATTTTGACAGGTTTTATGTTAAAAGAGCAACTTATTGTATTAAAAAGAGCAACTTATGCACTTATTGTTAGAAAATTATTGCAGTTACTACATGACGGTCATTTGTGTAGTAAGTAGTAGTTGTTGTTTTCAATTACAATTTCAGTTGTTTTTGTATGAAAAATCTCAAACAACTATTTTTTGTTGTTTTTTTTTAAATAAATAAAAAAATTACTACATTGTAGTAACAGTTGTTTTATATAGTTGTTTTTAGTCTGTAAAAAAAACTAGAAAAACAGATGTGTTGAACGAGTTGGAATTGTCAGATGCAGCGGGAATTATTACCAAACAATTTTAACCATTTTTACGTCTAGAAGTTTTTTGTTTGTTAAAAAAAAAAATCGACAATTTGGGTTACCGTAAAAATAACTGTAATTTGAAGTTGTTTTTACCGTTTTAGGTTTGAGGAAGTGGCAGCAAATGCGGTAAGTAAATACCGTTGTGACACAGCTGTTAAACCGTTTCACTTTTAAAATTCAGAATGTGGGTAAGTTTAGCGGAAAAGCATCGATCCTGCTGAAATTAAATATTCGTGAAAAACTAAAGCGTGTCAAATTTTTTTTATTCATATTTTTCGTTACGTTGAAATATAACGGCGGTCAGGAGGTTTGTAATTTTTGCAAATAAAGACATATCATATTTAAAATTCGACTTTCAAATTGTTTTAAAAAAAATCTTACATATCCTTATTAAATTCCCGCTTACCTGTGTAATATGGGGACATAGCTTGATCATGTAGGCTAGCGCCCACCTTCATGTCTTGCATACTGATTGGCACTAGAGGCGTTAATGTACTAGAGCCGCCTAATTTCACAAAACGAAACATAAAATAAAATATAAAACAAAAAAAAAGTAAGAAAAAAACAATAAAATAATAAGCTTTAAAAAGCTTTAAAGAAAATTTGGATACATTAACAGAAGTCCCATTTGCAATTTCAACTAATACAACACATTTTAAGATAAGATTGCATACATAAAGTGGTCAAACTACATACAACATTGTGCCTAAAATATCTGCTCGGATTACTCACTAGAGTTATCAATGTGCGAAAGTACTTAAAATCTATAAAATAATTGCTTTTCATAAATAATTAATCTTAAATTTGCTTACCGATAGATGCTCCTATAGAGGGAGTATACAAGGAACTCTGTGTTTGTGATATAGTGGTTATACTGTCATAGAGCATGCTATCATTTGCGCCAGTTGCTACGGCCGACGGGAAACCATTGTGACTATCATAGTATGCTGCTACGCTGCCACCGTTTGTTGTCAGTGTACCCAATTCCGAAAGTAATTTGTGTTCATCTTTTATACACCATTTACCAGACCATATCTAAAATAATAAGTAAAATAATTAAATATGGCTTGATATAAATTAAGAATGCTCTCCACAACCCAGAAAAAACTTGGTAATGGGTGCCCCTTCCTGCCTCGCTTACGTGGTAATGGCTTTGAATACTACTAATTACCATTAGCATTACATTGCGCCAAAAAAGGCAAAATGAGGTTACCTCCAATGACATCAACGTGTTAAAGTAATTAACATTGAAATTGGTAGGTAACTAGTTACTCATATTTTTGCTAGGAATGTCCACAACATTTTGATTTTCTATTAGTGTTTTTCTTTTACCGGCTTTTTTCGTTTCCAGGGAAGCAGGAAAATCCCGAAAGAAATAAAAAGCGAACATTTTTTGCAAAAAAAATACACTCAAAAAAATAAAACTGTAAAGTTAACAAAATTTTTTTTGTTAACTCGAGTTTACTGGCTTTTTAGCAAATTTTTAGTTAAAATCAGCGTTTTAACTACTTTTTCTAGTTAAGTTCAATTTACGAAAATACTAGTTTTGTACAAATTTTGAATTAATTTTTTTTGTTGACTTTAAAACTGAGTTTACGAATTTTTACTAGTAAATTTTCTGATTTTTTGTAACATTTTCGTCAAGTGAAAAATTTTAAACATTTCTTGTGTAGCCTCCTATGCAAATCTCATAAGTCTGAACTTAATGCTGTGAAAAAAAAGAAAAAAATAAGTGAAGTGTTAGTGTTTAAAACCAATATTTACCAAACTTAAAATTTTTTACAAAAAGTTTAGCTGAATTCAACTAATAAAAAATGTTACGAAATTTTCAGCTGAATTTTTAGTTAAAATTACGTTTTTTTTGCTACATTCATTCTACGAAAAGTTAACTAAATATTTTTTGTTTAATTAACTAGAAATTTAGTAGGTTCAAAATCAGGTGTTTTTTTAGTTAAATTTAACTAAATTTTTTGCTAACTTTACAGTTTTATTTTTTTGAGTGTATATAAAAATTTTATTTTTAACATCAAACTACTTCAAAAGTTTTTTAACATCAAAAAAAGTACCAAATATGTCAAAAAATTGTTTATGTAATTTTAAGAGAATACGTTTGTACTTTTTTTTTATCTCCTGGTGAAAAAGTTTCACTCAAAAAAATAAAACTGTAAAGTTAACTAATTTTTTTTTGTTAACTCGAGTTTACTGGCTTTTTAGCAAATTTTTAGTTAAAATCAGCGTTTTAACTACTTTTTTTAGTTAAGTTCAATTTACGAAAATACTAGTTTTGAACAAATTTTGAACTAATTTTTTTTGTTGACTTCAAAACTGAGTTTACGAATTTTTACTAATTAATTTGCTGATTTTTCGTAACAAATTTGTTAAGTGAAATTTCTTGTGTAGCCTCCTATGCAAATCTCATAAGTTCTACTTAAGCTGATGAAAAAATAGAAAAAATAAACTTTTAATTTTTTACAAAATATTTTCTAAATTTTAGTTTACGAAAAGTAACAAAAAGTTTAGCTGAATTCAACTAATTTTTTTGTTAATATATGTACATAAAAACGTTACGAAATTTCAGCTAAATTTTTAGTTAAAGTTACGGTTTTTTTTGCTACATTCGTTCTACGAAAAGTTAACTAAATATTTTTAGTTAAATTAACTAAAAATTTAGTAGGCCCAAAATCAGGTGCTTTTTTAGTTAAATTTAACTAAATTTTTTGTTAACTTTACAGGTTTTTTTTTTTGAGTGTTCGTATATGTGTACATATACGAGGATATATGGCTGCATAGGTGACAGGATATAATCCCCAGAGTTATAGAGTAGGGTAACAAATGGCGTTTGAAAAAAGTAGTAAACAAAAACCATATGGTATTGTTTACGAAATTATATCACAAATCGAAATCTGAGCGAGATGGAAGATACCAGTTAAACAGTGAAAATGCAGATTGTTTTTTGTCTCTCTTTGTTTTAAGTTAAGTGTGGTATTGCCAGAATTTTCCAATTATTGTTGGTGGTGCCAGATCTACAAAACGGTCGATTCCTTACTCTATAACTCTGATAATCCCCACGGACATTACCCCCATAATAGAAATGGGGATTATGACCGAATTCATCACGGTCATAATCCCCATGATAGTTGTGGGGACTATGACCGTTTCCAAAACGATCACAATCCCAATGGGGATTATGTCCGTTCCCTGTTGGGATTACGACCGAACGTTTTTCGGTCATAAGTCCAAAGCAATTTTGGTCATAATCCCCGTTTTCTGAAGAGAGGGTGGGTTTTACGAAGCCGCTAAATAAATTTATGGAGTTTGTAATCCCTAAGCCCGGCCGAAGGCCGGCTACGCAGAGAAGTTTTCCAGACCAAAAAATACAATTTTTGGGACCAAGGAGTATAGTGGATAGACGCTATCATTATCCCCATAAATCTGGGAATCATGTCCGTTTTTTATTGGAATTATGTCCAAATTTTTTTCGGTCATAGTCCCCACTACCATTATGGAGATTATGACCGAAATGAATTTGGTCATAATCCCCATAACGGAAATGGGGATAATGTCCGTGAGGATTATGTCACCGGCTACATATATGAAGATATATGAACATATTTGTGGTCATATATGTAAAGTGAACCCATACGTAAATATATGGCATATATCGCTCATTTACTTGTATAGTGTCATAACTAAAAATATGTGATTTTGCAGAAATCGAGTTTAAAGTTTACAATTGAAACTGGTTTTAAATTAAAAAGAGCCTGTACATTGAAAATGAAACAATGGCGTGTTCTCTTCTCAAACGGTGAGTTTAAAAGATATTAATTCGAATTTTTGACGCAATATAGATCATGATATAATAAACAATTATGCAAAAATCACGTTTTTTGATTTATGACACTGTACAAGTAAATTAGCGAAATGTTCATATATGAAGCATATATAGGGTGACCATTTTTTTCTTAACTCAAATCAGTACGCCCAAGTTTTTATATTTGTTTTTTTTTTCTAGAAAAAACTCTATGAAAACTCTTTACTCCGGTAAAAACAACTGTTGAGAAACAACTAATAAAAAACTACTGAACAGTTTTCGTTATTTTGCATAAAATTTAGTTGACTTCAAATAACTTCTTTTCAGTCCATTAAATATAACAAAAACCCACAGGTTTTTAAAAAGAAAATCCCTCAGATTCTGAGGACTTTTTCGCCTAAGTTTTGATAAGTCTTCCATGTTTTTTTTTCAAATAGCCCTGATGTCCTGAGCGCTTTTTCCAACAAATTCTGATAACATTACCTCATCGAACATCTCAGAATCATTTGGATTCGTGCAATTATGTTATCTTTCTTAAAATTCATTTTCCCGTATACTTTTTCTTATAGAAAACCTTAAAGACTCTGTGCGCCTTTTTATATAAATTTATGAAGATCAAATTTTATACAAAAACCTATCCTGGCGACTTATTTTTTGGAAATTCAAGTTTTTATATAGAATTTTCGAATGAAAATATTTTTTATGTTCAAAAATCATTACAATCAGTACATATTTCAAAAAATCAGTACAAATCAGTACAACGTTTTTTGATCAGTACACGTAATCAAAAATCAGTACATGCACTGATCAAATCAGTACGAATGGTCAGCCTAAGCATATATGCTAAAATATATCCACACAAATATGTTCATATATACCTATAATAAAAGTTTTCTTTGTATAAAATCAATTGCAAAAGATTTTTCTTTATTATAAAAGTTTGTTTTTTATTCGACCTTTTCTTTATAGAATCTCAAATGAATAAATGCTCAATGACCTCGAGCTTGAGTATTTATTCATTTCCCGACTAAAAATTTTTATATGATGCAGTACATAATGATATATAACACAATATATATTTATACGCAATTTAATCCGAATAATGGTGGATGTTTTTGCATTAAAAAAGATCAACTTGTATAAAATATGATTCGATTTCATCCGAGTTTTGACCAGACATAGCCATATTTCATTGGATCTAATTAGATCTAATTGCATAAAAACATAAAAAATCTTGGTGTGTTTTGGTTTGGGCGAGTTACACCACAGGTCAACGATACATTCACCAAACATATAATTTTCTAAAACAAAAAAAATGTTTGGGTACGCTTCGAACCAGATAGGTGATATACATAACCCTAACAAGAAATGTTTAGGAACATTTTAAAAAGTTTTTATACTTCGCCTAAAAAACTTAGAAAATTGATGGTTAATTGGAAACATATATAGTTTTATATAGAACAGAATAAGCTATATATAATTTTATGTTAAATTATACAGAAAATCAAATTTTGTATTGACCCTCTTATAATTTTATATAATTATATCAACCGTACACCTTTTGATCTGAATCATGATTAAATTATATATAAATACATATGGCTGCATTTAAAAAATTTAGAAAATATCTCACGCGATGTATAATCATATATGATTAATTATGTTTGTATCAAGTTATATATTGTTATATATGTTTATTTTTACTCGGGTTGAGATTTTTCTTTATTATTAAAAATATTTTTTTTGATATCACATTACTTACATTGGAATAAATTTGATCTCCACTATATGATAAACGTTGTCGTTTAACGTCTTCATCTGCATGCATATTGACGTCACGATTTTCATCAGATACTAATAAAACTGAAATGAAAGAATAAAAAAATAAGTTTTAATTTCAACATTTACTATACCAAATATGATTAAATAATATTATTTATGATCCCTCCGGGAAAGGGGGCCAGTCGAGGACCGGTTCTAGAGAGAAACTTGTCACCTAAACATGGCGAGAGCCTAGAAGGGTAATAATTTACACCATCCGAAATGTCACAGGTGTCAATTTGTCTTTTAGACCAATTGACAGCTTTTGCTGGTATTCCGAGACCAGCCCGCTTTAAACCCGTAATATGATAGGTGTTTCAAATCAATTGGTATATAAAATTAGTCTGGGAACCATAAAGTAATATATTCCTGATTAACGATCGAATTTAAGTCGGTCTTTTAAAATTGCAATCACGGCCAAAATTTGACAAGAATATGACTGTTTCAGGTACTTGAGTAGTTTGGTGTTCCATTTTTGCAATTTCGATTTTATCATGCTCTTACCAATTTCTTAATTTTTTTTTTTTTAAATTTTTTTTTTTAACTTTTGAAATTTTTCTGCTAAAAAGGAAATTCAATATAGTTTGCATGAAAATCTATTAACATCGATAAATGTGTGTATAACCCCACTGTGGTTTAAATAGCCACAATAACATTGTCACATATAGAGAACAATCAGATCTTAAAAGATGACGACATGAATTTATAAAGTCAAAAATGATTGGATGTACTGTTTCATTTATGAGACACGTGCCGTTTAAGTGGATTTTGAAATAAATATCAACAATCGGATGACAAACTAATAAATATTATTAATACATAATCACGTGTCCTAGCACGAAAAAAAGAAACGAATTTAATAATAATATTAATCACAATAGCAAAATCATAAAACAACCCTTTTAGAATGGGAGGTGCTTTCTTTAACAGGAAGTAAAAGGAGTTGTATTTGTAGACAGAAACAATATAAACAAAAATAAACAATTTATAATTAAATAAAGACTTTTTTAACTAGAATTCACACTAGAGAATTAGTACAGGTTGACAAAAAAACGAGAAAAAAACTTAGCAATTTTTGTAGAAAACACAGCCTAGTAAGCACAGTTTCAGGCGACAATTTTTTCGAAGCTTTTCCGCAAAAATGTTTTGAAGTCGATATTATATACACTGAAAAAAAAAAGCTTCGTGAAAATAATGAAAATTGGCATAAGCTTAACGAAAAATGACTCACGTTTTCAACCAAAGACAGGTTTCGTTTGATCAATGAAACTGGTGTCATTAATGTTCCATTCAATGAAAACTTACATAGAAATAATGAAAATATTTGTAGCGCTTGTTTAAAACGTTTAATAAAATTTTTCATTAAATGTATGAAAGTAATCATTTGCTAAATGTTAAATAGCAGCGGGTAACACCATATTCGCATTCATTTCCATGCAAATGAAAACTTTAAAACTTATGTAAGTTTTCATTGAATATGGTATTAGTGCGAAAAATTACAACCCAAAATTTAAATGAAAATGTTCATTAATAATAATTTTTAATGAGTCACGTAAAACCTTCACTGAAATACTATTTACTTTACGTGATTACAAGATAGAAAAAATACTTTCACATTTTATTTATGGTTTTCACATACAAGGAAGGTCTTTCACCTTCCATGTTGTTTTTAGAGTGTTAACGTGTTTTTAACAAGTAAATTCACGAAAAACCCCTGCCGAAAATCACGGTTTTGCTTAAAACTTTTTAACCTCTGGACCGAATTCATTGAAATGCAATACCAACTGAACAGATAAATTACAAACGTACCCAGAAAAATAGTTTGGAACAGGTTTCATTTACAACAGATTCTTGAATGTATTCTACGGTAATCACAACAAAATTTTCTATGTAAAATTATTTTTCAAAAAAGTACTTGCTCTAAATAACGATTGCTTTCGGGACAATTTCAAACAAAACCCATTGATTCTGGAATGTTAAGTAGAATTGGTTGCAGGGTAATTTGATGCGTTCTGAAACCGATTATTTGCAAAGGAAAATTTTTTCTTTCGAAAGTTAGCCTGTTTTTAACAAACAGACGGACGAACTTCGCTAGATAAATTTAGAATCGATCGAGGATCATCAAAATATATACTTTAAGGGGTCCTAGACCAAACGGAAACGGAATGATAAACTTATACTATATATACCCTGTATCACTAATTTAGATGGTATAAAAAAATATGATCAGATGAAAGACAATAACTTGTTTAATTGGTAATAAAATGGTAAACATTTTATAATCCCAATAAAATATGGACGTAACATAAGATGTCCAGTAATCGTTTTCATGGATTGCCATATAACAAAACGAACAGCTGAGTAACGAGCCTTTTACCCGAAATGTAACTAAAACAGAATGAAAAAATAATCATATGGTTCAAATCGAATTTTTTGACACTTGTCATAACTGTCATGTCTGTATTATACTGTATACAGACTTGCGTGATTTTAAAATCACTATGGGCTGGTAACTTATCAAAAGCTAATCAATGAGTAATACTAATCATTGATTATCCTTAATAACACTGATTAGCCTTAATCATTGATTATATTATGATGAGTTACCAGCCCTATGTGATATTCTACTGAACAAAATCACATAGTGATTTACAAAATCATCTCAAATTGTACTAGCACAAAGAAAAATCATCTCAATTTACCATGGTAAGTTCTTGTAATGTGAACGTGGGCTTAGTCTGTATAAAAGAGCACAAAAAATGTTTTTTCAGTTAATTTTTTTTTGCTAAATTAGGAATAAAAAAAAACATAATAAAAAAATTCCAATTTCCCTCCCTCTTTCACTTCAAAATCCTGTAATTAAACAGCTAAAAAAAAACACGTGTGGGATACCATATCCAAGCAAACCCTTCCAAATGGTAATGGTTATGTAATGAATTAACTTGTACCGTAGTTCTGGTTTCATAAATTTTTATTTTGACTATTTTTATACCCTCCACTTAGTGATAGAGGGTATATATAAGTTTATCATTCCGTTTGTAACTCATCGAAATATCGGTCTGGGACCCCATAAAGTATATATATTCATGATGCCCGATAGATTTTAAGACATTCTAGCGATGTCCGTCTGTCTGTCTGTGGAAAATGCTATCACGGACAAAATATTGCACAGAGATGACTGAAACTTAACATATTTATTGGAAGTTCTCCCGAGAAGTTTGGTATTGCATTTGAGCGATATCGGTTCAGCGGTTCAAAAGTTATGAACGAAAATGTAAGCACACCTAAAAAATTTCAGTACATTCAACATAACCTAAAAATACAAAATGCTTTAATTCGGCTTCTGGTTGACATATGTGAACATAATTAAACACCAAATGGTATTTAAACAAGTACGAACATATTTTTTGACAAAAAAAAAAAAATCGCGGTTTTTTTTTTTTTACCAAAATTTTTTTTCGCGGAAATTTTTTTTTCAAATTTTTTTTTTTTTTCAAAAGTAATTTCCTTTTAAATAATGTTTTTTGCAATAATCTTTTTGAAATTGTGGAGGGTATAATTACATTCGGCAAGGCCGAATTTAACTATTTTACTTGTTTATTTTAAAATCAAATTTTGAAAGAGTTCACTGATAAAACTAATAGGAAGACATTATATGAACCGTTATATCGAGCTTTCACTGTAATAGAACGTGATTTTTATAGACTAGTCCTTTAACTTCAGTAGAATTCCTAAATATTTAATTTCCAAATCATAAAATCGAAAAACTTTCTTCCACCACAATGATATTTCATATTTTTTTTTTAAATATGTTAAAACAGCTGATATCAAAACCACTTAATCTAGCGAATAACCAAAAAAAAAAAAAAATGGTTTGATAATGCTGTTCCTGCAAATACATATTAAAGATAAACTTTCATTAACTGTAATTGTATCTGTTTTTCATCACAACCGCTGATTGTGTTAAAACGTGGCCTTTGTGGTATTTGCATATCACACAGATACAGACAGGCAAAGGAACAGACATTGACACAAAAAGCAGACGGTTATAGCGAAAATAATCATCATCATCACCAGCAACAACAATGGCAGATTTTACCATATAAATCCAAAATTGGTTTACATCCAACAAGGAGAAAAACTCAACAAAACAAAAAATATGTTTCAAAAATTCAAATGTTAATATTGAGTGTTTGTATGTTTGTCTGTATATGAAAATATGTTAGGGTGGTTCAAAAACAACACTTCTAAATTAAATATACAATTTTTTTTGTACGTTCAGTTTTGTAAACATTAAAAACAAAACTATTGAATCAGCAGAAAATTGCAAAAGAAATAGGACTTCCTCTTCCCTAACGCATTTCGTTTTAATACTTTTATTATGAGCCAAGTTACAACATTTTGTAGTTTTGGGCTACAGTCAGTGTTGCCATATATCAAGATTTCCCTTTTTTTGCTAGTTTTTTGGGGTGCTAAAAAGATTTCAAGATTTTTTCTAAAAAAACAAGTTTTTTGGAAAATAATGAAGTTTTTTCAAGTTTTTCTTAATTAGTTTAAAAAATTCAAAATCATCAGTTTTTTTCTTGTATATAGCCGAAATATTGGTCCTAGACCAACCTTTTAGTATACCGACCGATTCAGAATCACTATTTAAGTTGACTTAGCATGCCCGTTCTTCAGTCTATGTAAACGGTTACAATTAAATACACTAAGAAAAAAAAATATTAAAATCAAACAGAAACAACTTTAAATTAAATATAAAACAGTGACGAAATAGAACAAAGTTTGTTTTTATTTAATTTAAATATGTTTCTAGTTGTTTTTAACATGACACGATTAGTAGACAACATTTTAAAATTAAGATGTAACAATATTGTTTTAAAATTGGCCATGCTAAATTTAAATATGCAACAAATTTTAATTTAAAGTTGACCAATATTAATTTAAATATGGGAAATTGTTTTTCTTTTGCAGCTTTTTACTTACCTATAAACCATGAAATTTAAAATAAAACAATACATATTTTTGTTAAAGTTTTTTTTTATTTTCAAATTATTTTTACAATATTTTTTAATAACACACCAAAAAAAAAAAATAACACTACTCTAATTGTACATCTAAGGGTGGAATTGCATTCAAGGCTTTGGCTTTAAATAATGCTTGTTGCCTTGGGTTTTCGCTATACATAAAAAAAATCAAAGCCAAAGCCTTGGATGTACTTCTTTCCTTATTATAGCACTACATCTAATTACAACAAATGTAAAAACTAAAAAATAAACACATTTAGATTAATATTTATATACCATATATGAAAAACTAAAGTTAGAAGTCTTCATTTTATGCCAATTACATAGATACATCCCCTCCTCGTTCTTTAGCACTTCTTTTTTTATATTTTTCCGTCTTTATATTTTTTCACTTTGTTTTTAACTTTTTCAGTTTTATTTTTGTTTTTATTGTTAATAATTTTCTTTTTCACTTTAGTTTTTTATTTATTTTTTTTAATTTTTAATTTTATATTAGTTATTTTAATTAATTCCACTTAAATTAATTTCACATCTAGAGAAGTGAAAAAATGGGCGTCTTTTCTTAATGAACCAATATTTTAACATTGTTTCTACTTAAAATAAAATTGCCCAACTTTATTATATTTTGACATTTAAAAAAACTATAAATGTCAAAAAAACAAAATTGTTCAACTTTAAAATAACCATGAAAAATATTATTTTTAATACAAATATTTGAACTAGATATTTTTAAAATTTTTAACGACTTTTAATGACAGCATATTAAATTTAAAGGGATCAATTTTAAATCAAAATTGTATGCAATTTTAAAACAAACATGTTATGTTAAAATCAATCAAAAACAATATTAAAATTAAATTTTTTTCCAAAAATATGTAGCATACTTAAAATAAACATGAACATATTTGATTTAAATATGTTTTTTTCCCTCAGTGTACGGCTTTATTCTATGAAAAAAGCTGGTGACCTTATTTAATCCATATAAAATCAGACCATTCTTTGACTCGGTTGCCACATGAAAACTCCATCCGATATTCACTTAAATCTGTAAGTTGGCAACATAGAATAATTTTTCACTTGAATTGTGTATTTGCTGCAGTAAGATCTTACTAAATATAGATCCAATCCCTCATATTTGGGTACCCTCATTGTCGAGCATGCACCAGTGTTTGATATTTGCTTACTGTGTACAATTTTCGGAGCCCTCATAAATTATGACTCTTTCAAGTCTCAAAAATATTAATAGGACGCTCGAAATTTGGAGTCCTGAATGATTCATATTTGACTCTTAATTATAGATATGTAAAAAATTCAAAATATTTTGTTTTGAACATTCATAAAAAAATCTAAAAAGACTCAGAAAAGAATATGAACATATATTTTTCAGAATCTTTTATGAGTCATACACTCAAAATAATTCTACAGTAAAAGGTTTAGTAAGTGATTTTGTACCAAAATCTACTAATAAGTTACTAATTTTAGTATCTTCAAAGTACTAAAATTAGTAATTTTTACTGGTTTTGAATAATATTAGTAAAAAAATTTAGTATTGGTTACTAATTCCTGCACTAGGTCCTTTTGGACTAAAATTTAGTAAAATTTTTAGTATTGAATACCCACGTTTTTTTTGTGTGTATAAGAGCGCTAAGAGGCCCGTGTAGGTTAGTTGGTAGCGTGTTAGTCTATGAAACAGGGGGGGTCGTGGGTTCGATTCCCACTAAAACCTTAGTCGATTTCGATACAAGGAGACGGCGGTCATTGTAGCCAGTTCTCGGTATAAAAATTATTAAAACTGATTTGTAATTAAATTGTGAAAACTAAATAAAAACTGAGTATTGGATCAAAATTATTATTATTATTATATAAGAGCGCTCAAAAAAGGGACCATTTTGAAAGAAAGAAAACACTTTTATGTTTTCTGAGCGTCTAAGGACTCTTTTATGTCTTTTCAAACTCCAAATGAACGCTGGGTTGTTTCTTATTAATTTTTTTTAATTAATTACATACTTTTGTAAAAAAAAGATTTTTTTCACAAAAAAAATATTTTTTTTTCCGAAATAAAAAGTTTTTTCAAAAAAATTTATGGCAACACTGGCTACAGTTAAAATGTGATATGTTACGATTCACACGGGGAGTGAACGTGCAGATTGTCTAGGAAATCTTGGTGCTCGGCGATCCCAGAACAATTTTAACATGATAATGTTTTTAGGCTGGGGTCTAATTTTAAAAAAGTTGCAGGACGCCACCTCAGTTTGACTATATAAGCTAATGATTAAACAAAAAAGAAAATATGAATTATAGTTTTCATTTTATTACAACCGTAAACTTCGACAATAATTTAAAATTACCAAAAAATCATTAGATAATCATAACTAAATGAATATTGATGTTTGCAAACATACATGAAATTGTCAGTTTTATTAATTTATTGGTCTAATCTATGAGTGGCCGTCTGTCTGTGGAAAGTAAACTGCAGTCCAAACCAAAAGAGCAACACTCCCGAAGTGTGGTGCTAATATGTCACTTATGTTCATGGGCCTGTTAAGTTTGATAAGGGACAAAATCAGACCAGGGAGGAAAGCTTTACACTTGAAGAACTAAAACAACCTCTGAAAAATGCCATAAAACGGCGATATCTCGAAAATAAGCAATGTAAAACGAAACGGTTTTTTTTTTTTTAAATATACTAAAAAGACGAGGACATACGGACGAGCTTCTCTCTACACATCTGTGGACTCTATTGGACCCTATATCAAATCACAAATTTCTAGTACCCTTGGACCTCTTTCAGATAGGGTTTTCACAGTGACGATTAAATTTGCCTTTTTTGGTTTGGTATTTGGCAAATGTGCCAAACGTCAAAAAAAATGCCAATTTGAATGTGGCATGTTTTTCTTAAAATGCCCAACTCAAACCTTAAGGTTTCAAAGTTGAAATCAAATAACTAAAATTTAAAAAAATATAACAAAAAAATTCATTCGTTTTACTTTACAAAACTTTATTTATGTGAAACAAAATGAAAAAAAAAAAATCGGAAGTGAACATCAAAAAAAAAATATCGGAAATTTTCATTTTCACATTTTTTATGGGATTTTTTTTGGGAACAGCGGTCAAAGATGCTATGATTGAAGCGCTCTTTGCAGCGCTGATTAATGCGCAATAATGATGCAGTCAAATCATGTGTCTTTGTCTAAAACTCATGTTTTTTTATTCAAAAAGTGTTAAAAATATTAAAAAGGAAAGCAAGTGTGAAATTTTATCAAAAAATAATTACACATTATAAGTTTTACATAAAAAATCTTAAAAAAAATTAAAATTTTGTCCCCTTCCTTTTACTGCATCCCTAAGAGCGCTCTTTGGATGCGCTACGGTATGCTATAAACAGATGCTGTGTCGCCAAAATCTCGATTTATTTCTGCTGGGTTGTCTAAAAACAAAATGCCAGTGTGCAAATAAAAAAAAACATAAAAATGATAAAAATTTGAACGCGGCAACAAAAACATTTATACAAAAAGAAACATACACATTTTTTGTGTTTATTTTAAAATTGTGAATATAAAAAGTTAATTAAAGTTATTTTGTGCAAATTATTAACGAAAAGTGCGCTCGCGATATGTAAAGAAAAAAAGAAAAATACTTGACGTTTAGTAAAATGGCAAATTTGCCAAATACCCAACTAAAAAAGGCAAATTTAATCGTCACTGTGAAAACCCCAAGAATTATAAGTCTCTTCTTCCATTAAATGTGCAAACAAAAGTAAAACAAGCTATACAAATAAATGTTGCTTCTAAAGTTTCGAAAATGTTGGACAACCCTAATTAAGATGCAAGTGTATATAATCCCTCCATATTTGTTACTGTTTGCGCAGTCAACAAAATTGTAATGCATAGCCGTTTTTTTTTTTTTTTTTGTTGAGATTTTAATCAAACTCTGCTACCACATTGATTATCTCTTATACATGCCACTTAAAACCGTAAATGAGTTCTAATGGATTTTCTTGGGGTTGATTACTGGTTGCTGCTAGTAGTGGCATGTTAACAGTCTAGCACGCTGAAATGTGACGCATATTTTCTGGATTAAAACTCGAACATTTGGCAACAAAGATTGTGAGAAACGATTTTAAGCACTTGACGTGGCCAATAAAAGTCATAATAATTGCCATAATGTTGTATAAGTAATAATGGTAGTAGCAACAGCAGCAGCAATAATATCACCAAAAAGAACCATCACGGAGTAAAAACAAGTTAGAGTGTTACATTCGGCTGTGCCAAATCTTTTATACCCTCCAAAAAGACGCCAGGGGCGTCTTTTTTTTTGGGGGGTGTGTTGGTGGGAGACGTTATTTTGCACCTTCTCCTTGCGATTTTGAACTTCTTCTGAGAGAAAAATGTGTCATTTGCTTAGCAAAAGTACAAAAAACCCTGCAAAAAATGCGGTTTTTCTTAGGTTGGTTTAGTTCTTCAAGGGGGAACTTTTTCCCCTTGGTCCGATTTTGCCCACTTAACCAGCCTAGGAATATAAGATATATTCGGAAGTCTAGCTCTTTTATTTTGGACTGTAACGTGTCCTCTACAGACGGAAAGACGGACGGACGGACATCGCTAGAATGCCTTAGAATCGATCACTGATCAATAAAATATATACTTTTTGGGGTCCTAGACCGATATTTTGATGCGTTACACACTGAATGACAAAGTGAGTATACCCCCATACTGTGGTTGGAGGGTATAAAAACTGACAATATGCTTAAAAATTACATCCCTTTACTATTGTTCGGTTATTTTTATTATCTTACGTTCTATTTAAAAATAATTAAAGAAAGGTTTGTAGAAAATAAACGATGAAAAATCTTAAGCTCTAAAAAGCATTGCAGTTTCTATATGTAGGGCGATCATAAATTAAATGTTATTAGCTGTTTTTTTGTTGACAACCCACCGATATCGCTATATCCGCACTATGCTGTACACATTAAAAAAAAAATAATTTCGGGTAATTTTTCACGGCCCACGGTAGCAGGAGGCGATTTCGAACGATATTTCTCTACATAGTTTTATTTCTTAGTAAGTACATTGAAGTTAAGTAAAAAATTTCTAGTTTCTATATCAAAAAACGGCCCTATGTTCCACAGGGAATTAAAGGATTAAATATATATATATATATCAAAAAACAGCTGATCAATATAATTACTTAAACATTTTTGTGTGAGAAAACGAATTTAACAGTTGTTCACTCTTTCATCGAAAAACTCGGTACAAAATTTTCTTCAGAGTTTTTTATCATGCTTGAAACCCCTTTTTATGTTGTAGTTTTTTTCGCAAAACTGGTTAGTTTTCAACATCTATATGCGAAAAATTTCGCACACTGCTATTGCTCTTTGTTTCCTCTTAATTTTTCTAGCCAACAAAATTGAAACTTGCCTCTAAATCAATAAATTATGATGTTTCCTTTTTGTACAAGCAAAAAAAAGTGGGCATAAGTGCTTTAGATAAAATTGATTGACAAAAAATTACATACATATGTATACATTCACCCACTTTTCACAAAAAAAGAAAGATATTAAATGCAATATAAACCCCTAATGAAACATCTGCTATTTTTGTTGATTATTAGATTAACTATAATTCAGACTTTTAAGTACAAACATATTTATTTACAAAAGCAAAAAAAAAAAAAAATCGCAAAAATTTAACCCTTAAACTGCATTAAATTCCAGGAAAAAATAGAAAAAAAGTATATAAAGACTTGGGTTGCAAGTCCCCATTTGGCTGGATTGACCTGTACTGTGTCGAAATTTTCCAAATTCCTGATTTTTTAAGCGTCAGAAAATTAGGCGCAGAAATTGCTGCTTCATTAAAAATTGTTAGTGACGCAAAAGTGAATATAACTTTCCATAGCTCCAAAATATTTAACGCTTAAGCGATGGCAATACACTCGTTTCGTTCATGGACCACAAAAGCAAATACTTATATGAGTCATGCCACACCAAATGTCCCGCTACAGAAAAACATGTGTCCCGTAAATTTCTGAATGGGTTGTTTGGATAGCCCTATATGGAACTAAGCAAATTGCGTTTTTGGTTTTTCTAATTTTCAAAAACTGGGCTTAGAAGGCGTGGTCAAATATTGGAAAAATGGTCAAATTTGTGGCGAGTTGCCTTGATTAAATATTTATCACATTAAAACGGAACGCACCACAATCTCAAAAATTTACATTCTTATATAGTTTTGTATGGGCTATCGATTAATTTTTTTTTTTTTTTTTAACCCGTTCTGAAATTTTCCATTTTTTAAAAATGTCAATTTATTAAAACACATGCCACTTTTTTTTCTTTTTTAAATTTTTTTTTTTTTTAATTTAGATGTTTGTCCATCCACACAAAAAATTCAGAAACACGTTCTTCGTTTTTTTTTCGAGAAAATCGCATTTGAACTTTAAGTTTCATAACAATTTTGTAATTTACTTGTATTTTCTTGATTTAACGTTGCGAATGAGTATTATTAATTGCATAAATATTACTCATTCGAAACGTTAAATCAAAGAAATACAAGCAAATTACAAAATTGTTATGAAATTTAAAGTTCAAATGCGATTTTCTCGAAAAAAAAACGAAGAACGTGTTTCTGAATTTTTTTGTTAATTGCATAAATATTACTCATTCGCAACGTTAAATCAAAGAAATACAAACAAATTACAAAATTGTTATGAAATTTAAAGTTGAAATGCGATTTTCTCGAAAAAAACGAAGAACGTGTTTCTGAATTTTTTTGTGTGGATGGGCAAAGATCTAAACTTAAAAAAAAAAAAGAAAAAAATAGTGGCACGTTTTTTAACAAATTGACATTTTTAAAAAATGGAAAATTTCAGAACGGGTTCTGAAAATTTTCCAAAAAAAAAAAATTTTAATCGATAGCCCATACAAAACTATATAAGAATGTAAATTTTTGAGATTGTGGTGCATTCCGTTTTAATGTGATAAATATTTAATCAAGGCAACTCACCACAAATTTGATCATTTTTCCAATATTTGCCCACGCCTCCTAAGCCCAGTTTTTGAAAAATTTAAAAACCAAAAACGCAATTTTCCAAGTTCCATATAGGGCTATCCATACAACCTATTCAGCAGTTTACGGTACACGTGTTTTTTTTCGCTGGACATTTGGTGTGGAATGCCTCATATTAGGAAAAAAGTAAAGTGGATGAAATTATGAAGGATCCATGTCTCGTGATTCCACAGAATAATGCATGTTTGTGAGATATAATATAAGATATGGTGCCATTAGATCAATATCTCAACAACTAATCGATTTAGGGATAAAAGACAAATTAAGGCATCACCAGAAACTACACTAAAAAAAATTAAGTTTGTAAAATCAACTGAATTGTTTTGGGGTCAACTTATTTTTCAAACAACTGACTTATGTTGCAAAAACAACTTACATTTGTAGTCAAAACAACTAACATATCGTCACCTTAAATGCAAAACGCCCTAACTAATATTTTATAAATTTTACAGGAGAAACAAAAAACAAATCCATTCCTTAAAAAAAAAAATTATAAATTCTTAATATTTGAAAACTTATGTTAGTAACGCCCTTTTGTCTTGTATTTTTCTGAAACAAAAATCTTCAACTGCACAGAAGATGTTTTAAAACACCAAGCAGATGTGTTAGAAAATTTAACAGCATGCTAACAAAATGTTATACTGAATGTTGTTTTATCACTTAGAACCCTGTAACAAAATGTGGGCGGTATTGGAAAAAGGGGTGTGGCACCTGTCATATAACCTAACACTGCAAAATATCTAATTTCGGATTCTGTTAAACACATTCTAACTTAATACGATACATAACGATAACAAATGTGTGTGAAGTGGGACAAGGGTCATGGCCCCGCAATAACCCAATACATCAAAATTCTTTAACCCTTTAACGAACACAGGCAACTATACTTATTAAATGATTTTTCGTGATGTTTTCTGTTGAAGTAAAAGATAGGATAAATGTGCTAAAAGATGAATTATAGAAGTGTTTTAGAGAAACAATAGTCATGCTTCCAGTAAGTCTCTTATTGGATCCACTTACTCACTGTAAGTCCTCAAAGTTTGTAAAGTAAAATCTATATTATGGACAAAATAATCTTTACTCGGCAGGCAAAATAAAGGTCAAGAATGGGGTTACAAATCCAAATTCTTTAAGAATAACAATTATTAAGTTGCATATCTTAAAAATCACAGCGAGTACCAAAATAGCCTTGGCCGGAACTGCGTAATCGCCAAAGGGCTAATTTTTCACCAATAAAAGTAAGGTGGAAGGAGGGGGCTAATTTTTTAATGCAGAACTATTATGAGGTCAGAGATTAATTACGAAAATAGAAAGAAACTCAAAAACGCTTTAGCCAAAAATGTTTTGTCGTCAAAGAGTTAAGAGTAGAAACAGTACAAACACGGCACGGGAGACGGTTACCGTTGCCGGAGAATATAGGCCCAAAACAATGACGGGGGCAGCGACCAAAAAAGTTGTCATTTATTTGTCCAGTGGTGCTAACTTTTAATAAAATAAGTGGTGCTAACTTTTAATAAAATAAGGAAAAATCGCTGATCCCATAGTCAATGTGATTAAGCTGGAATTACTGTACGTTTGTTACACCATTGTGAATGAAAAAAAAAAAATTGTTGTGAAAACGCGGCAACCGTGGAGTGTGAGAGGAAGGGATAATGAGATAACCCGAAGAATAAATAAAATAAGTTGTAATTTTTTGACGTGCCGGTCACGGGTTTTAACACTGAAAAAAATATCTATACTGAAATTAAATAAACACTGTTATTAATTTAAGTAAACAATTTTTTTTGGAATTTACTTCAACTTATCTTAATATAAGGTGGGTTTACTTAAAACAAAGATAATAAACTTGAAGATAGTACATGCAAATACTTAAAAAAGCACAAAAGTTTTCCTTAATTTGTTTTTTTAAATTAAGTTAAATATTCTTTACATTTATGGCGAATTGATTGCATTTAAGAAAAAAAGGGTTTATTAAAAAATTTTGTATTACTTAAAAGAAAAACATTTAAATTGTGTGCAAAAAAATAAATAAGTACGTAACTTACTTAAAAATAGTATAGAGATTTTCAAGACATTGAATCAAATCAGTACTAATCTTTAATTCCAAAACGCATTTTCTTTAATTTAATCAATTTTTGTTTTAATTTAAGAAAAAAGTAATCTTTATTTTATTGATTTCATTGACTTTATTTGAATCCATATCTTCATCAGTTTAAGAAAGAATTTGCTTAACGTAAGGAAAAACTACTTTAGGTATTTTGGGGACCCCATCTGAGGGTCCCATCTGGAGACCCCTTGAGACCCTAACTTTAAATCCAAATTTCGATTTTCGCGGAATTTTCAAATGCCTATAACTCTGCAAATACTGCAGATACGAAAAAAATTCTAAAGACATTTTTGTAGTTCTTAACTTGTAGAATATGACCGCAGCCTCCGAATTATAGTTTCCGAGTTATTTCATGATCAAATTTCTCAAGACCTCATTCCCATATCTCGAAAACTAAGCAAGATGGAGCGATTCTGACCAAAATTTTGGATCAAAATCATTAGTGACCCTATAATAGTGTATGCACATACTCATGGGCGGACCCCAAATATTGGGGGCCCGTAAGGTCCTCACATTGGGACTCCATAGGGTCCACAGAGTCCGTAATTTTAAGGAAATTTTTACTTATTTTAAAAAAATATTTTTCCTCTGGATAAAAACAATTAAACTTATATTAAGTACAATTTTACTTACTTTTAAGATATATTTAAGTAAATGCATTACTATGTTTTAGGAAAAAATATACTTGGAAGAAGAATTAATATCTTTGGAGCCCTCGCATACCCTCCTTTTTTTAAATTAAGTTCAACATGCTTTAAAAATGGTAAATTTTTTTTTCAGTGAACTATCAAATCGTATGGAAAAAGTCGTGCCGGCCTTGTTCTGATCCTACACTAACTCGAAAGACTAAACTATCTAGTTATCTTAAACTCTTGCACTGAAAAAAAAAAGACATAACTAAAATTAAGGAAAAAATGTCTTTAAAAATTTATCATGAATTTTACTAAAATTTAGTTAAATTTAACTAAAAAATGAGAAATTTTCTTAGCTATGAGGAAAAATGTTTAGTTCATTTACTTATTATTAGTTCATAGTTTTCTTTAAACGGAATTTTTTAATATTAGGAAAAAAATTCTTACTGCCAAAGAAATTTTCCACAAATCTAAGAAACGTATCTTTATTTTTAAGACATATTACTTAAAAAACAATTTAGTTAAAATTTGCTAAAAGAAAACATCATCGTATTTCTCTTCTTTGAATTGAGGAAGTGTACTTCTTAGAATTTAGTTAATAACTTCTGAGAATTTAGTAAATTACTTCTGAGAATTTAGTAAATTACTTCATAGAATTTAGTTAAAAACTCAAAATGGCGATATCTCGAAAACTAAGCGAGATAGAGCGAAACAGATGAAATTTTCAAAAAAAAAGAGTACAAAGTACAATATGGAATGGCCTAGCACTGAATATTTGTCGAGGTCTCAAGACCCTAATTTTAGATCTAAAATTTGAAATTCCCGAGATTCAATATATGCACATGTCTCGGTAAAAACTGCCAACACGAGAAAAGATCCAACGACATTTTTGTAGCTCTTGACTCGTAGAATACTTCCGCAAAATACCCGAAAGCCCTCCGATTAATAGTTTTTGAGCTATCCAGTTTTTAAGATTCTCAAGACCCTATCAGACCCTTTATTACCGTATCTCAAAAACTAAGCAAATTAGAGCGAAACGGACACAAGTTTTGGGTCAAAATCTATGGGAACCTTTAAAGGAAGTTAGCAGGGTCTGGACCCATGGGGTCCGTACCCATGAGTCTAGGGTCTAGACCCAATCTAGTTCTAAAATGTGATATAATTTTTCCCATTTTCTACTTAAAATTGGCATAAAGTTAAATAACTTTGATTTTCTTATTTTTGGGAAAATTATGAACTAAAACCAAGAAAAAAATCTTTGGAGCCAAATCATTCCCTCTTTTTCTCAAAATTAATTTAATTTTCCTAGATTTTAGTTCACTTTTTTTTTAATGTAAATGAGATATGCATCTGAATGAGCAATATTTAAGCTTAAGCATTGACTTACTTTTAAGTTTATTCGCAATAAGTTTTCAAATATGTCCAAAAATGCGTTTTTTTTAATCTTAAATCTCTCAAAGGGAAATGGAAAAGTTTGAAGACCGGATTTATGATCAGAAGAATAATTTTAATCATATGTATTAGGTGGCCTTCCATTTGTAGTTTTTTTTATATGGTTAGTAGCGGAAAAATAGTTTTTGGGGAATAAGACATCATTGAAAGACAATTGCTGTCCTAAGCGTTAAGACGACTAACCAAACGAGTTCTGCATCCTTAAGAGCAATGTCCAAGCTTTACATTCGACTTTTTTAAGTCGCTATCACATCGGGTTCATCCGCTATAAGTTGTCAAAAATCCAATTTTCAAAAAAACCTGATGTGATGGAATACTTTGCAGACCAGTGCCCAGTTTCTGTAACTATGCGAAAAGTTTTCGCATCGAGAAAAATAAAACAATATTGTAGTCATTTAGTTTTTTACAAGGTGTGTACAATGTTGCTAATGTAAAAACATCGAATACGAAAAAAACGCAAAGCTATTTTTTTAAATCACTCTGTTAAGTATAAGATGACTCTAATATTTTTTTTTTCGATGCGAAAACTTCTCGCATAGTTACAGAAATCGGGTACAGATTTGTAATCACTAGAACAATTGCAATTAACGAACTTAACCGACCATGAGAAATAATCGTACCAAACTTAAGGAGGGTAGCTCTTTTATTTTGATTGCATCGTGTTTTATACAGACGAATAGACGGATGGATATTCATAGAATGTCTTATACCCTGTTCTCACTTACAGCTAAAAACCATTTTTAGCAACATTTTTCGTTTTATGTGGAGTTCACACTAGCGACGTTAAACAAGTTGTTCAACAAAACACCAGTAGCAGAATAGAAACGTAATGGACACAGAACAAAGACTTTTTTAAACATCTCACTCTTGAACACTTCAAAACAGCAAGTGTGAACGCCGTATTATGCTTAAAAACCATTTTTATGACTCGTTTTACCATACATTTTTTTGTTGTAATATGTCAAAATAAAAATATTTTTAGCTCGTTTTAAAATTAAAACGATTTAAAACGAGCGGAATTCCAGGGGTTGAATTGAGTATTTTTATATGTTCAGCGTTTTTAAAGCATTTTAGTAATATTGGCAACATTGTTTTACTAAAATAATACAAAAAAAATCGTGCTATTTTTATCTTAAAACAATTCTAAAACATTATAAACAGTTATATGTATAATTAATAAAAATAATTTTAATATTTTTATTTCATTTGTTGTTGAAATGTGTACATGTTTATCAGCTGATAATGCAAATGTCAAAATAAAAACATAAAAAACAAAATAAAACGAGTGAAATTACGTGTGAACACTTTTTTTTAAATTAAAACAAATGTCGCTTTAAACCGTTTTTAGCTGCTCGTGAGAACAGGGTATTAGAGTCGACCATGGATCAATATTACAAGAACTTTATGTGGTCCCCGAACGATATTTCGATGCTTTACAAGCAGATTGACAAAATGAGTATGCCCCCATACGGTGTTTGGAGGCTATAATAAATTACAACTTACCTGGATCATCAATTCGTTTCCTTTTGATATTGTTGCCATGAGGATCTGTTGATATGGGTGAACTATGTTGCTGTTGTTGCTGATTTTGATGATGATGATGGTGGTGATGGTGGTGCTGTTGATGATGATGATGGTGATGCGGATGATGGATACCAAGAATACCGTTTATGCTATATCCAGCTGTTCGGTGTTCTCCTATACCATTTGTAGTATTATTGTTAGTTGTTGAGGTGGTATTGTTACTGCTATTGGCTGTACTGAGTATATTTTGTTGCTGTTGTTGTGTTTGTTGTAAGTGCATTGCCGCAGCTGCAGCTACTGCAGCAGCTGATGCGGCTGTCGTTGTTGTTCCTGACGCGGGCGCATGAGCAATTACAGAGGTTGCGTTATTTACATTACTGTTGTTGTTGTTACTAGCAACATTATTGCTGTTGTTTGCATTGCCGTTGCCATTGTTGTTATTATTACTGGCACTAATAGTTGTTATTTCATTGCCATCTAAATGATCTGTGTTGTTAGTTCCACTCCCACCGCCGCCACCACTATTTGTACCTCCACTACCTCCACTGGTGGCATTCCCACTATTTTGCTGCTGTTGATGATGTACATGTTTAGCTTTTTCGGCGGCTTTGTTTCTTACAATGCTGAAAATAAAAAATAACGGTAATATTTTTAATAGGTACAGTTATAATCAGACAACGAAAAAATTAAAATTTCATTTAAAATTCATTAAATAGTCAAAATAAGAGCATTAAGCTAAAATAAATTGAGATTTCGAAAGTACGACTACTTTTTTTTAGCATGCGCTTTTCAAACAAATAATGGAAGGGGCGTTTTTGAAGGATAGTTAGGGAACCCTTCCCCCTCGCGATAAATGCTAGCAAATTTTTTTTTTTATGTTTAAGGTTATACAATTTTCTTATTATTAAAAATATTTTTTATATCAAAACCTGCAAAGGGGGCGGGATTACATTTTCGTTTATAACTTTGGAACCGATGAACCGATATCGCTCAAATGCAATACCAAACTGCTCAGGAGAACCCCCAATAAATATTTTAAGTTTCAGTCATCTCAGTGTAATATTTTGGCTGTGATCGCCATTTCCACAGACAGACAGCTGGATATAGCTAAAATGTCTTAAAATCGATTACTGATCAATTATATATATAGGGCATTCCATGCCAAATCGGACACTTTGAATTTTTTTTTTTAGATTTTTAGTACCCTTCGAAAACTCCTTCGTGGTAAATTTTCAGATTTTTTTGATGACCCGTTCAAAAGATATCGAATTTTTAAAAATTGGTAGTTTGTTCCTTTACTCAAACTTCTTTTCCTCATAACTTCTTCAATAATAATCCAAATTTCAATTTTTTTTTTTCAAAATTTTTGTTTTTTTACGTACTTTTAAAAAAAATTCCCAAAAAATTCTTAAAAGCGCTCTAGTATGCGATTTTTAAGTTTTAAAATTTAAATCTCATTTTTGAAAATGTTTGTACTCTTCGATTTTTATGAAATTTTTTTGTGTAAAACTTCTATCGATTCTACAAATTTTTTGCCCAGGAGGATCGTGGGATAACGATTATTACTATTTTTTTAAATTTTTTGAAAAAATTTTAGTGTAATTTTCCAATCTTAAAATCATTTTTACTGCTCCAATGGTGCGTCATAGAGGGGTCATTTATAAGACCGACCCCCATTAATTTTTACGTCTTAACATTTCTTTGGAACAAACTAATACCCTATCTCCAATTTCTAAGCGGGCTCCCACACAAAACGACATTTTTTAAAATTTGCTCCAACCGCTCTAACTGCCCTAATAGTTCTCTTAGAGCAATCAAATGTATGACCGACCCACAATATTTTTTTAGTCCAAACATTTTCTCTGAACACACCTACCCTCTACAATATTTTAAGATCTCCTGTTTAGTGTTTACAAAAAACCGAAATTTTGGAAAACCGGTTTTCTCGGGTAAACCCGAATAAAAAAACAGTTTTTTTTTTCTTTTATCGACAAACCAAAAAAATTCTTAAAAATAGCTAATTTTAAATAAAGCGAATATAGCATAAGTTACCATATTTGTTTCTTTCAGCAAAGTTGGCAACAGCTACCCGTTAAAAATAGCGGTATTGAAAAACGGTACTTTAATTTCCCATAATTATTGGAACTTTAGTTTAATTTTTATTGGTTTAAAAAAAATACGTTATAAATTGCAGTTCAGTATTTTATTTTGATATTCTTTTATTGACATTTTCGGCATTAACAGGAATTTTAATATCTGGTTAACAGTTATTTATTTAGTTTTCAATAAGATTTATAAAGTTTTATAAAGTTTTCAAATATTTACCAAATTCGGAGTAAAATTCCTATTTGGAAAATTGTTTCTTGAAGACATAAAATATTTTAGACTTTTATTCTCACGGATTTACAAGGCGTTTTAAACGAACTTTTGAAAATATCATACAAAAATTAGTGTTAAGTCGGTTTTAAATGTATTAAAAAAACGGTTTACCGACAGAAAAATCCGGTTTTCTGTGCAAAGGAAATTTTCAATTCTAACCGGTTTAAAAAAAAAAATTGGTAAAAACTGTTTTTCGGTTAACCGGTTTAGAAACACTACTGCTGTTACAAAAGTGAAACAAAATGTTTAATGTTTATTTATCTAATTTTAAATAAATAAGCTGTGCATGCATTATATTTACACAATTTTTTTTTTGTATTTTATTTGCACTTTTAATATTATTTTTTTTTTAAACCATACAAGTGTTTTTCTACAGAAAACAAAAAGCCTCTTTTTCAATTCCTCTTTCAACCTTCATTCTTTTAATCCCAGCCAGTTAAAGTTTTTTCTCACTAGAGACACGAATAGCCCCTGATTGTGGGCATTGTGCCCACAATTCAGGGGCTACATTGCCCACTCAGCGGGACAAAAATCACGCTTTCAACTTTTTCATCCGCTTTTTTAGTCAAAAGCAGTTGGTCAGGTTAGACATACATACATTTTATGTAGTTATATTTAAAGAAATTTATTGGCCATCAAATCTTAGAATTGTAATTTAGTAGGAAGATTTTAAGAATTTAAGTATCAATAAGCGACTAACAAACTTCTTGACCATTCCAATTTCTTAAATAATCAATCACAAAAGGTTTTACTGATTGAATGACATGAAATTGTTAAGGCAGTGTTACTTTAAGGTCAGTTTTTTTTGAACACCAGATATTGATTGCTGTTTTTATGGCATGATTTATCAAAGTTTTTTTTTTTTTTTTTTTCTTATTAATAATATTTGGGGATATGTATCAGTTACAAAATGAAGTGGTGTTTTAATATTGGCTCTTTTAAATCCTTAAACACCAAAATGGTCAACTAGTGAAGAAACAAGTTATTTTTTTTTTACATCAGAGTGTGCCCAGATGGTAACGTCCATGAGCCATCCTTGGCGACCTGACATCCCCAAGACATCTCTATATACCGAGTTGTGGACAGTTTTATGTAAAGATATATTTAAAATTTTAAAATATATTTTTTCTTGGATGTTAATTGTGCTGGATGTAGGATGTTAAAGTTTTTAATTATGGGTTTTTTTAGTTTAATAGTTATAAAAATAGTAACAATTTTCACTATTTACCGCCTTTTTTGTGCCCTTAGAATCAAAATTTCAAGTTCGAACATCTACTTAACTACAATTGCTTAGCCTATTTCACCCTCTTAAAAAAAACCTTTCAAATATTTCCCCATATACACCATTTACACAAATGTACAGGTATGTGCACTAAAATGCGTGTAACTCATGAAGCAATACACATACAAAGACCGTATACACATAAAAACCTTGACATAGATGTCAGGTTTCATGGGAAATTTGCAGAAACAAATCGGTTCACGCATTACAGAAAATGTCTGAAATAGGACATACGAAAATTGCCCCCGATAAGGATCAAAGGTCAAATTTTAGAAAATTATGCATTTTTAAACATTAACATCCCCTTGTATCTGTTTATCAAACTTCAGGGCCGATGCGGCACGCCTTACCCACATCCGATTACCCTATAATTTTGTGAAACATATTTTTACACCCAAATGCATCTTTCTAGGGAGAGTTACGGTCAATATTTAACAACTTAATTTTTTTTGGAGCACCTTAATGTGCACCTTTGAACACAAAAACATTTTCATAACACAAAAACATTAGAGGTATTCAGAGTCTTGTTGCCACCCCTGGCATTGTAGCAAAAGAGTACTTCTTTCAAAAAATACATGTATTTTGAAAAGTAATTTTGAAAAGTGCTCTTTTACCACCAGTGCCAGGGCTGGCAAGCAAGACTCTGAATACCACTATTGTCAAATCAAAGTTGTTTCACTTTATTGTTAAAATGTTGTTTGTTACTCAAGCCATGTTAAAAATGTCAATAAATATTTTCAAATTAAGAATGGATTTTTTTTTTTTAATTTAATGGCTTTTTAGAAAAATTGAGTTTTCATAATGATTTGAGGGCTTTAAAGTTTGTTAGAAAAAAAAATTGTGGTACTATACCGGACGTAAAAAAAAAACTAATTTCCATGCCACCCTAATGTATACATATGTATATAGGCATGCCTTAATTTAAAATCCTCAAAACAATGCTATTACAAAAGCCTCCACTTCTTCTATCAATTTCATCCTATTGTTATTATCTTTTAAGTAATATTATGCTTGATAGGCATATATTTCCATTTCAGTCCTTTTGACTAAAAAAAAAAAAAAACAGTGACATTGTGCAGATTTGTCCCTTGAGACTAGTTGGAAAAACAGAAACAAAATAAAAACATATCCTCTAAAGGGGAGGGGGCTTGTTTTATGTCTATCATTATGTCTTATACTCTTTGTAAAACTACTTTTGGTAGCTTCTTTTATATTTAGTAATAATTTCCATTAAAACAAAATAAATTTAATCTGCTCAAACAACTCAAACACTTTTACGAATACACTTGTAGCAAATTCTAAAAAAAAAAAAAAAATCAAAAAAGGGTAAGTGGACGAGAAGGACGGTAGAAAGCAATACAATTAAATGTCAGATACTATTCTCGTCATCATCATTAGAAGGCGTTAAGCTGTACAAATGTGGGGAGGATTTGGTATTTTATTTATTCTCTGTAATCGTATATTGCCTTTTTTTATTTTTTTTTTAGATAACCAACCCTGAGAAAATCCCTGCCCAAACGAATCAAATTGATTTGTGAGGTTTAGCTACAAAGTATTAAGTTGTTAACATCAATATCATACCGATATACATAAATGCAGAACTTTGAAAGATTTAAATTATTGACGCTCTTATAAATACCATACAGTTGCTGCGTTTATAAATAAGTGGATTTATTTCCAGATTAATCTTATTTAGTTTAAAAACAATAAATTTTATCAATTTTTAGTCATTTCCAAAATCTACTTTTTATCCGAAAAAATAATGAAAAATTTGTTGAAAATAAAAATAAAAAAATAAAAATACTTAAATCAAAATTAATCCAAAATGGATTAATATCTCTTAATACTTTAATTTTTTATACCCGCCAACTACACACTCAAAAAAAAGTGAAAATTAATTCAATTTTGAGAAAAAGAGGGAATGATTTGGCTCCAAAGATTTTTTTCTTGGTTTTAGTTCATAATTTTCCTGGGTATTTTGCGGAAGTGTTCTACGAGTCAAGAGCTACAAAAATGCCGTTGACCTTTTCTCGTGTTGGCAGTATTTACCGAGATATGTGCATATATAAAATCTCGAGAATTTCAAATTTTAGATCTAAAATTAGGGTCTTGAGACCCCGACAGATATGCAGAGCTAGGCTATTCCATATTTTTCTTTGTGGTCTTTCTTTTGAAAATTTCATCCGTTTCGCTCTATTTCGCTTAGTTTTCGAGATATCGTCATTTTGAATTTTTAACTAAATTCTAAGAAGTTATTTACTAAATTCTCAGAAGTCATTAACTAAATTCTCAATTCAAAGAAGAGAAATACGATGATGTTTTTTTTAGTAAATTTTAACTAAACTTTAACTAAATTGTTTTTTAAGTAATGTGTCTTAAAAATAAAGATACGTTTCTTAGATTTGTGGAAAATTTCTTTGGCAGTAAGAATTTTTTCCTAATATTAAAAAAAATCCATTTAAAGAAAACTATGAACTAATTATAAGTAAATGAACTAAAATTTTTTCCTCATAGTTAAGAAAATTTCTCATTTTTAAATTAAATTTAACTAAATTTTAAGAAAATTCATGATAAATTTTCAAAAACATTTTTTCCTTAATTTTAGTTATGTCTTTTTTTCAGTGCAGTATGGGGGTATATTCACTTTGTCATTCCGTGTGTAACGCATCAAAATAACGGTCTAGGACCCCATAAAGTATATATATTTATAAACAGTGATCGATTCTAAGACATTCTAGCGATGTCCGTCCGTCCGTCTGTCCGTCCGTCTGCTGTCTGTATTTAAAACGATGCAGTCCAAAATAAAAGAGCTAGACTTCCGACATTTGGCACAAATATGTCTTATGTTAATAGGCAGGTTAAGTTCGTAAATGAGAAAAACCAGTTCGTAAATGAGAAAAACCAGGGGGCAAAATGTTCCCCCTTGAAGAACTAAACCAACCTCTAAAATATAGCATTTTTTACGTGATTTTTTGTGTTTTTGTTTAACAAATGCAACATTTTTATGCTACAAGAAGTTCAAAGTCCTGAACTTGGACCCAGAGAATTTGAAAATGTCGTTTTGTCGGTCCTCCCGCCCCCCAATGGGCGTGGAATAAAACATTTTTTTAAATCATGATAAACTTGTATTTCTTTAATGCAAAAAGCATCTTATTTTTTAAACACATATTCGAGAGGAAATTTTCACCTCCCCCACCCAATTACCAATACCGACGAAAAAAAAGAAGAAAACGCCCCTGGTTTTATTTTTTATGCATGTTGGAGAGCATTAAAGATTCAGCACAGCCGAATTTAACTCTCTTACTTGTTTTCTATAATATTTTCGATAACTTTTAATCAAAATTTTATATTTATCGAAATTCTCATAGAAAATCCCTAATGAAATTGCTTGTTTTCGAACATTTAAATCAAATAATAGTATATTTGTTATTATTGCTAAAAGTCTATAAAAAATTCTAAAAATCCTCAAAAATCAATTTTGTTTAGTAGTAGAAGTTGGAAGAGAAAATTTGTTTATTTTAATAAAGAAATATGTAGTCAATTTAAACACCCTAGAAAAGCCAGAAAAAAAGTTAAATTCGACTTGGCCGTTTACATGAATACTCGTACACACAATGTCTAAAACATTTTGCGTGTAGGATAAATGATTTACAACCTGCGAAACAACAAAATTTTGCAAACTGAAGTTTGTAGCACTGACAACATTTTAAATTTATTGATGACACTTTTAAGATTTTTTTTTAACAATGAATTCATTATTTTAATGTTCTGCATACAATCAAAAATATAGAAAAACCTGAGTATAGGAAAACCTGAAAATACACAATTTTATTTCGGCACACTTAGTGGATTACAAGTGTTATAATTGAGCTTATCGGTTGACTTTATGGTTTTTAAAAACAGTGTAAAATATAATTTTTTTTGTAATTCTTATGTATATGATGTTAATACGATTGAAGCTGCTAAGATTTCTGTATTTTAAAAAGCAATATATTACATATTGTTCAAATACTGATATCAATGATACATCACCAAGTTTGGATACATTGACGCTCTTATAAATACAGTTGCTGTGTTTTTAAATAAGTGGATTTATTTTCAGATTATATGTTGGTCATTTACCTGGTCAGGTTGGTATTGCAATCCAGCCAAATTGGTCCAGTGGTTCAAACCAGGGTTGGCAACCGAAACGAATAACGGTATCGGTAACGGTATTGGTATTATATATTTTTTATATCGGTAACGGTAAAGGTAACGGTATTTTCGATTATTTCGGTAACGGTGAACCGTTACCGAAACATCAATACCGGTACGTACCGGTATTATAAATAAAATGTTAACAAGTCACAAATTTGTTAAAAATCCGAAAAAAAAAAAATTAAAAAAACTGTTAAATTCTGTACCTTTTCTATACATAATTATATATGAGCAATTGTCATTAACTTTTAATATTACCCAACAATATGGAACTTTGAACGAAAAATTTCATGAGAGTATCAAGCGATTTTTTTACATTTTTCAACTTTGCACGTTCCTTACCATGAGATAATGAGACTATTTGCGCTGTGCCTTTGCAGAATTACTCATTATGGTTCCCTTAACATATCTACATTCACAGGTACCACCTAGTTTACAAATTAAAATGTTATTGCGAAATTAGTAAAATATCACAAGCGTTAAAAGTTAATGACAAAAGTCCATATGTACTAATATTAAATACTATGAATTAATTCAGAATTAAAATAAAACATTCACTCAATAATGTAATTCAACAAATACGAACTTATGTTCGTAGAGACACCTTTGTCCAATAAGCAAAAAATCAGCTTTTTACGCCATATGAGAAATCTGCATTTTGAGCAAGTTGAGAAATCTGCTGATTATAGCAGACGCGGTTTGCTAAATTTCTGTCTGGATAATCCAGGTAGAATCTGCTAAAAAAAACCGTCAAGACAGCAGACAAATCTGCTGATTTTAATAGAGAAATCTGCTGATTTCAAAAAAACAGTTCAGGATGTGATCAAAATTGTTTGTCCTGTTGTTAAAAAAAATTGGCAGGGATAAAAAAAAATTGGCAAGGATGTTACAGGGGATGTTTTTTAACGAGGAGGGTGGGCGGTATCGGAGGGACTCCTTTCCTCTCGCCATAGATGTTGGGAAACTAATTTTATTTATATTTACGCATAAATAATACAATTTTATCAATATTTAATTTAATTTGCTATAGCCAAGCCCCAAAAGGTTCGGACCGAAAAAAATCGCATTTTCTAATCTTGGTCAATGAACTTCAAATGGCATAAAAATTTTTCATTTTCTAAACAAATAGACAAAAAAATTGAATAAAATATGTTTTCTAGAGTTTTTTAAGTTTTTCAAGGGGGAACTTTTTTCATCTGTTCCGATTTTCCCATTCCGGAACTTAAATCTTTATGAGGTCCAAGACCTACAGTGCCAGTCAAAAAAATAGCACCAATGACAAAATCTCTATTCATTCAATTAAAATAAAATATTGTGTGCGTATTCGTTTGAAGTAAATATTCAATACTCTTATACTAGGTATAAACCCCTTAAATGTTTTTACTTTTTTCAAAAATTGTGGACGGTTCTTTATTAATGATCGATATTATAAAAAAACTCTGAATCAGCGCAGTCAATTAAATAGCACCAAATGACAAAATTTCTTTAAAAAAAATAATATTGTTTTAATTATTAAAATAAAAGTGTTAAATATTAAATAAAGATAGTTTCTATTTATAAAAAAATAAATGTCACACTCAAAATAATTACTCTGTTAAATACTCTGTAAAATGACTGTAATCTCAATTCGACAGATATTTGACAAAGTTCTCTGTCGAAATACAGATTTTAAGAAAATTCTTTGTATTTTCTTGTGACCGAAAAACAAAATTTTATCTGTAATTTTACTTTTTACTTTGTAATCTCTATTTTACAGATAATAAACATTAGACTGGGTCGACCATAAAGGAGAAAAAAAAAGTTCCCATTGTGCGGGCTTAATTTTAAAGCTTACCTCGAAAAAGTTCCATAGCCAAAATATTAGATTTTTAGGTCGCGATTTGGTACCGCCGAAATCGTTTTTTGTTCATAGCTTTGTCAGTTGATGTCCGATCGTTTTAAAAAAAAATTGTTAGAAAGTCCTCAGCGAGTACTAAAGTTGACTCATATCTGGTTTTAACCTCAGAGGTCATCTTCTTGTTATGATTGTTAGTTTCTCATCTTTCTACCCACTTAAATGATTTTTATTTTTCCATTAAATTATAGCACTAAAAAATTCATGAAATTCTTCCCTTGGAAGTATCCAGTTAAATTTATTAACAAAAAAGTTACATTTGATTTAAGATTTTCATATACAATATAAAGAAAATTAGAAAAAACACTTGTTATTATGCCTTTAAACTATATTTAATTTTTTTAGTTTGTATTTAAATACATACGAACAAGTGTTTTAAATCTTTTTCTATGGAAATTTAAAATTGAATGTAACTTGTTTGTTAATTAATTTAAGAGGGTACTTCTAAGGGAAGAATTTCATGAATTTTTTAATGCTATAATTTAATGGAAAAATAAAAATCATTTAGGTGGGTAGAAAGCTGAAAAACTAACACTCATGACACGAAGATGAGCTCAGACGTCAAAACCAGATATGGGCCAAATTTAGTACTCGCGGAGGACTTTCAAACAAATTTTTTTTTAAAACGATCGGACATCAAATGACAAAGTTATGAACAAATAACGATTTCGGCGGTACCAAATCGCGACCTAAAAATCTTATATTTTGGCTATGGAACTTTTTCGATGTAAGCTTTAAAATTAAGCCCGCACAATGGGAACTTTTTTTTTCGACCCGGTCTAATAAACATAGTTTTTTTTGTTAAAATACGGATTTTAGAAAAATACTTAGTTTTTCTCGTAACCAAAATACTAAATTTCATTTGCAATTTTACGTATTGCTCTGTAATACAGTTTTCAAATAAAAATAACTTAAAAAAAATAATAAACCCCTCTTTAAAAAGTGTCTTAAATTACAATAAAAACTGGTCAATTTTACGAGAATGGCGTGTAAAATTGGAGTTACTCGTTAAAAAGTCGTAATATTCACAAAAATAAAATAGTAAATTTACAATTTGGAAGCATTAAAGCGGGCAAATTAATCAAAATCTAAATTTTAATTAATTAATTTTTTTTTAATTTTAATTAATGTTTTTGATGCAGAGAAGTTTTACTCATAAAATGGATTTAACTAAAACTTTGTAAATTTACAGAGTTTTTTTGTAAAATTTTGAACTCATAAAATGCATTTAACTAAAACTTTGTAAATTTACAGAGTTTTTTTGGTAAAATTCTTTTCGGTTTTATCAATATTTTACAGATAATTCTGTAAATTTACAGTTATTTTTTATCGAAATCATTTTACAGAGTTTTCTTCGTTAAATAACAAAAAATCTTGCTGGTTGGAAATCTATGGTATTTTTTGCTGGCTCAGCAGAGTATCTCTGTAATTTAACAGAGTGATTATTTTGAGTGCAAATAAAAATTTAATTCATTTGACATTTATTTTCATAAAAATATGACGTGGAAGGAATTACACTCCTCAAAAATGTGCTGTTGTAAAAAATATGATTTCTGAATATAAACCATATTCTGAAACAGGAAAATTGGTTGGATGCGCTTATAAAATTATTGGAAATTTAAAAATATTAACTTTAGAACTTGAAAAACTTAGTCACAAGCGATGTTTGTCACTATAAGTGGTTAGGTGTTTGTAAAGACAATGGAAGAAAGCCCCATTTACGGCAGCTCCAGAGCTAAAAAAGGACAGCAAATGGCGAAAATGTTCGTAAAAGATTACAAAACAACAACATTTCCGCTAGTAGATTCGGAAAAGTGCGCCTACTCTCACTTAAGCATGCTGCAAGTCGTTTGAAGTTTGCTAACAGTAACTCAGAATGACCAGCTTAAAAGTGGATCAATGTTCTATGGACAAATGAATCCATTGTTGTTTTATTTGGAGACATGGGACCACATACCTATGTCGGAAGACCCTATAACGCGGAATTTAATCCAAAATTAGAAATAAAAATAACTTAAAATGGTGCTTATGGTGTGGGGGATATTTTTCTACTGCGGAGTGGGGTTCATATATTGGACCACGGCTCACACATTGGACTAGATCAACCGTAGATATACACTTAACGTTTGTATCCTTTAGAAAGTAATGTTACCATAAGTTTCTGAGCAAATGCCACTAAATTAGGTCATTTAGCACGTCAATTACCCAAAGCATGACGGTAAATTGGCGAAAAATTGGGTCTGGACAATAAAGTAAACGTGATGGAATGGCCTGGGCAGTCCCCAGATCTAGACCAAATCGATGGTTAATGGACAGAAATAGAGAAGGGAGTGTCTCGAATACAATCAACTTGTAATTAAGCTGTTCAGTAAATCTGGAACTCAATTTTGAATTAAAGATCCAAAAATCTCGCGAATTCGGTACAAAAACGTTGTACAGAGGTAATTGTCAACAAGGAGCACTCGACAAATTTTTTGTTTTAATATTTAAAGATATCAAAACAATACTGAATTCTTAATCCATTCGTTTTTCAAATTTAAGAATTTAATTTGAATGCAAAAAGTACTGTGGTGCTATTTTTTTTGACTGAGTCTTTTTGATGTTTTTTTAAAAACTCTGAAAATTTTTAATAAAATAAAAAACCAAATTAGCCTTTTCTTATGTAATATTGTTTCACACTCTTGTAAGTATCTTGTGACACGTTTTCAGTGGCATAAGTTGAAATTGTTAAAAAAAAACCAACGAAGTAAATTTTGTTTTATCCTGGTGCTATTTTTTTGACCGCAGCTGTATATTCGAATTTTGTTAATTGCGAATGTAATCATTGGTTGGATTGGCAATGAACAAAAATTTGTTTTTTTTAATTTTAAGTATATTAAAAATATTTTAATATGTTTTTAATCCACAAAAAAAATAAAATAAGTAATATTAATGCAATCGAAACAAAACCGTTATAATACCGGTAAAAACCCGAATAAAGGTAACGTTTTTTTATCGGTAACGGTATTTAAAAATTTTTATTTCGGTATTGGTAACGGTAACGGTAGTCAATATTAAAGGGTTTTTAATCGGTAACGGTATTGAAAGGGTAACGGTAGCCAACACTGGTTCAAACGATATGAGCAAAAGAGTAAATTTCGACAAGGGTTTTTCGTGAATTTACGAGATAAAAAACAACGATATTTTTCGAAAGAAAATAATGAGACTACTGAAGTTTTGCCGTATCCCATTTCTATTTGGTATTGAATTTCAGCTCAATCGGTTCAGTGGTTCAAAAGTTATAAGCAAAACCCTGAATTTTAAATTGGTTTCATCTTAAATGCCACGTGTTTAAAAAGTTTTAAAATCATTGGTGGTAACTTAACAATGCTTTTTAAACTTGTTTAGTTTTAAAGCACTGCTTTTTAAACTTGTTTAGTTTCAAAAGCATTGATAACTTAAAAATTACATTCGAAAAAATTTTAAACTCAAAAAAAAATTTACATTAAAAAAAATTTAGTTTTTTTTACAAAAATTACAATATTTTACTAAGAAATATTTTTACAGTAAAAAAACATTACAATCGAAAAAAGTTTAACACTCAAAAAAAACTAGTAATTTTTCTTTTTTTTAAAAAAATGACAAAAAAGAGTTTTTTACTCAAAATAAAATATTTCTAATCAAAATTGTTAATTGTTTAGTATTTAAAATTTCTCAAAAACCTGATGTAATGGTAAAGTTTGGAGACCGGGTTGGTGACTCGGAGAATAATTAAAATCATGTGGCCTTCCATTCACATAAATTTTTTTTTAATGTGATTTATAGCGGAATAGTCGTTTTTTGGGATAAGGCATTATTGAGAGACAGTTGGTTGCCTTAAGGGTTAAGGCGACTGACCAAATGAGTTCAGCATCCTTAACAGCAATGTTTTAGCATTACCCTCAACTTATTTTTAAGTCGCTATCACATCGGGTTCGTCCGCCATTAGTGGTCAAAAATGGCCTTAACGACGATATTTTTGAATTTTTACCTTAATTTTCTGAAAAACCTAATGTGATGGAAAAATTTGGAGACCAGATTTGTGATCACTAGAACATTTCAGTTTTATCGGTCAGTCTTGTTTACCCTTGGGTGCTGGCCAGATTACATGGTTGGCAAAGGATTTAATCGTGTTTTTAATGTGGTACAACGCTAGTTTTTTTTTGTTGCTTTTTCAGTACTTTTTATAGCTGTCGGAGGCTACGGGCCATCCGTAGATATCAAAAGTACTACGTCCTGACAATATTTTACCACCGTTTAAGTAGGGCTGTCAAACGGGATCGGTTTTTTAAAATCCCGGGATTCGGGATTTGAAAATCGAAATCCCGGGATCCCGGGATTTTTCGGGATCACGGGATTTTTCGGGATCCCGGGATTTTTCGGGATTTCGGGATTAAATTTCTTCGATTATAAAGTAAAAAAATAGTATACTCTTTATGTTTCAATTTTATTGTGTATATTAAGGGGGCTACTGTGGGTTAATTGGTAGCGTGCTAGCCTATTAAGCAGGGAGTCGAGGGTTTAATTCCCACGAAAACCCTTGGGTCGATTTCGCTACAACGAAATTATTAAAATGATTTCTAATTATTCTGATTGTTATTTAAAGGCATTTAAAAAATTAAGTATACGCCACTTATGCAGTTTTCAAGTAATTATTATTATTAAATATTTAGCAATAAACTAAAAAAAGTCTTGCGGGGTTTGTTATGGAAAATGACAACTTTTATTTGCTTTTGGTTTCATTCCATTTCAATTTTCGTTGCTGCACTGTATAATTTTAAAACTTATTTAAAGAAGATTTTAAATAATAAAATGATTTAAGAGAGAAAAGTAATCTACACTCAAAATAATAACTCTGTAAAATACTCTGTAAAATGACTGTAATCTCAATTCAACAGATATTTGACAGAGTTTTCTGTCAAAATACAGATTTAAAGAAAATACTTTGTATTTTGTTGTGACAAAAAAACAAAGTTTCCTCTGTTATATTGCTTTTTACTTCGTAATCTTAATTTTACAAATAATTAACAGAGTTTTCTGCTAAAATACAGATCTAAGCAAAATACTTCGTATTTTTTATAACCAAAAAAGTTTTCAGTTTTGAGTAGTTTTTCTCTTTGTTACCAAACATCAACATTTTATCTGTATATTTTTTTTTTGAGAAAAAGTTTAAAAAGTAGCAAAAAAAGTTATCAAAAATTTTTTTTCAGAAATCTTATAAAAATTTTACAAAATAACATGCATTTAACTAAACTCTGTAAATTTACAGAGTTTTTTCTGTAAATTTTTTATTTGCATCAAATGTATTTTACAAATATATGTAAATTTATATAGTTTTCTTTGCTAAATGGTGGTTTATTTAACCAATATTTTACTAGAAACTCTGTAAATTAACCGTTTTTTTTTTTGTCCAAATCATTTTACAGAGTTTTATAGTAAAATTACAGAGTTTTCTCGGTAAAAAAAGCTTTCATATTTAACCAATATTTTACTATAAACTCTGTAAATTAACAGTTTTTTTCTGTCAAAATCATTTTACAGAGTTTTATAGTAAAATTACAGAGTTTTCTCTGTAAAAAAGCTTTTATATTTTACCAATATTTTACTATAAACTCTGTAAATTAACAGTTTTTTTCTGTCAAAATCATTTTACAGAGTTTTTTAGTAAAATTACCAAGAAATGTTGCTAGCTGGAAAAGTATGGTATACTCTGTTAAATTAGCAGAGTTTTTCTGTAATTTAACAGAGTTATTATTTTGAGTGTATATAAATAAAAATCAATTGTCGTTCGTTGGTAACAGCATCAGTCGAGAACGGCTGGACCGATTTGGACAATTTTTTTTTTGAAATTTTCGTCATAGTCCAACTTAGGTTTTTACGTAAAGAAAAATTGACCACGCCCACTTTTACGTCCACTTTTTTGGATTTATCTAAAATCGGAAAACGGCTACACCGATTAAGGAAATTTTTTATTTAAATGTTCGTAGTAATCCAATTTAAGTTTTTACCGAAAGAAAAATCGACCACGCCCACTTTTACGCCCACTTTTTCAATTTATCTAAAATCTAGGAATGGCTGGACCGATTTGACAATTTTTTTTTTATGAATTTTCATCATATTCCATCTTTGGTTTTACGGGAAAAGAAATTGACTTTGGCTAATTTTTGTTGAAAATTTTCGTCACAGTTCAGCTAAGGTTTTTACAGATAGTAAAATTTCCCACGCCCACTTTTTTCTATTTAATGAACGAACTATAACGGCTAGACCGATTTGGGGTTAGTCCGAAAAGATTTTTAAGGAAAGAACAAATTTCCACACCTACTTTAACGCTCACATTTCCCGATGTATATTAAATCATGGAATGGTTGGATCAATTTGTCTAATTTTTTTTAATGTTCGTCATTGTCCAATCAAAAAGAACAAGTTTTCATTTCTACGCCCACTTTTGAAGGGATGGACCGAGTTGGTTAAATTCAAATAAGGTTTTTACGGTAATCGCATCACTTGAGAACTGCCCGATTTGGATAATATTTTTTTTAGATATTCGTCTTATTTTTTTTTATGTTCGTCTTAGGTTTTTTCGGAAAACAAATTAATCACGCCCACGTTTACGCTTCCTCCTTTCGGAATATCTAAAATCGGAGAACGGTTGAATCGATTTGACAAAACTTTAAAATAGAAGAACGGAAGGGCCGATTTGGCTGTTAGTAGTATTTGTTGACGTTCGTGGTGGTACAACTAAAGTTTTTACGAAAAGAAAAATTGTTCACTCCCACTTTTTTCAATACATCTAAGTATAATCGGAGAACGACTGGCCTGATTTGGTTAATTTTTTCTTTAATGATCATTATTGTCGATGTTACGAAAATAATTATTGGCCTCTCACACTTCAAAGCCCACATTTTTCAATATTCTTAAAATATGCAACATTTGAGACCGCCTGGACCAATTTGGCTAATTTTTTTGTTTTAAATGTTCGTAATAGTCCATATAATTGTTCGGAAAGAAAAATTGTCCTCGCCCACTTTTTTCGATATATCTAAAATTAATTTTTACTCTAATTCGGTCTATTTAAAAAAATATTTCTTAACAGATTCCGCTTAAACTTGGTACAAATGATTTTAAATCCTCGGGTATTGTTACCATATGTACAAGCTTAACTTACAACACAAATTTTATGCCCATTTTTGTCTTAATATATCGACTACTAATGACCGGACCGATTTTTTATGTTAATTATAGTTCGAATTAGGTTTTTAAGGAAATGTAAATAAGAAAGTGTCCCGGAAAAATGGAAAATTCGGGAAAACTTTAAAGGTTTGCTTAAACTCAAGGCAATAGCCCACGATAAGAACGAAGGATATGCATAATTTTTTTTTGTGTTTTTCGTAATGATACTAAAGAAGTTTTAAATTTTTACAGTTCGCAAAGTCGAAGACATGGTAATTTTTTTTTAGTTCCTGAAATTAAATTTAAAGATGATCATCTGCCTAATCGGGTCTTTTAATCAACACCCACAAATTTTTTTAAGCCAAGAAAAAGCGAGACAAAATATAGCACTTATCTTATATTTGGGCCAGCAACGCGGACCGGGCCAGCTAGTAATATAATACATTAGACTTGCATTTTTTTGTATAACAAAGTTTTTCTTCCAATTTTGAACGTCCGGGAACATTTTTATTCTCCTACGCCTAAACTTATGTGGTACAAATTAGAGGTCAGTCGGATTAAATTTACCCGTGGCACCCTTCGATCAAAGTTTCGGATTTTTGGAAAATTTTCGCCAAAACCTGCAAACTTTGGTCAAAGGGCTCCGTGAATGTTGCTTACTGGTTAGTGAGTTGGACTATTATTCAGCAAGCCTGTGTAGAATTCTCAGCTCAGCCAAATTAGCTACGATCAAATTAAAAAAAAAAGTTTTAGTTTTAATTTGTTTATGTAAATGTAACAATAATTGAACAAAGTTGTATTTTTAAAAATAAATTCTCATACATTTTTAATATTTCAAAAATCCCGGGATTTGAGCTTAAGAATCCCGGGATTCGGGATTCATTTTATGGCAAAAATCCCGGGATTTCGGGATTCGGGATTTCGGGATTGACAGCCCTACGTTTAAGTTATTGGGCTAGTTAATATTGATCCGCTTGTATTTTTCTGCTTGGGTATTTACTTGTTTTTCCTACATTAATATTTTTGGAATATTCTGCTTCGGTCAAGTAGTATATAATAAATAATATAAATATATATTGAATAATTTAATTGATTTCGAGACTATTTTTTTTTAGCAGAGTTGCATTTTCATACCCACCACGAATCTGTTGTAGTCAGTCTGTTGCAGACCCGGAACAACAACCTTTATTATTTATTGTCGATTGTGCCGAATATACCGAATAGTGTTCCATAAATTTGTAACATCCCTGACATTTAAGGTAAATATATGTACATTAGAGTGTCCCTTATTTTGGAAATGTTGGAAATGTTGAGACGGTACCCCCTTATTTTTTTCCTTTTGACTAAAAAATAACTCAGGAAAAATTTTACGCCCCTACGACCACGCCTTCCCTACGCGACGGGGCCTTAAAGAACGGGGCCTTAAAAATAATTTTTCCATACAAACCAAAAAATTTTTTTTTGATTTTTATTTTTTTTTGTTATTAATTATAATATAACTTGGTTAGCTTATTCACGACAAAAAATTTGATTTTTGTGGGATGAGGCTTTCAGTTCTAAAAAATTTTTCGAAAAAAAAAATTTAGAGCTTTTGGGGTCCTACAGTAAAATTTTTTAAAAATTTTTTTTTTGTTTTGACAAGCAACGGTTTTAGTTGTAATGTTGCTTTTAATGATATATATTCATAAAAAAAATATTATTCATATCTGTGACATCTTGATCGTGTATCGAAAAACATCAAAAATGCATTTTTTACCCTTTTTTAGATCACGATAAAGATGTCACAGATAGGAATAATATTTTTTTATGAAAATATATCATTAAAAGCAACAATTCAACTAAAACCGTTGCTTGTCAAAACTAAAAAAAAAAAAATTTTAAAAAATTTTTACTTTAGGACCCCAAAAGCTCTAAATTTTTTTTTCGAAAAATTTTTTAGAACTGAAAGCCTCATCCCACAAAAATCAAATTTTTTGTCGTGAATAAGCTAACCAAGTTATACCTATTATAATTAATAACAAAAAAAAATAAAAATCAAAAAAAAATTTTTGGTTTGTATGGAAAAATTATTTTTAAGGCCCCGTCGCGTAGGGAAATTTTTCGAAAAATTTTTTAGAACTGAAAGCCTCATCCCACAAAAATCAAATTTTTTGTCGTGAATAAGCTAACCAAGTAATATTATAATTAATAACAAAAAAATTTAAAATCAAAAAAAAAATTTTTAGCTTTGTATGGAAAATGATTTTTAAGGCCCCGCTATTTACGGCCCCGTCGCGTAGGGAAGGCGTGGTCGTAGGGGCGTAAAATTTTTCCTGAGTTATTTTTTAGTCAAAAGGAAAAAAATGAGGGGGTACCGTCTCAACATTTCCAACATTTCCAAAATAAGGGACACTCTAATGTACATATACATATGTACAAAAATAATAAGTGTAGACCATATGTCTATAGTAGAGTACTTTTGTTTTGTTTGAATGTAAGTGAAGTCATTTGGAAGCAAATTAATTTATAACTAAATCAAAACAAAACAACATTATCATTACAACACACATCCATACAAACATAATGCATGTAAGAAGGTACATATGTATGTATGTTTGTTGGTACGAGAACATCATTTTTTTTTTGTTTTGTAGTTATTTATGAATTGTTGTACTTACGTATGCACACAATTGAGACATATGTCAGATGATGATGATGACAATAGTGGGGTGCAATTTTAAAAAAGGAAAGCACAAAAAAAGAACAATTTGTTAATATAACGATGATTGACTGACTGACTGAATGTTACTTTTCTTTGATTAAATGTAGGCAAGGGGGTCGAATGGTAAAATGATTCGTTTCTGACAATTTGTGAAAAAGAGAAATTAATAACTTAACAAAAAACTAGAGTGAAATTAAAAACTTAATGATAAAAAATCAAAAGCGAAAGTTTTCGCTTTTCTATTTCGGCAGCATTCTACAACAATGTAGTGCTCAAATTTACATATGTATGTGGTACACATTTGAAGTCAATCGGATTATATTTACTTGGCTCAGCCGGAGGTTATAAATTTCGATTTTAAAAATATTAATAAGTGTGATTTTTGCGTGTTTGGATTATACTCAGAGAAAAAGCTCTGAAAAAGTTACATCAATATGATGCATCATTTTTTATCCAATGTAACGTGTCATTAATATGATGAAGCGGTGCCATCAATATGATGAACAATAACATCAATACATAACATTTTTTTGTCATTCCGTGTGTAACGCATCGAAATATCGGTCTAAGACCCCATAAAGTATATATATTATTGATCAGTGATCGATTCTAAGACATTCTAGCGATGTCCGTCTGTCCGTCCGTCTATGAAAGACACTATACAGTCCAAAATAACATTGCTAGACTCCTGAAATTTGGCACATATATGTCTTATGTTCATAGGCTGTTTGACAAATGCAACTTTTTTATGCTTTAAAAAGCTTAAAGTTCTGCATTTGGACCCGAGGGATTAGAAAATATCGTTTTTTTTTGCCCACCCCCCTTTTGTGGGCGTGGATTAAAAAAAGAATTTTAAAATAATGATAAACTTGTATTTCCATAGTGCGAAAAGCATAAGAATGAATATTTCAACATATATTTCTAGGGGAAATTTGTCCCCCGAATGGCAACTGCCAACCCCCCCCCCAAAAAAACGACCCTGGATTTTTTTTTTCATGTTGGAGGGTATAAAAGGTTCGGCACAGCCGAATTTAACACTCTTACTTGTTTTTGTTACAGTTTGATTTTTTTTAGTCAATTTTATTTATTATTTTCTTTTTTACTTATAATTGTTTTCTATTTTCTATTTTTAAAAATTTACATCTTTTTTTCTTTCTTCCCCACCACGAATTGAACCACCGGATCTCTTGTTTGTTGGACTTAGCCTCTAGCACCTTACCTAAAGCATATCACAAATAATTACATTAAAAAGCCGTTTTGGTTATTGTGTGCTATAACAATCACCAGTTAGTATGTACCTACACTTAAAAAAAAAAGTGAACTAAAATCTGGGAAAATTAACTCAATTTTAAGAAAAAGAGGGAATGATTTGGCTCCAAAGATTTTTTTTCTTGGTTTTAGTTCATAATTTTCCCAAAAATAAGGAAAACAAAATTATTTAATTTTAAGCCAATTTTAACTAGAAAATGGGAAAAATTATACTTCACATTGTAGAAATAGATTTGGTCTAGACCCTGGACCCATGGGTTCGGACCCCATTTAACTCGAGACCCCGTTGGGTCCTTTAAGTTTCCCAATAGATTTTGAACCAAAACGTGTGTCCGTTTCGCTCTAACTTGCTTAGTTCTTGAGATACGGTAATAAGGTGCCTGATAGGGTCTTGAGAATCTTAAAAACTGGATAACTCAAAAACTATTAATCGGAGGTCTTTCGGAAGTGTTCTACGAGTCAAGAGCTACAAAAATGCCGTTGGACCTTTTCTCGTGTTGGCAGTATTTACCGAGATATGTGCATATATAAAATCTCGGGAATTTCAAATTTTAGATCTAAAATTAGGGTCTTGAGACCCCGACAGATATGCAGAGCTAGGCTCTTCCATGTTTCTTTTTATAGTCTTTCTTTTGAAAATTTCGTCCGTTTCGCTCTATCTCGCTTAGTTTTCGAGATATCGACATTTTGAATTTTTAACTAAATTCTAAGAAGTTATTTACTAAATTCTCAGAAGTCATTAACTAAATTCTAAGAAGTACACTTCCTCAATTCAAAGAAGAGAAATACGATGATGTTTTTTTAGTAAATTTTAACTAAACTTTAAGGTTAAATCTCTACATGACTATCCACAGTTTCATCAATAAACACCAACTGGCCCATTTCCAATGCCGACATACAATCCTAAACCATCAGAGAACCACAACCATATTTTACTGTTTATTTTATATTTTTTATTTTAAACGATTCATTTTGCTTTCGCAAGACAATACGTCGTTCATCACACCCAGAAATGTTGAATTTGGTTTCGTCACTGGACATTTGAGTTTTCCAATTTTTTTTTGGGTCAGATGGACGACGTATGGTCTTGCAAAAGCCAAATGACTCCTTAAAAATAAAAAAATATAAGATTAACTGTGAACATGGTGGTTGTTCTCTGGTAGTATAGGACTGTATGTCGGCCTTGAAAATGGGCCAGTTGGTGTTTATTGATGAAACTATGGATAGTCATGTAGAGATTTATCCATTTTGAAGAAAAATTCCCAGTCTGCACAGTTTCGAGGCGACAATTTTTTCGAAGTTTTATCGAAGGTTTTCCACAAAAATGATTCGAAGTCGATATTATATACACTCGATATTTTAACGTTTCTCGAGCTCATATTTTTATTGAAAAATTAATCGACTCCGAAATGATTTCCGATCTACATTTTAGGAATTCTCGTATTTGTTGTTCCATCGAAAAAAAAATACTTTTTTTCGATATAACATCGAGTTTTAGTTTTATTTAGTTTAAAAAAAATTCCACAAATTTAAAAAAATTATATCTAACATCAGAACAATAAAAAAAAAATAAAAAAAAAAAATCCGCGACCGGGGTTTGAACCACGGTCATAAAACTACAAATCATAAGCTGCAGAACCTGCTAACCAACTAGGCCATACACAACTTGAAATTTGTTTGTACTAATATATATTTTGAAATAAAAATATTTTCAAATTATGAGAAGTATGTCAAAACAAAATAAAATGAATATAAAAACAGGGTAATTCAAATAATAATAAAAAATATAATTTAAGGGCAATTCAAATAATAATAAAAAATTCAAATTTTAGTAAAAGTAATTTTAAAAAAGTACTTTTATGATCAAACTTTGGCTGAAGGAGTAAGGCGTTCCACCAGTAAACTGGGAGTTCTGAGTTCAAATCTCAAGTGAGGCAGATAAAAATAGTAATTAGTAAAAATTAAATTTAAAGAATAAATAAATTAAATTAGTAAAAATTTGTTAATTGTAAGTAAGTAGTAGTAAGTAATAAAATATTTTTTTTTTTGTAATTTTTACCGTTTTTAAAACAATTAACTAAATTATTAAAAAAACAAATGTATCGAAATTCATGAAATTTTCGATTAAAAATCGAATCGAATCCTGTACGAACACTCGATTCTATATCACCTTGCATGCCACATAGGAAAACACGCTTTATATCGACATTATATCGAACTCGATATCAATGAAATTCTTAGAGAAAACGATTCTTTTCCGAATCGATATCGACTCATTTTGCATACTGGGTTAACATGCCAGTGCTGAACAAATTTGGCTACCGCGAAATGGGTTTTACTTCCAACGTGATAATGAGCCAAAACACTCAGCTTTTGACATTAAAAAGTGGGTTTTATACAACACCAAGCATCTGGCAGCACCACCCCAAAATCCCGGCAAGTATCCTGTCAAAAATCTTTGTTCTCATTTGGACGTAGTTTTTATTGAAATGTTGTAACACAACATTTCAATAAAAACTACTTTAAAACAAGCATTGGAAGAAGAATGATGCAAAATTCCTCTTTAAAAATTTTGGAATACAGTGGAATTAATGCCCAGACGTCTGGAATTAGTTTTGGCTAACAAAAAATACCATTTAAAATATTAAAATTGTTAATTTTTTTAATAAATTAAAAAAAAAGATTTAGTAAAATTTAAAAAGCAAAATGCTTTTGTGAGCTGGAAAATGAGTGACGATTTGATATTTTATTAAAAATCTCATGCATGAAAAATTAAAATTAAGTGTTTAAAAATTCAGAATTAAAGATTCATATGGAGTTCACACTAGCGATGTTAAACAAGTTGTTCAACAAAACACCAGTAGCAGAATAAAAACGAAATGGACACAGAACAAATACTTTTTTAAACATCTCACTCTTGAACAGTTCAAAACAGCAAGTGTGAACGCCGTATAATCTGCCCTTATTTAATATTCAATAAAACATATATTAATTTTTAAAAATAAATATATTTTTATAGCGTTTTTTTATTAAATTTCATTATTTTTTGCATAGGCAAAATACTTTTGTGATACAGTGTATGTAGCTTTGACCCAATTTTGTATGGTTATAAAATTAACCAGACTGGTACTTTTAGACATAATCTAAAGGGTCTCCGATAAAAATTTCAGTGCGTTACACGCGAAATACTAGTAAGAATTTTACATCTTTTTTGATAAACTGTGACAACCCAATGCATTAGTGGGTTAGCTTCAACCACAAGCTGTAAACTATTTTGTAATCTTATTGGGTGTATGATATCATACTCAGTTTTATTTTTGAAGTGAGATTGTAAGGGTTAGATTTATATATACATATATGTATTTCCAAATACATACACAAAAATATTTATATATTTTTTTTTTGCTAAATTCATTTACCATTTGACAAAGACTTGTGCACGCGTTCCTCCGTCTAAGAAAAGCTAATGCACAGCGAATGGATTTTGAACGATGACACGTGTCGCATGTGGCCACTGTGCAGCTATTTGTTTGGCGATGGCGGTAATGTTAAAGTGCGTCGTAATAAGTGTCAATTTGCGTGTTTCTTGTGCACTGACTAATAAACTACTTGCCGAATCGATAAAATCTGCTTTTTTGTAGCACTTTATTTTTAAATTTAATGATTGTCTCATTTATTGGGTATGTTTCCCAGCATATTTTTTTTGTTAAAATTTTTGGTGTGGAAAGAAGATTTTCCTATAAGTCGTGTTAATTTTTAGAAAATCATCGTGATGTACCTTAAGAAAATTGGTTTAATGTAATCATTAAGATGGACCATATTATTATTTTTTTTTTCGATTTTCCAAAATCTGAGCCCAGTTTTGTAAAAAACAAAAAAATTCACAAAAATTTTTGCTTGATTAAGGCAAAATAAACAAGTAAGAGTGTTAAATTCGGCTGTGCCGAATCTTTTATACCCTCCAACATGCAAAAAAAAAAAAATTGCAGGGACGTTTTCTTTTTTTGGGGGGGGGGTCGAAAATGGTAATTGGGGGGGGGGCAAATTTCCTCTCGAATATGTGTTTAAAAATTCATTCTTATGCTTTATGCACTAAAAAAATACAAGTTTATTATTATTTAAAAAAAAAAAATTATTCCACGCCCATAAAAGGGGGGGGGGGGCGAACCGAAAAAACGACATTATCTAATTCTCTGGGTCCAAATGCAGGACTTTGAACTTTTTGTAGCATAAAAATGTTGCATTTGTTAAACAAAAACACAAAAAATGTAAAAAAGTGGAATTTTTCATGGGTTGGTTTAGTTCTCTAATGGGGAACTTTTTCTTCCTTGGTCCGATTTTGCCCATTTCCGAACTTAACCTGCCTAGGAATATAAGACATATTCGTGCCAAACTTGGGGAGTCTAGGTCTTTTATTTTGGACTGTATCGTGTCCTCTACAGACGGACAGACGGACGGACGGACATCGCTAGAATGTCTTAGAATCGATCACTGATCAATAAAATATATACTTTGTAGGGTCCTAGACCGATATTTCAATGCGTTACACACGGAATGACAAAGTGAGTATACCCCAATACTAAGGTTGGAGGGTATAAAAATATAAATTACATAAATGTGTCTTGCTTTACATCATATTTAGTAATTTTGATGCGCTGAACACAAATATCAAAAAAATCGGCTTAAAGGTTTTCGAGATACATATAGCTAAAATTTAAAAAACGGTGCTTTTTCTACGGTAAAGATTTTTTTTAAAAATAATCTCAAAATTTCAAATAGCGATATCTCGAAAACCGTTCGACCGATTTTAAAATTTGTTGATATTCGTGTTCACCTCATCAAAATTAATAAATATGATTTATCGGAAGATCTTTTTTTTAAATTTGCTACAATTTCGTTCTCACAAACCAAATTCGACCATGCGGCACAGCAATTTGTAACCGATCGAGATAATATATACACTCAAAAAAATAAGTTAGTAGATTTACTAATTTTTTTTTGCTAACGCTAGTTAGCTAACTTTTAGCAAATTTTTAGTTGAGATTAGCATGTTAGCAAAAATTTTTGTAAGCTTCATTTAGCACATTAGCAATTTTAAACAAACTTTGAACTAATTTCTTTTGCTAAATTGAGTTGACTACATTTTTACAAGATTTTTTGCTAATATTAGCAAAATAAATGGTAATTTTTTTTTATTTTCAGAAAACTTAAAATGGCGCTATCTCGGAAACTAAGCCAGATAGAGCAAAATGGAGGCCATTTTTGGTTCTCGGGTTAGTATCGCCGGTCCTCTCAACATATGTGAACCTTAATAGGCCCTAACTTTGGATCCAAAAAAGTTAGCATTCCCGAAAATTTTAAAATGCTCATATCTCGGTAAATATTGCCGACACAACAAAAAGTCCAAAAGCGTTTTTGTAGCTCTCAACACGTATAACAAGACCGCAAAATAGTCAAAAGCTCTCCGAATAATATTTTTGAAGTTATCGAGTTTTTCAATTCTCAAGACCCCAGTGGTCCCCTATAATCACGTATCTCAAAAACTAAGCAAGGTAGAGCGAAACGGACACAAATTTTGGATCAAAAACTATGACGGTTTTTAAGTAACCCAACTAGGTCTAGGCTCATCGGGGTCTGGACCTATCGGGTCCGAACACAATGGGGTTCTCAGATGTGTATAAACTAAGTTCAAAAAAAAAAAATTGGTTAACTAATTATTGGCAAAACATTTTTGCTAACTTTAGCAAAAAAATTGTGGGTTCAAAATCAGCAAATTTTCTTGTAGGTTTACAAGCTTTTTTTGCTAACATTACAGTTTTTTTTTTTGAGTGTATGTATTTATACCCTACACCACTCTGTGGTACAGGGTATAATGAGTTTGTGCTGATGTTTGTAACTACCCGAACTATTGGTCCTAGACCTACCTTCAAGGATACCGATCGACTCAGAATTACTTTTTGAGTTGATTTAGCGATGTCCGTCCGTCCGTCCATCTATCGGTTTAAGCACAATACAGGTCGCAACTTTCAATCAATTGGCCTGAAATTTGAAACTTAAGCATCTTTTGGACTAAGGACGAAGCCTATTGAAATTGGAGAAAATCGGTCCATGTTAAGACCTAGCCCCCATACAAACGCCCACTTTGGATTCGGCTTAAATGACTCTTATAACCGTGTTATAGTAGATATCGCAGGTAATCAAATTTTATATGCACAAACCACCATTCCAAATTTCAAAGGAATCGGATCAGTCCTTCTGGTAGTCCTCATACAAACCGCCCTCCCGATATTCACATAATTCCCTCAAAATTCACAAAAATGGAAATAATTGATAAAAATTTTATTTTTATAATTGGTAAGAACTTTTAAAATTACTTTAGTAACCTAACAAAATCGGAATATAATTTCCCCATTTTTGGACTAGTCCCCCATATAAAAATTTCGACCGATGTTTAGTTAAATCGGTCTATTGACAAAAAATAAACTAATTCCATTAAAATTTGATCTGTAGTGCGATTCAGTAACTTTTTTAACGATATTATCGATATCGTTAACTAACGAGAATTGTCGGTTGTTTTAACGAAAATGTAATTCTATATTTTTTGCTTAACGATTTTTTTCGGTTGATTGTATGTATTTTAAATACTACCGACAAATTTCGGTAGAAACAAAAAAATGTCAAAAAATTAAATTAAAAATTTGAAAATTTCAATAAAAAGTTTAGAAAATAAAATAAAAATGGACAACAACACTGTAAGTTTTTAGCAAATTTCTTGAAATTGCATAAATTAAATTGAATTTATTTGCAGAAAAAAGTACGTGGAGCTCGAGCCACACCAACCCAATTAGCGTCTTTTATTTCTTTTTTGGAAAGCGAAAAAGGATTGGCTGAAGGTAAATTTGCTGCACAACATGGAAAAGATGAGGCAAAAAAAAGTGGTGACAAATAGCGGAAGAACTTAATTGCCTTCCGGGTGCCACAAAGAGTGCTGAACAATGGCAAGTTGTAAGTATTAACAACAAGAAATAGATATTTTTGGTGTTTAAATTTAGCATATAAAATATTTAATCGTTAAATTAAATTTTGGCACCTTAATGATAAAATTTTTGGTTTGGAGAGATGTAAAATCAAAAGTCTCTACAAAGTTTAAAACACTTCGACGAGAAAGGAATGCAACAGGAAATCGGGAGTCATCAATTTCTTCACTCACTGAATTTGAGATACGTGTGGTGAACTTAGTTGGATTGGAGTATATGGAAGGAAATAGTGGTTGCCCCGATAGTATGGTACGCACCAAAGTGTATAACATTGAAAAGAGAATTTTAGCCAATATTTAAGATTTCTAAAAATAATGTATAAATATTTTTTAGGAAGCAAATAATTCACAATGTACAGAGCCCTTGGTTTTAAATGAGCCCTTAATTGATGATGTAAACGAGACAGAAAATGAGAGTTGTGTAATTATTAACATTCCACAAGTTGCATCCACATCGATGTTGAACCCAACAACATTAGGCACAGAGTTATCGTCATCTTCGAACCCAAGAAAGCAATCCAACAGATCGTTACCGACTCAACCACCAAAAAAACGAATTAATAAGGATGACGCATTAAAAACAGAATTTTTGAAGATTGCCAAAACTCAGGCCGATGCTTTAATGGTAAAGATTAATATTTCTAAAAAAAAATTGACTGCATTATTTAAAAAAAAACTTGGAAATTTTTTTGTAGAAAAGTCTCAGATTCTGAGTCATGTTTTCTACAGAAAATGTCTTACATTCCAAGATATTTTTTCTATAGATGAAGTCTCAGATTCTAAAACATTTTTTCTATAGAAAAAGTCTTAGATTCTGAAAATTTTTTTCTTTAGAAAAAAGTTTTGGTTCTTATACATTTTTTTCAATACAAAATGTCACAGATTTTGAGACATTTTTCTATAGAAAAATTCTTAGATTCTGATACATTTTTTTTTATAGAAAAAGTCTCAGATTCGGGGACATTTTTTCTATAGAAAAATTCTCAGATTCTGAGACATTTTTCTATAGAAAAATTCTCAGATTCTAAACCATTTTTTCTAAAGAAAAATTCTCAGATTCTGAGACATTTTTTCTATAGAAAAATTCTCAGATTCTGAGGCATTTTTTCTACAGAAAAATTCTTAGATTCTGCGACATTTTTTCTATAGAAAAATTCTCAGGTTCTGAGACATTTTTTCTATAGAAAAATTCTCAGATTCTGAGACTTTTTTCTATAGAAAAATTCTCAGATTCTGAGACATTTTTTCTATAGAAAAATTGACAGATTCTGAGATATTTTTTCTATAGAAAAATTCTCAGATTCTGAGACATTTTTTCTATAGAAAAATTCTCAGATTTTGAGACATTTTTTCTATAGAAAAATTCACAGGTTCTGAGACTTCTTATTCTATAGAAAAATTTTCAGATTCTGAGACATTTTTTCTATAGAAAAATTCTCAGATTCTGAGACATTTTTTCGATAGAAAAATTCTCAGATTCTGAGACTTTTTTTCTATAGAAAAATTCTCAGATTCTGAGACATTTTTTCTATAGAAAAATTCTCAGATTCTGAGACTTTTTTCTATAGAAAAATTCTCAGATTCTGAGACATTTTTCCTATAGAAAAATTGACAGATTCTGAGACATTTTTTCTATAGAAAATTCTCAGATTCTGAGACATTTTTTCTATAGAAAAATTCTCAGATTCTGAGACATTTTTTCTATAGAAAAATTCTCAGATTCTGAGACATTTTTTCTATAGAAAAATTCTCAGATTCTGAGACATTTTTTCTATAGAAAAATTCTCAGATTCTGAGACATTTTTTCTATAGAAAAAGTCTCAGATTCTGAGACATTTTTTCTATAGAAAAATTGTCAGATTCTGAGACATTTTTTCAATAGAAAAATTCTCAGATTCTGAGACATTTTTTATATAAAAAAATTCTCAAATTCTGAGACATTTTTTCTATAAAAAAAATTCTCAAATTCTGAGACATTTTTTCTATAGAAAAATTCTCAGATTCTGAGACATTTTTTCTATAGAAAAATTCTCAGGTTCTGAGATTTTTTTTCTATATAAAAATTTTCAGATTCTGAGACATTTTTTCAATAGAAAAATTCTCAGATTCTCAGATTCTGAGACATATTTTCTATAGAAAAATTCTTAGCTTCTGAGAAATTTTTTTATAGCCAAATTATCTGAAATAAGTGTTTTATGTATCTTACAAATATATATTTTTTGCTTTTAGACCCTTGCAAATGCCCAGAAGGAACAATGAACAGCAAATTTATTAATTGCTGAAAGCTTGACAAAAATAGCAAACGCATTAATATCCCAAAAGAAAATTGAAGATGCTCTATTGGAAATAAAAAATATGGTTAGCTTGAATAACAATGTGTTTAATTAATTTGATTTATTTGAGTTATAAATGAATTTAAAAAATTTTGAATAAATATTTAACTAAAATATTGAGAAATTATTTGGTTCTGCACACGACGAGCTACTGCTAGTGTTGGAAGTGGTTCAATATTTTCTATTTCATTTGCAGCGATTTCGTTATTAACCATGTCTTCTAAAATATTGTTGCTGTAGTGCATTTTTATATTTTGGAGTACTGTACATGCGTTAACTAATTTTCCAGAAAACGTTGGATCATATTGTAATGTTCTATGCTTTGAAACACATCTCCATGTTGACTTTAGAACTCCGAACGCTCTTTCAATACAATTACGAGTTTTGCACAAAGCTTCATTATATAAAAACCTTGGTGTTCCAGAAACTTCGCGAGGCAACGGAGTCATAAGCCAGGGTTCAAGCGGGTATCCCATATCACCTAAAAATTGCTAATAGTAGATTTCCAAAAAAAAAAAAATCTGTCCAAAATCCCCAGCAATTCGGAATGTAAATTACATGGTTTTAATTATTACTAAAATAAAACTTTTTTAAAAATAATTAATGGGCATCACTGATTACATTAACTGCGGATTTAAGAAAAAAATTCATTGGCTCCACTTTCAGAATCTGATATTTTCTGTGTAAAAACTTGGATATTGTGATGCGTTGTAATATACTGAACCAAATTTGCTGAGGATTTTTTTAATGCTTTTTGTATACTTGACATGTAATATTATATACCTATTAAAAATGTTCTTCTCTCTCCCCTATTAAATTCACTTTCCATGACAGTTCTCACAGGACTCAAACTCCATATGTATGCATCATGTCTTCTGCCAGGGAATTTTGCATTGACATTCAATATTTTTAATGTTGGATCGCATATCATTTGAACATTTAATGAGTGATAATCGTGATGGTTTATATACGATCCCTCGTGTATTGTTGGCGCAATAATTGATACGTGTGTACAATCAATCGCTCATATGCAGCCTTCAAAAGGATATGATGAGTTTCTAAAGACTTCCTTGGCATAGTTTCGTTCAAGAGTAGTCGTTGGAAATTTTACCCATTGTCCAAGAAGATTATTGTTTATAGCATCGGTAACTCTATGCAAGCATCTACTTACAGAAGACTGGCTAAGCGAAATACCCCACTGCTCTCCTACTGGTCGTTGAAAACATCCGGTTGCATAAAAGCGTATTGCAGATAAAACCTTTTATTAAGTAATTTCAACTGATTACTTTACATCTAGAAAAAGGTGATTTTAACTTACTTGCTTATCGGGTGATATTCCACTTATTCTACTATGGGATAAATTGTTTTCCAAGGCATCAGTAACATCAAAAATTTGGTTTTTACTAAGTCTGTACAACATCCTAAACTCGTTATCAGACAAATCAAATGGCTCTTCCATTTGCCGAAGTATTCTTCTCTCCAAACGTCTAGACTGGAAACTATTTTGGTTTAACGTGAAACCAATGTACTCAAAAGCCATTTGCAATAAAAATTGTTATTTTTTTTGCAATTTTTTGTTTAAAAATTAATATTTTTTTATTTTAACAACAGTTTTTTTTTGTCGTTAGCCTACCGATATTTTTTGAAATTTAACGATTTTAAATAACGACAAAACTCGGTAACAACATTTATAGAATCACATTTAACGACAATTGTAGATAAGTATCGATTTTTGACAATTTAACTACCGATTTTTGTCGTTAAAAAGTTAGTGAATTGCGCTACTGATTGTGTTTTCTACACTATATAAAGATCTAACAAGACAGATCCAATCGGTCCATTTTTGGACCTGGGATCCATTTATCGGAAAGGAGTGGTCTAGGGTATCATATGGTCGGTATTGACCGACTATAACTTTCTTAGGTTAGGTTAGGTTGTAAGTGGCTGCTGACGTTTTACGTCAACACACGTAGACTCTGAGGTCCATTGTGATACCACGGGACCGTAATAGGTTTCCCTACTAGTCCCTGTCGTTAAACCAGTTTGAGCTTCTTATGAAACTCCTTAGATGTTGATTTTTGACATCCGACAAATCAGAAAGATCGTACAGCTCCCTAGATCCCAGTGAAGCAAGTCTCTGACCAGAAAGTGCCGGGCAATGGCAAATAAAGTGTTCGATAGTTTCCAACTCCTCTTCATCCATGCAACTTCGGCAAAAGTCATTCGACGGCACATTTAACCGCTCTGCGTGCTTCCCAATAAGACAGTGTCCGGTAATTATAGAAACCACCGTCGAAATCTCTCCTCTTGGAAGCGATATCAGCTCACTTGTGCGCCCCTGATTAAGAGAAGGCCAAATCAGTCGTGTTGTATCACACGTCCATCCATTTGCCCATCTTTGATTGGTCTCCGTCGCAGAACAAAGCCGTAGGTTTTGCTTGCAAGTTTCTAGAGGCATACCAACACATTCCAATTCTGTTGGAACCAGTAAGGTAGTTCCTAGTCTTGCAAGCTCATCGGCTTTGCAATTCCCTGGAATGTCTCTGTGCCCTGGGACCCATATGAGTCGTATGTTAAACTGCTTGGCCATCTCATTTAAAGACGTGCGGCAGTTAAGGGCAGATCTTGTTTTCAGAAACATTGAATCCAGGGACTTCACCGCGGTTTGACTGTCAGTATAGATGTTGACTGCGGTTGTAGACAAGACATTGCAGCTCAACCAGTCAGCCACTTCCTTTATTGCCAGCATCTCTGCCTGGTAAACACTGCAATGATCTGGCAATCTTCGAGCCAGGCTCAATCCAAGCTCTTCCGAATAGACTCCAAAGCCCACTTGCTCGTGCAGCCTCGATCCATCTGGGTAAAAATTTATGGTGGCTCCACTACCCGGAATGCCCCCCATCCAAGACTCCCTGGATGGTATCATAGTGGTAAAGTGGCGCTCAAAGAGGGAGCACAGTCCACATTTTGTGGTATTGTTATCTTCTTTAAGATCGCGCTATGGCCACAATCGCTGCTCCTCCATTGCAGCGTGCTATTAAGTCGAATTGCCGACGCAGCCGCATACTGCTTGTTTTTTTTTTTTATCTTAACTTCACACAAAATTGGCCTCCGATTTTGAAACGTACGAGTTTTTAGTTTTACCATACATAGGAGGTCTACCCTAGTAATCATGTATACAAAAAAAAGTACTCAACATACATCATTAGAGGTATGTAGAGTCTTGTTGCCAGCCCTGGCAATGTAGTAAAAGAGTACTTCTTTCAAAAAATACATGTACTTTGAAAAGAAATTTTGAAAAGTGCTCTTTTACCACCAGTGCCAGGGCTGGCAAGCAAGACTGTGAATACCACTATTGAGTTTTAAAAAATTAATAGGTAATGTAACAGCCTTCAAAATGGCATGCGACGTGAAATTAAAGATTCTTGTTACAACCTTAATTTTTAACACATCAAAAATATTTATGAATAATGATATTTTTCTAATTTCGTCAATCGCCGGGCAAATTATGGTACGTTTTTGTCTAAAAACTTTATTTTTTTAATTTTTAGCCAAATCGGACAAAATTAACCAGTGCCTTTGGGGGTTAAAGCAATATTTTGTATTTTTTTTAAAGCAGCTTTCAAAAATAATAATTGCAAACTTTATTGCGATTGGTGCATGACCTTTTTTGACATTCGCGAAAAAGTAAAAACATTTTTCTTCTTAATTTGTCATGTCCTATGTGCCTGTTCTATGCCAATTTTGATATATATATATCTCAAAAGTAACGAAAAATTGTACTTAATGTAAGTATAATTGTTTTTATCCAGAAGAAAAATATTTTTTTTTAAAATAAGTAAAACTTTCCTTAAACTTGCGGATTATTTGGACATGTATTTAAAACAACAAAATAATTTAATAAATATTGATGAACAAAAAAAACAAGGCTAATTTTCAAATTCAATTATTCATGAAGAATCGCTTCTAGTATTGACCGACCGACCCACCGACTAAGACTTTCAATCACTGTGTGTGTATTGCAGTTTACACCCCACTCTTGCAGATGTCCTTTTGAATTGTCGTTGTTTTCTATTTACCACTCAACCTCTACGATGATTTATTGTAATAATTATTCCATTATTCTAACGTTTGACATTTTCACTAACAAAAATGATGAAGTGCACGCATCAGGGATGGCAAAGTTGGAACAATCGTACTATTTGTATAAAAGAAATTTATATATTCTTCACTTGATGTATTTTTTCTGTTCTTTTTTTATTACAAAAACCATATTTTCGTAAGCTACTTTATGTAATATTCAAAAAAAAAAAAAAAAATAAAAAAATAATTTATCATCCTTGGCATACGTTGTTCACTTCTTATTGACTCCATGTCTTCCTATGAAATAACGGAAGGAAGTCTGTATATAAAAAAAAAAAAACATTGTGGCAGTCGTGTGTCAAGCGTTTGGCTTCAATTATACATGCAGACAAAAATGTTATATTTTTTTATTAACATACAAAATCCCATTAAGCCGCACTCTATTGCCATTTTATATCACATCATATTGTTAACATGTTTTTTAGAATACAAGTTTTTGGTGTATCATCATAATTGTTATTGAATGAAAATTATATTTGTGCATAACTTTTGGAAATTTTTTAAAGATACAGGACATAGGAGCAAGAGTTTCGATTTTTGCCCGTTTATAAATTTTAGTAAGATATGGGACGCTCTAAAGGAAGTCCTTAAAATTATTAAAATTTTTTATATCCTCAACCTCAGAACCATTTTGTCTTTCCGTATGTAACACATCAAAATATCAGTCGGGGACCCCATAAAGTATACAAAAATGTATATTATTGATCCATGGTCGATTCTAAAGTTTTATGTGAATGTGCGTCTGTCGGTTTGTATAAGGTTAGGTTAGAGGGGGCGGAGTCAAAGACTCCTCACATAGACCGGATGGTCCATAGCGAAACCACAATAATTCCTCAGCGACGCTGATAAGATGTATAAGACACGATGTAGTTTAAAAACAAGTAAAAATGTTAAATTCGGCCTTGCCGAATATAGTGATACCCTAAACAATTTCAAAAAGATTATTGCAAAAAACTTTATTTAAAGGAAATTACTTTTGAAAAAAACATTTTTTTTGGAAAAAAAATTTCCGCGAAAAAAAAATTTTGGTAAAAAAAATCCGCGATATTTTTCTTTTTTTGTCAAAAAATATGTTCGTACTTGTTTAAATACCCTTTGGTGTTCAATTATGTTCACATATGTCAAATATGTCAACCAGAAGCCGAATTAAAGCATTTTGTATTTTTAGGTTATGTTGAATGTACTGAAACTTTTTAGGTGTGCTTACATTTTCATTCATAACTTTTGAACCGCTGAACCGATATCGCTCAAATGCAATACCAAACTTCTCGGGAGAACTTCCAATAAATGTGTTAAGTTTCAGTCATCTCTGTGCAATATTTTGTCCGTGACAGCATTTTCCACAAACAGACAGACAGATGGACAGACGGACATCGCTAGAATGTCTTAAAATCGATCGGGCATCATGAATATATATACTTTATGGGGTCCCAGATCGATATTTCGATGAGTTACAAACGGAATGACAAACTTATATATACCCTCTATCACTGAGTGGAGGGTATACAAATTAGAGTTGTCACATATTCGTCTATTTAAAAAACCGGTTTTCGAATACTTCGAATAACCGCCTTTTAAGAAAATCGGTTTTTCGGTTTTGTAACTAAAAACCGGTTTCAAATAATCGGTTTTTCGGTTTTTTTAAATTATTTTTTTAATAAAAAAGTAAAACAAAACAATAAAGGAAAACAAAGCAATCATGTCCGTTTGTATAAAACACAATTCAGTTTAAAATAAAAAAATACTAGACCTCTGAAATTTGGCACAAATATGTCTCATGGTCATAGGCCGACTACGTTCGTAAATGAACAAAATTGGACCAGGGGGAAAAAAGTTCAACCTTGAAAAACTGAGGCAATCTCAGAAAAACGACACTTTTTAACATGTTTCTTTGTATTTTTGTAAAACAAAAGAAACATTTTTATGGTAGAAGAAGTTCAACGTCTATCACTTGGACCCAGGGGATTTAAAAATTTAGTTTTTTAGGCTCGTCCCCTTTTGTGGGCGTGCATATAAAAAATAGTTTAACTAATGATAAAATTGTATTACTATATCGCCAAAAGCATTAAAAATTAACTTGAAAACATTTTCACATTCCAAAAAAAAATCGAACCTGCAAAATTTTTACTTTTTTTTACTTTTTGCATGTTGGAGATTATAATAGATTCGGCACAGCCGAATTTTTTTTAATTTTTATTAAATAGTATTTAAAAAATGATACTGTTCAAATGATTTGGGAACATACGATTTCTCAACTTAGTTTTTAAAGTGGATGATACTGATAAAACACATTCACTAATCGTTGAGGTTGGGTTATGGGTGTATGAACTTGGTTTTTTCAAGATACAGGTTGCTAACTTTATTAGGGTTTTTCTATGGGAATTATGATAAATTCAAAACTTTTGGTTAAAGCTATCGAAATTTTCATAGAAAAACCCTAATGAAGTTAGCAACTACACTCAAAATAATCACTCTGTTAAATTACAGAGATACTCTGCCGAGCCAGCAGAAAATACCATAGATTTCCAACCAGCAAGATTTTTTGTTATTTTACAAAGACAACTCTGTAAAATGATTTCGATAAAAAAAAAACTGTAAATTTACAGAATTATCTGTAAAATATTGATAAAACCGAAAGAATTTTTCCCAAAAAAACTCTGTAAATTTACAAAGTTTTAGTTAAATTAAAATTATTTTTTTTTTTGTAAATTTACTTTTTTATTTTTGTTAATATTACGAGTTTTTAACAAGTAACTCTTAAAATTTACCAGTTTTTATTGTAATTTAATGGTGTTTTCTTTTCTGGCAAAAAATGTGCCTTTTTTTGCATTTCGCCCCAAAAATTATGTTTTTGTGTTCTTTTCTAAAAAATGTCAACCCTTATAAAGAATATCGTGTTCTTTTCTAAAAATGTCTGCCCTATAAAGTGCAAAAAAGTTGCACTTTTTACCCCGTAAAAAATCACAAGGTTGAAATTGCCTTATACAACAGCTGACTTTTTATGTGTTATTTTCTCAAAACAGCTGTTAAAAAATACAGGGCAGAGTATTTCTGGATGTTGTGTTCTATTCCAGTCAAATAAAATGCAAGTTTTTGAAGGTGTGAGTTAAACATTTTAAAAATGTATACCCTAAAAAGGCAAACATTTTTTTCAGAAAAGAAATCACCATAAGACAATTTAAGTGATTTTTATTTATACAGAGCAATACACACAAAAAAAAAATATAAAAAAATTGTGTACGTTTTGGGGATAATACAACCTATAAAGTTGTTTTGGATAATTTACCTAAGTTTTTTAGAGCAAAAACTTTGGTAAGTTATCCAAAACCACTTTATAGGTTGTAATTAAACCAAAAACTGGCACAATTTTTTATTTTTTTTTTTTGTGTGTATGTAAAATTACAAATGAAATTTAGTAGTTTGGTTACGAAAAAAAAAAATATTTTTCTAAAATCCGTATTTTAACAAAAAAAACTCTGTTTATTGTCTGTAAAAAAGAGATTACAAAGTAAAAAGTAAAATTACAGATAAAATTTTGTTTTTCGGTCAAAAGAAAATACAAAGTATTTTCTTAAAATCTGTATTTCGACAGATAACTTTGTCAAATATCTGTCGAATTGAGATTACAGTAATTTTACAGAGTATTTAACAGAGTAATTATTTTGAGTGTAGTTACTTGAAAAAAAGGAAGTATCATACGCCCATTACTTTTCAGTAGTTTGGAAGGTAGATAAATTATCTAAAAAATTTATCTATGAAGTATCTAGTTAAAATCCTCTTTCAATTCAGGATTTTGAATTTTTTTTCAAGGTATAATTAAACTGTTCTTCAAAGTTTTGAGATGGCTACTAAAAAACGACATTGAATGCAAAATAACAAAAAAAAATTAAATATAAAAAAAGTCGATTATTCGAGACCAAAAAATCGGTTTCTCGAATACTTCGAAAACCGGCCTTTTTAAAAAACCGGTTTTAAAAAACCGGAAAATAAGAAAAAAATCGATTTTTCGAATACTTCGGAAATCAGTTTTGACAACTCTATATAAAAATACTACGCGAGCAGAAATTTATGACGGGTAAAAAAAAATAAACAAAAGATCCACAATGCCCTTGTTAAGTTATACATAGAAGATTTTTCTAACTTGCAAAAAATTAACAATTTTGATTACAAAAATTTTATTTTAAATAAAAAACCTTTTTTTGTCATTTTTGTAAAACAAAATACTAAAAATTTTTTTGAGTCTAAAATTATATTGGTCCCAGACCCACTTTTAGCGATGTCTGTCCGTCTGTCTGTCCATGTAAACGTTGTAAACACGATACAGGTCGCAATTTTTAAATAATTGACTTGAAATCTTAAACTTAATCCTCTTTTAGCCCAAGGAGCTTATTGAAATTGGAAAAAATCGGTCCATGTTTAGACTTACCCCATACAAAGATCCTCTTTAATTTTGGCTCAAATGACTCTTATAACCGCACAGAAAAAAATTTCAGCTATAAAAATTCAATTACCAATAGTAATCAAAAAATAGAAATGGTTTCAATTACTTTAATGTTCAAATTTAGATTTTTTCCTATTTTTCAAACAAAAACAAAAACAAAATAAATACCCACAAGTTTTTTCTATATGTGGGACACTAACATCTATACAGTAAATAGATGCTAATATCGTGAGAGTGTGTGAAGTTTTTGATATATTTGTTTTTCTTTTGCTTATTCGTTTTTAAATAACAATAAAGTTCAAAAACATGCAAGTACGGTGATAGCCTGGTGGTATAGTGTTGTGCTTAAAATGCGTTGTAGCGTTGGTTCGATTCCGCACAGATGCTTGATTTTTTTTTTTTTATAAAACCTAAAACTTTTTTTTCATATGTATATGTGTGTCTGATTCTATAAATAGATTTACAGAGTTGTTAAAATGCTACTTGTTGCTTGAGATTCTATTAATAGATTCTTTTTTTACAGAGATGTTAAAACGCAACTTTTTTTTGTATATTTTATTCATTTGTATAATATCAGTAAAGTTCGCTATTAATTTAAGACGGCTGTGGCCTGGTGGTTGTGTCTTGTGCTTTAGACTCCGGCGTCATTGGTTCAAATCTCACAACATTTTTGTGTAAATTTTTTTTTTAAATAAAAAAATATAAAACTAAAATTAAAAAGTAATCAAATACGGAAAAACGAGTATTTGAAAACAATTCAAATACTCAGCTATTAATTTAGTAATTGGTCCAAGCATTTTCGTGCTCGGAGGAATTTCAAATACTAAAGTAATTGAATCAGCAGTTTTAGTAATTGAAATCAGTTTTCAATTCTTTCTGTGCGTATTATAATAGGTATCTTTTCGAAATTTGGCAGTTAAACATGTTTCGTCTTCACAAATCACTATTTCGAATTAACCATTAAAGTTATCGGACCAGTTCTTCTTGTAGCCCCCATAAAAACCATCTTCCCGATTTTCACATAAATCTTTAAAATTTCGTGAAAATTTAAAATATTTAATTAAAATTATGTTTGTGTATGTTAAAAGTGTACTTTAATGGCCTTATCAGAACTGATTATCATCGGACCGTTTCTGGACTTAGGTCCCATGAGAAAATTTCGGCCGATATTCAGTTAAAGCGGTTTATTGTCAACAAATAGAAGCCTATTTCACTCAAATTTGATTTATGAGTGTTTTTTACAATTATTAACGATTTTACAAATTATAGACACAGACTAATACAGACTCGACATAAGTGACAGCTTTCAAAAAAGTTGTCTTCAACCATATGGTTAATTTTTGTTAAATTATTCTACGAATTAGGTTAAAAAGAGAAAGCTAATATAACGCGCCATCAAAAAAAAAGATGCCAGATCGTTTTTAATTGTTTCACTCACTCCTAAGTCGTAGAAAGTGTTGCCATGTTAGCTTAAAACTAACTAAAAACCGCTCTGTTTTCTCCTAAAATCGCTTAGTTTTCCCCCAACTCTACTGTCGAGTCTGTGTATAGTCTGTGTTATAGATCTAATCGGTCCATGTTTGAATTGTGGCCCATTTTCCGGGAAACTCTGGTGTAGTTTTAATTTTTTTTTCTATTTTTTTTAAATCTTAATGTGATTGATGTGTAAACATAAACCCATTGTAACTAGATAATACTTCCTCCGCATCGATTTTTCTGCTAAACATTTTAGAAACTTAAAAATAATTCTCGGTTTAACGAACCAACTTAAAGTTTAGCTGTTTTGCCAATTATTTCCATAAGGACTCGGCTGGTCCCACGTAATAAGGTTAATATTAAATATACTTTGCTTGTAGCGAAATTCTCTTATATTGAACTATTTCTACTGATCCTACGGAGTTTGTTTTAACTGACTTTTACTTACTTCACATCCATTATTAGAGTTAATAAAGTTAATAAATAAATGAGTTAATAAACTTACCGATTAATAGACGATACACTAGGGACATTATCTTGAGAGCATATTCCTTCCGACAAAAGTCTGTCCCTTATTTCCCATGCAAACATTGTAGGATTCTCACGTTTATAATTAGCTATTGCATCAACTACAGGAGGTGTGGCCACTTTTGGCTTTGAGCCGCCAATAACCCCTGCTTTAAAGCTACCAGTCTCATAATATCTGCAAAAAAAAAAAATCCACAAAAAAGATAGTTATTAATACTTAATATAATATTTTATATGTACACATATGAACATTACGTTTTTTTTCGAAATTGTTGTTAAACATTTTATAAAACGAAATAAAAGAAAAGTAAAATGAATAAAGAGAAAAGTGAATTAATAATATGAGGTTTTTACTATAATAAAAACAAGTAAAAAAGTTAAATTCGGCTTTGCCGAATGTATTGATACCCTCCATAATTTAAAAAAGATTATTGCAAAAAACTTTATTTAAAAGAAAATTACTTATAGAAAAAAATTTGGAAAAAAAGTTTTGGCGAAAAAAAATTTGGTAAAAAAAAAATCCGCGATTTTTTATTTTTTTGTCAAAAAATATGTTCGTACTTGTTTAAATACCATTTGGTGTTTAATTATGTTCACATATGTCAACCAGCAGCCGAATTAAAGCATTTTGTATTTTTAGGTTATATTGAATATACCTGTATGGGGTCCTAGACCGATATTTCGATAAGCTACAAACGGAATGACAAACTTATATATACCCTCTATCACTATATGGAGGATATAAAAAAATTTAAAATTGCGTTAATATGAGTAGGCAGTAGGATAATGAATTATTCGACTTTTTTCAAAAACCGGTTTTCGAATAGTTCGAAAATGAGCATTTTTAAAAACCGGTGTTGGTTTTTTAAAATGACAAAAAACGGTTGAACCGGTTTTTTCGGTTTTTTGCAAAATAAGCTAAACAATGACGACCACGGCCATTATAAAGCAGAGATTATCAACAAAATCGGTCTACACCATTTCAAAGTCGAGTTCAAAAAATAAAAATTGTATTTAAGAAATTTCAAATTATATTTCAAAAATTTTTAATATGTTTTAAGCCCCTATGACACTACATTTTTTTTGTATTTTATTTTTTATTAATTGATAGAATGAAACAGCAAAAGAAGAAATGAAAAAGAAACATAAAATAAACAAACAAATAGTGATGATTACTTTTATTTAAATAAAAACCCGCTTAATAAATACCAAAAACCGTCAAAAAAACAAAAAAATCGCTTCATTTAATGAAAAACAGAAAAGTTGGCAACACTTAATATCATTCATGCGTAAATGTCAAAAAAAAATGTAAAATTTTTACATTTTTTTTGACATTCAATCATTTGATAACCAAATTTATCGATAACACAAGAATAATATTTGACGTTTACTGTTTTTGTTTAGTATGCTTTTACTATTCACACTTATTCAGATTTCCTATGGTGATATATTTGCACTGTTCACATAAATTCCATCAATACAAAAAAAATGTAGTGTCATAGGGACTTTAGAAATGTTCAATTTTATTTAAAAATGTTCTAATTATATTTCAGAAATTTTTATTTATATTTCTAAATATAACGAAAAATTTTTAAAGAAATTGAACTTTCTGCAAGCATTTTCAAATTTCAAATATAGTATTTCAACTTTTTTTTTGCAGAGACTTTAAATTAGCTAAGTTGGTCCTTTCGGGGTGATATAAAATAATATTTCGGACATAAATATTTGATAATATTGCAAATTTAATATTTCTAAAAAAGGGCGCCCCAGTAGGCTAGATGGTAGCGTGCTAGCCTATGAGTCTGGGGGTCGTGGGTTCGATTCCCACCAGAGGCCTTGGTCTGTTTCGTTACAACGAGACAATGGTCATAGTCACCCTTGTCGGTTAGGTTACTTTAGTATATGATTTGTAATTATATGTTAAAAATTCAATAAGTAAATAAATATTTCTATAAATTTGACTCAAAAAAACAGCGCAAAAGTTCCAAATTCAGCTGTTCTTAAAGTCTCTTCAAAAAACTTTAAAATACACATAGCGGTTTCGGTCGGAGCACCGACGATTTGGAAATCTTTGAAATACAAACGAACATTTTTAAATACAAATGCAATTTTGTGAAAAGCCTTTAGAAAATTTGGAAATACAAAAGAAAATTTTTGAAATACAATTGGAGTTTTATGAAAAGTATTTAGAAATTGTTATACCCTCCACTTAGTGATAGAGGGTATATATAAGTTTGTCATTCCGTTTGTAACTCATTGAAATATCGATCTGGGACCCCATAAAGTATATATATTCATAATGCCCGATCGATTTTAAGACATTCTAGCGATGTCCGTCTGTCTGGCTGTCTGTTTGTCTGTGGAAAATGCTGTCACGAACTAAATATTGCACAGAGATGACTGAAACTTAACATATTTATTGGAAGTTCTCCCATGAAGTTTGATATTGCATTTGAGCGATAACGGTTCAGCGGTTCAAAAGTCATGAACGAAAATATAAGCACACCTCAAAAATTTCAGTACATTCAACATAACCTAAAAATACAAAATGCTTTAATTCGACTTCTGGTTGACATATGTGAACATAATTAAACACCAAATGGTATTTAAACAAGTACGAATATATTTTTTGACAAAAAAAAAAATCGCGGATTTTTTTTACCAACATTTTTTTCGCGGAAATTTTTTTTTCAAAAAATTATTTTTTTTTTCAAAAGTAATTTCCTTTAAAATAAAGTTTTTTGCAATAATCTTTTTGAAATTGTGGAGGGTATCACTACATTCGGCAAGGCCGAATTAACTTTTTTACTTGTTTTTTTTTTTTTGTTTTTAAAAAAATTGAAAAGGATTAGGAAAATTCTAAATAAAGTTGATTTTAATTAACAATATTTAAACGTTTTAGAGAGTATGCGCATAAAATGTATTCAAACCTTAAAAAAACAACTCTCTTAAGGCCTCTACAGACGATTTAATATCATGTACAATCTGCATGTATTTTTATACAGTCCAAAATTTTATACAGTACATTTATGTATGCCATTTGTGGGAAAACGTCAAAAATATTGTGCGTCGTCTGTAGGTACCTTTACTTGTCCATTCTCTTCATTAGTTGTAACAATAAATTCAAAACATCAACAACTTTTAAAATACACATGCATATCAATGAAATCAACAATTTTTGACCATATTCAATTAAAATGAATTTTACTGTCATTTCGCGTTTTTGCAAAATGTGCAGATATGTGTAAGGATGTTTATACATTCAATTAACATGCATTAATAAATAGTGTATGGCTATGGATGTACAGTGCCGGTCAAAAAAATAGCACCAATGACAAAATCTCTATTCATCCAATTAAAACAAAATATTATGTGTGTATTCGTTCAAAGTAAATATGTAATACTCTTATACTAAGTATATACCCCTTAAATGTTTTTACTTTTTCCAAAAATTGTGGACGGTTCTTTTTTAATGATCGATATTTTAAAAAAATTCTGAATCAGTGCAGTCAATAAAATAGCACCGAATGACAAAATTTCATTAAAACAATTAATATTGTTTTAAATATTAAAATAAAAGTGTTAAACACTAAAGTAATATAGTTTTTATTTATAAAAAAATTAATTCATTACAAAATTTGATGTTTATTTTCATAAAAATAGGACGTGGAAAGCATTACACTCCTCAAAAACGTGCTTTTGTAAAAAATATGATTTCTGAACATAAACCATACTCTGAAAGAGGAAAATTGGTTGGATACGCTTATAAAATGTTTGGAAATTCAACAAAATTAACTTTAGAGCTTGAAAAACTTAGTCACAAGCGACGTTTGTCACCATTAGTGGTTAGGTGTTTGTAAAGACAATGGAAGAAAGACCCATTTACGGCAGCTCCAGAGCTAAAAAAGGACAGCAAATGGCGAAAATGTTCGTCAAAGATTACAAAACAACAACATTAACGCTTGTAGATTCGGAAAGTGCGCCTACTCTCACTTAAGCATGCTGCAAGTCCTTTGAAGTTTGCTACCAGTAACTCAGAATGACCAGCTTAAAAGTGGATCAATGTTCTATGGACAAATGAATCCATTGTTGTTTTATTTGGAGACATGGGACCACATACCTATGTCGGAAGACCCTAAAACGCGGAATTTAATCCAAAATTAGAAATAAAAATAACTTAAAATGGTGCTTATGGTGTGGGGGATATTTTCTTACTGTGGAGTGATTAGGGTGCTCCAAAAAAATGAAGTTGTTAAATATTGGCCGTAACTCCCCCTAGAAATATGCATTTGGGTGTAAAAATATGTTTTGCAAAATTATAGGGTAATCGGATGTGGGTAAGGCGTGCCGCATCGGCCCTGAAGTTTGAAAAACGGATTACAAGGGGAAAATATGACTTTTTTGTAATTTTCTCAATTTTTTTGATATTTTGAATAAAATTTGAATTCAAATGGTCACTGAATTTTGATTAAGAGTTAATTGTCTATCAAATAAGGTATTAAAAATAAAAATCGGTTGAAAATCAGCCAAGTTATTACAACTTCCCCAGGCAACTAACGTGTGTCAGGCCACTTAATCAAGGAATTCTAGCCCCATTTTTGAAATTTATTGAAATTATCTACTGTAAAAACATTTTTTTATTCTTCAAGTCCCAATGTACTATGAAGATAAATATTTTTCATTTTGCGTTTTGCTAACTTGTTTTAAATTAATGCTAAAGTGGTCTGAATTTTTCAAGACTATTTTCAAATCTCCAATTTTAAATTTTTATTTTTTTTTGTTAAAGAAATTTTAAAAATTGGACTATTGGAGTTTAAGGATTTGTTAAGCACATATAAAGGAATAAAAACCCCAAAAATTGTAGGGTTTGCTGTTTTCATTTGGGATTTACAATGATTTAATTTTGGCGGATTTCGAGAAAGCAGAGATTTTTGGCCATTTTTTAGCTTTTATTTTTTTTTTTGGTTTTTTTTACAAACTTCATATGTTTTGGACCGAATTATATCAACACGAGATAGAATACTTCAATTCGCAAAATTAGGGCGAAATGGAGATATAAAAAATTGCCCCTGTTAAGGGTCAAAGGTCAAATTTTAGAACATTTTGAATTTTTAAACATTTACAGATTTTCTGAGTGGAAATATATGAAACTACTTGATGTCATTGTAAAAGGTCTTAACATATGTCTTTTTGTTTAAATTCAGAATATTAACCCTTTAGTGCTGGTGGGCCTATTCGACCCTTTGATCAAAATACACTTACATTATCTCTATTAAATTAAAAAAATTATAGGCCCCAACAGCACTTAAGGGTTAAATATCTAAATTTTAATTATTTGCCATTTAGTTTAGACCAATTAAAATAACATCAAGTAGATTCAGCAAAATCCACCCAGCAAATTTGTTAATGTTTAAAAATTCAAAATTTTCTAAAATTTGACCTTTGACCCTTAACAGGGGCAATTTTTTATATCTCAATTTCGCCCTAATTTTGCGAATTGAAGTATTCCATCTCGTGTTGATATAATTCGGTCCAAAACATATGAAGTTTGTAAAAAAAAACCAAAACAAAAAAAAATAAAAGCTAAAAAAGGGCCAAAAATCACTACTTTCCCGAAATCCGCCAAAATTAAATCACTTTAAATCCCAAATGAAAACAGCAAGCCCTACAATTTTTGGGGTTTTTATTCCTTTATATGTGCTTAACAAATCCTTAAGCTCCAATAGTCGAATTTTTAAAATTTCTTTAACAAAAAAAATAAAAATTTAAAATTGGAGATTTGAAAATAGTGTTGAAAAATTCAGACCAATTTAGCATTTATTGAAAACAAGTTAGCAAAACGCAAAATGAAAAATATTTATCTTCTTAGTACATTGGGACTTGAAGAATAAAAAAATGTTTTTACAGTAGATAATTTCAATAAATTTCAAAAATGGGGCTAGAATTCCTTGATTAAGTGGCCTGACACACGTTAGTTGCCTGGGGAAGTTGTAATAACTTGGCTGATTTTCAACCGATTTTAATTTTTAGTACCTCATTTGATAGACAATTAACTCTTAATCAAAATTGAGTGACCATTTGAATTCAAACTTTACTCAAAATATCAAAAAAATTGAGAAATTGACAAAAAAGTCATATATTCCCCTTGTAATCCGTTTTTCAAACTACAGGGCCGATGCGGCACGCCTTACCCACATCCGATTACCCTATAATTTTGCAAAACATATTTTTACACCCAAATGCATATTTCTAGGGGGAGTTACGGCCAATATTTAACAACTTCATTTTTTTGGAGCACCCTAGTGTTCATATATTGGACCATGGCTCACATATTGGGCTAGGACAACCGTGGATATACACTTAACGTTTATATCCTCCAGAAAGTAATGTTGCAATAAGTTTCTAAGCAAATGCCACTAATTTAGGTCTTTTAGCACGTCAATTACCCAAAGCATGACGGTAAATTGGCAAATAATTGGGTCTGGACAATAAAGCAAACGTGATGGAATGGCCTGGTCAGTCCCCAGATCTAGACCAAATCGATAGTTGATGGACAGATATAGAGAAGGGAGTCTCTCGAATACAACCAACTTGTAATTAAGCTCTTTGGGTGGCTGTTCAGCAACTCTGGAACTGAATTTCGAACTAAAGATCCAAAAATCTTGAGAATTCGGTACAAAAACGTTGTACAGAGGTAATTGTCAACAATGAGTACTCGACAATTTTTTTTTTTAATATTTAAAGATATTACAACAATGCTGAATTCATAATCCATTCGTTTTTCAAATTTAAGAATTTAATTTTAATACAAAAAGTACTGTGGTGCTATTTTTTTGACTGAGTCTTTTTTAAGTTTTTTTAAAAACTCTGAAAATTTTTAATAAAATAAAAAACCAAATTAGCCTTTTCTTATGTAATATTGTTTCACACTCTTGTAAGTATCTTATGACACGTTATCAGTGACATAAGTTGAAATTGTTAAAAAGAAACCAACGAAGAAAATTCTGTTTTATCCTGGTGCTATTTTTTTGACCGCAGCTGTATGTACATTAGGGGTATAACCAAAATATGAACCTATCATAACGGTATGGGCAATGTTATACTGATAACAAAAAACGTTATCCGGAGTCATTTTGATCCAAAAACCTTCGGCACCGATTGCAATTTCTAAAACACCTCAAATTTTAATTTTTGTATGTTTTAAGGTGGGAATCCGTCCCTTTCAACGTTATTTTGTTCTTCGTCGTTTTACAACAAAAATAAAACAAGAAAAAATTGGCAGTTTGATTTTCAAGATTTAAAACATGAGTTGAATAAATATTTGAAAAAAAAAAAATATTAGCAAAAACTTCATCGCGATCGGTGCCGAACCTTTTTTAACATTCGCGAAAAAAAGAGGATGCATTTCTTATTGATTTTCTATGTACTTTCTCACTATGATAGGTCTTTTTTGATATTTTCAAAAATATGCAAATGGTTATATCCCTAATGTACATTGAGCGTGAATTAATAACAGAAAAATATGGAACAAAAAATTGTCCTGTAATCAAATACATAGTTTTTAAAAAACGGGAATCGGAATAAAAAGCGATCAAAACGTTTGGCAAATCCCTACGACACACATTTACATAGTATGTTTGCATTCTAAACCACATGTTTTCGATAAATATTTTACAGAAGTATTGATTAATTGTAATAGCACAAAGAGCAGATCGACATGATATGCGAAAACATTAATGCCCAGTTTCTGTTCTAAAAAGGTCATTCGTCTGCGACGAATTTACATGTCGTCGAAGACGAATGCGGCACTTTATCTCAATTTGCTTGATAGACAGAAAAACGAACATCGCTAGATCGGTCGAGTATTTAGAATACATATAGTTTTAAGTTTAAAGGGTCCTAGATCCGTGTATTCCACGAAATGATAATCTCATATTTCTTTATTAGTTTTTGTTCCATATAAAATGCAAGATTGCACACTCTTTAGTATATGAGTTATTTTGCTGTAAACAAGTTCTCTACGTGGACAATAAATTATTTCCTGTACATACAAATGTAAATTTTACAATGCGTTTGGCTGTGTGTTCGAGATAATACAGTATCATGTTGTATGGATGAGTTTATGTAAATTGTTTGGAGATTTATGGATTTCAGGTACACTTCGGTTCTGCACAAACAATTAAAACTGTGTGTGTGTGTTTTACTATTATTTTGGGGCATCCATCAGTCAGTGACAAAAAACAATTAGAATAAACCAAAACCAGAAATTTACTGAACATATTATGTCCTAGTGTGCGATGAATGAAACCAGTATGTAAATGTAATGTATGTAGTAGTTGGTAACATAAATAATAAACATACCTTGAGAGAATTTTCGATACACAGCCATGACTGACGCGCAATTGCCGTGATATATCGCACGGCCTTACACCATTATGTGCCAATTCCACAATCCGTTGCCGCACCACATCTGGTAATGGTCTGCCATTTACAAAAACTCCACCCAGCTGATTGACACCTCCATGACCTGTTGGATAAAAAGTTTTTTTTTGTTTGTTTTAATACTCAACAATATTTCATACACCTATGAGAAAAACTATTATACGTTCATAGTGAATTAAATTGAACAAGTAAGAAAGTTAAATTCGGCCTTGCCAAATGTATTGACACCCTCCACAATAAAAAAATGTTTGCAAAAAAAAAAAAGTCCGCGAAAAAAAAACCTTTTTTGTAAAAGAATTATGTTTGAATTAAAGCATTTTGTTTATTTAGGTTATGTGGAATGTTCCAAAGTTTTCGAGGTCCTTAAATTTTTGTTCATAACTTTTGAACCGCTGCACCGATATCGCTTAAATGCAATAACAAACTGCTCAGGAAAACAAAAAGTAAATATGTTAAATTTCAGTTTCGTGATCGCCATTTCAACAGACAGACGGACATCGTTAGAATTCCTTAAGGTCTTATGATACTTGCTAGTTTTTGTATATTTTTATATTTTGGTGAACAGTGCAATTATATCTTCATAGGAAAACTGACCAAGTGTAAAGAGTTTGACAATATCATGAAAAAAAATCTAAAACGTCAAAAAATATACATTCGTGTGTTATCGATAATTTTGCAGTGACTGTCAAAAAAAATATAAAAATTTTCAACTTTAAATTAACATTTTCAGGGAAGTAATTATGTAACCTGATAGTCGTCAATCGTACCGTTTCCATCGTTATTCCATTACCATATAGTGCCATTTTATAGTAATAGAATAATGAGCTCACGATGACGATTGACGATTGTCAAGTTACATAATTAACCCCAGAATAAAATGTTTACAGTGTTGCCAATTTTATTAGTTTTTGCTCGAATGAAGCGGTTTTACATTTGTTTTGGGCGTTTTTCAGCTTTTTTGGGCGAGTTTTTTTGAAAATAAAAGTTGGCAATATTGTTTTTTTTTTTGTTTTTATTTATATGTATTTCTTGTTCTTTCTCGCATTTGTTGTTTCATTCGATCAATCCTAAAAAAATCCAGTACAGAAACTAGCAAGTATCATACCACCTTTAGGCTGAGTTTTTGACATATCGCTTTTTTTGGCGTTTTTGAATCTTAGTATAACCCTCCAACATTGGCGAGTTAAACTGAAAATAAACCACATTTCAAAAACAGAATTTGTAGTTTTAACTCAGTTTCATACTTGGGACCTCAGCATTGAGGCATTAGTTTTTTTCATATAAAATGCCAATTAAATAGCAGACATTGGCATTGTTTTTTCATACAAAAGTAATGCCAGGTCCCATGTATGCTCAGTTTAAACTTAAAACAAATAAATTCGACTACCCAAAAAATCGCCCTTAGAATTGTTCATTAGTCAGTAATATATGGGTGAAATCAAAAAATGTCAACCAAACCATGTAATCGTGTAATATCTCATACATGGGTTTAAGTATTCGCATATTTTTTAATGTACAACGTCGCATAGATTGGCGTTCTACATAACTAACAACAATCCGGATACTAGTAAGCTATTTTAAACAAGTTATTTTCATTTTTGTAGGCCAAATGTAAACTCCGTCGCCAGTAACATTTTCAATTTTTAAACTTTAACCGGTTATATCTTAAAAACCAATAACTTAAACTCTTAATAATTGACTACATTTTTAAAGAGGGCATGTTGACGTTCTTAAAAAATATTTTTGTATAGTCATAACTATCTCTTTTACCCATACAAACACGGCTTCAATTGTGTAACGATTTTTCGACACTTTTTTTAGACATTATGGAACCTGACAATTTTGTTGTTTTTTACGTATTGTGTTTAGAAAAATAATAGGTCATTGCCCCATTTATTAAACGCGAGGCTATAAAGTATCATTTTGCATCATTGGTTTCAAGTTTGCTCCCTGCATATTAATTTCCCTGTATGAAAAGCTAAATCATAAATGAAAATTCGAAAAATGCTGTAAACTCCGTCTCCACGTTTACAACAAAACTACTTAGCGTGCATCTGAAATATCGTCATATTTTGACGTATCTAGTTGACATCTAATGATTTTTTTTCGGAAACCAATTTCCGACAAATAGTTTTTGAAAAAAGGGCAAAAAGTGATGAAATGTAAACTCCGTCTCTGTAAACTCCGTCAATTTTTTTTTTTTTGCAGATAGCATTAAAAAACCTTATGTAGTTGTTAAAACCGACGCAAATATTAACACTAGTCATTCAAAAAAGTAAAAAAACTAATTTTAACAGCAATAATAATAAATTTATTTTACATTTCCTTAGAAAAATCCTATTAAAATAAAAAATAATCATAAAATCTTTAATAACAAAACCAGAAAAAACTCCAAATTACAAAAATTGTTAGCAATTACATAAATAAGTGTTTTAAATTACAATAAAATGTTTTCAAAGAAAATTAAAAAAAATTAATGTATTTTTCTAAGGTGAATGTAAACTCCGTCATCAAAAAAATCATAAAATTGTCGATAAAATTTGTTTGAAACAATTTGTAGAAGAGATCTTTTATAGTTATATTAGTAGTGATGTAACATATCGATTTTAATAAAAAAATTGATCAAAAATTAAAATTTTTTGTTTGTAAAATTTTGGCTGAAAAACATTGACATTTTTTGATTTCACCCATATACATTAGGGTGAAGCAAATACAGTTTTTTCAAATTTCGAAAACTTCGGGAAAGTTGCCTTTTGAGGTCGATATTAACCCACAAAAATATTGGACCTGCAGGGCAATGGCTTTGGGTTCCTTTTTTGACTTGAAAATCGGAAAGTCCCGAACAACTGTAATTTCGCAGTTTTGGTGGTCAAAAAATGACGGAAAATTAATGTGTGGCAATCTTTTGGATAACTTTAACACATTTCGATCCTGTGTTCGATTTTTCGAACAGTAGAGAACACCTTTTTCAAAAAAATATATTTATGTATGAAAAAGGTGGAATTTCGGATTTCTACACTCATAAAAATTTGTTAGTATTCCTTACAAAAAAGTCTGTTACCATTACTAATAAAGTTTTCAATTTGTGCCCGATAACTTTTTCAGTTACCATTACAAACTTTGGTTTTCAAAAATTAGTAATCTTAAAAAAAACTAAAAAAATTAGTATTACTAAATTTTTTTGTAAAAAAATTGTAAATTGTGTATTTTAAATTTTTCACTTAAATGAGCGGTTTATCTAGTTCGTTCATTTCAGCTCTTTTAGGTCTTTTCGTTCATTCAGCTCAATTGGTCATTACTTCATTTTGATCTTTCAGTTCGGTCGTTCAATTTTTTTGTTAATTTTGTCAATAGCGTGCCGCTTTTCATCATTTATGTGTTTTTTTTTACCAAAATTTTATATATTTTGTTTTTTTAAATTAATGTTTTTATTTAACATTTTTGTATTTTTTGAACGAAAGCCAAAACAACAGACATGATCGAAATGATTCGATCAGAAACTGTTGAACGAAAACCAAAATTGACCGATTTGAACTAGATGAACGACCAACAGACATGATCAAAATGATTCGTTCACGAACTGTTGAACGAAAAAACCAAAAGAGCGATTGAACTAGATGAACGAACTAGGTCTGTTATTTGAAATGAACGAGAATGAGCGCTCACTCAATTGAACGATTAAGCACAAGTCTAATAGCGTAAAACAAAAAAGGACCGCAAGTGGAGAAGAAAGAAAAAAGAATTGAAAAAGGTCGGTGTTTTTTTTTTAATTTTGCATATCTTCTCTTTACTGCATTTTGTTCCCTTTTTTATATATTTTTTTATTTGAAAGAAAACAAAGTAGTTACAATGAAGCAGACAAATAAGTGTAATTCAATATTGAAAATAATAAACATATTCATACTCATCAAAGCGCAGTTTTACCATTAAAATAAAAAAATAACTAACTGTATATTTTTTTTAAATGCTCTTTTTAATTTCCAAATATTTAAATAACATTTTCTTTTTGTATTTCATTAGTGCATTACATTTCTAGAAAAGAAAACCGAAAAGTTAATACGAAATTTTTAAAAAATCAACTGAAAAAATTATTAAAAAATCAGTAAAAAATTAATAGTTTGTAACGCGAGTTTACTAAAACGAATTACAAAAAAATATTTTTTTAGTACAATTTAGTAAAAAAGTTGTAAAGTTGGGATACAAACAATTTTACAAACTTTTTTACTAACGTATTTTTTTGAGTGTAGGCAAATGCATTTTTGCCCACAATTTACTCAATATGGACAAATTTGGTAAATATTTCAAAATTTCACAAAGTAAGGGCCATAAATTATTAAAAACAATGTTATACTTTAACCCTAAACGTTTTAGGATAATGGACCAATATTAACCCGGATTTTAATCGGGTCAAAGGTAAAATTTTAGAATATTTAGACTTTTTTTAGAAAAAGGCACCTAAATATGAAATATTTATTGCGATTTTTTATAAAACTTGGTAAAATTATTGTACGAGTTCAGAAAAAAATTTATTTGATTTTTTTTTTTAATTTAACCCATAAATGAACATGGGGTCAAAATGGCCCAGCACGTTAAAATTTCATAAAATAGTTTTTTTATTTCTTTCGATTTCTAATAAACTTGTTATAATTATTGTGCGAGGTCAGAAAAATAATTATTTGATTTTTTTAATTAACCCATTTCGATCCTCTGTTCGATTTTTCGAACAGTAGAGAACACCTTTTTCAAAAAAATATTTATGTATGAAAAAGGTGGAATTTCGGGTAAATATGGTTACGAATGTTAAGTCTCAACTTTCTGCAATTGAAAAAAAATATATTCCCACTTGACCACCGCAAGTTATATGTCCATGAAATACAATGCAAATCAGCACATTTTTTGATTAATTTGAAATTTTTTAGATTTAACTTATTATCAAATTCCACTAATTTGAATCATTTATTTTAAAAATAATAAAATATATTAATATCCTTATATATGGGGCAAAACGCGTCAACGGTCCACACCCAAAAACAAATGTTGTCCGATTCAAGTATAATTTTGGCAAAATATTAGGTTAATGATAGGTAGTATAAATTCCAAATATAAAATTGTTTGATGAAATATTGGCAGAGTTACAGGGTTGGGAAGTTTTGATGTTTTTGAAAAGAATATATTTTGGTGAATTTTAATTAACACTTTGATGAAACAAAAATTATAATTTAAAAAACTAATTTTAAAGTATTTTTGATGGCCTTTAAAATGGCATTTGTGGTTTTTTTGAAAAAAATAAATTTGACCTTAAAATTCAAGGTCAAAATATTAAATTGTAATTATCTTATAAGGGTCGCACTTTTAAATTTTTTTCACTAAGCCCATTAAAAAGCTTGACATTTTTTTTAATTTCGGTTTTTTTAAAAAAAATGGTATGTATGATACTTTATGAGAAATCAATTTTTTAGGAGTATATACCACCCAAATTGTACTGAAATCGCTTTAATCTGTATATAATAACAACAACAAAAATCAATGCTTAGATAAAGTGTGCGTTGTAAACACACACAACAAACGTTGCACGCATAAAAAAAAAAAGAAATCAGTACAGTTTGGGTGTTATGTACTCGTAAAAAAATTGATTTCTCATAAAGTATCATACATACCATTTTTTTAAAAAAAACCGAAATTAAAAAAAATGTCAACCTTTCTAGTGTGCTTAGTGAAAAAAATCTAGAAGTGCGACCCTTATAAGATAATTACAATTTAATATTTTGACCTTGAATTTTAAGGTCAAATTTATTTTTTTCAAAAAAAACACAAATGCCATTTAAAAGGCCGTCAAAAATACTTTAAAAATCGTTTTAAAAATTATAATTTTTGTTTCATCAAAATGTTAATTAAAATTCACCAAAATATGTTCATTTCAAGAACATCAAACCTTTCCAACCCTGTAACTCTGCCAATATTTCATCAAAAAATTTTATATTTGTAATTTAGAATACCTATCATTAACCTACTATTTTACCAAAATTATACTTAGATTGGACAACATTTGTTTTTTGGTGTGGACCTTTGACGCGTTTTGCCCCATATATATATATTAGAGTTAATTTTGAAAAATAGATTTTTGGATATCATCACTTTTTAGAAGGTTTTTGTATCAATAAAAATAATGGCGTATTTTTTTGTTTTAAATTCCAACTCCTTCCCGTGCCTATAGGCGACTCAAATCGCGGATTTTGGGTCCCTTTTCACATACAACAAAAACGGCTGAATATATGTCAAATCTGACTTCACTATTCGATTCTACAGGAAAACTTAGGCCCATAAGCTTTTTTTTGGTTTTTGGAATGCACCAGAATGCATGATTAGAGTGGTCCAAAAAACTAATTTTTTTAAAAAAAAATTAAAATATTTTTTTTGTTAATATACAATGAAAAAATACTTACATCTAAGAAAAATGGTCCAAAAATTTTAATTTTGTTGTTACCCGTTCAAAACTTATCAAAGTTTAAAAATTTAATTTTTTAGTGAATACAAAATAATTTATTAGTTTTGTTATTTCTATTTAACAACAATAATTCTAATCAATTATATTCCTTTCAATAGCAGATAAAGCTAAACAATTTAAATTATCTTTATTTTTAACTAAACACCAGTTGTTCAGGCGCGAAATTTTACCACCGAACAACTTGTTGGTAAAATTTCGCGCCTGAACAATTCGTGTTTAGTTAAAAATAAAGATAATTTAAATTGTTTAGCTTTATATGCTGTCGAAAGGAATAGAATTAATTAGAATTGCTGTTAAATAGAAATTTCAAAACTAATAAATTATTTTGTATTCACTAAAAAATTAAATTTTTAAACTTTAATAACTTTTGAACGGGTTACTACAAAATTAAAATTTTTGGACCATTTTTCTCAGATGTAAGTATTTTTTCATTGTATATTAACAAAAAAAATATTTTAATTTTTTTTTTTAAAAATTATTTTTTTGGACCACTCTAATTATGCATTCTGGTGCATTCTAAAAACTATAAAAAAGCTTATGGGCCTAAGTTTTCCCGTAGAATCGAATACTGAAGTCAGATTTGACATACATTTAGCCGTTTTTGTTGTATGTGAAAAGGGACCAAAAATCCGCGATTTGACTCTCCTATAGGCACGGGAAGGAGTTGGATTTTTTTAAAAAAAAGTACGCCATTATTTTTATTGATACAAAAACCTTCTAAAAAGTGATAATATCCAGAAATCATAATCCAAAAAAAATTTGAAAACGAACTCTAATATATATGGACATTTCCATTTAACTTTTCATTTGTTTGAAATTTTGGTTTTTTGGCAAAAACTTTTTTTATTTGCATTGAAATGGCTATCTACTGATAGAAATGCATAAAGGACTTCTAATGCAATTAGCTTACATGCTTTTAAGGCAAAAAATCTTAATTTGCGGTAGTTAGCGACAATCAAACTTCAGAAATGTGGAAAAGTCGATTGAAATTTCATAAAAATTATGTACTCTTTGGCCTATTGTACTTGCGCCGTCCAACGTATTCTTCGAAGATTTAAAATATATGGTCCCTACACTTGTTCAAAAAAGGTGTATTTATGAATTTGATGTGCCATCAATATTAAAAAAGTTATTTAGTGGTAACGGTTTGAAATTAAAATTTCTTCATTTTCAATTTTTCGTCGTTTTTTGATCAGGAAATTTGCGCCGCTTCATACTTTTTAAAATCTGATACGCAAAATGATAGCTGTCGTAATTCCCTACAATTTAAAACCGGTCCCATGAATGTGCCCTCAATGGGAGTGGAGTACTAGCTAGACAAAGGTTGAGAGACAAAACGTGAAAGTCATCAAAAATCCACTTTTTTGCGAGGCAAATTCGCAATATTATTTAAAAGTGCCCAGCACTTCGCGTGATCCAAATATTTTTTGAGTTTTTATAATAAAATCGATATAGCGTGTTAAAATTTTGATTAGCAAAAATTTTGCAAAAATCTGACATTTCACGATTTTAAAGTTTTGCTTGTATTTTCACGTGAAAATAATTTAGATTTAAAATATACTTGTCAGACGATTGCTTGTTATGCGTATTATGGATCGTGTGCAAAAATTGGGACTTAATGTAACTGTACGCTGAAGACGCGCCAATTTTGTCTCCAGATAAACCGCCAGGGCACACCCAAACCGCTAATAGAAATTAACTTCTATAAATGGTAATTGATAGTACTTATGAAGCTTTATCCCAAAACTGAGCGGCATTCATAAATTTTGAAGATTGTGGATTTTATGCATCTCTCAAAATTTCATTAATCAGAAATTTCATCTCTTTAAAAAATTTACAATTTTGCATAATGCACAAGCTTTTTAACTAATTTTAAGGTGCTAAACCTGAATATGGCCTTTAATTTGGTCCATCATCTTTAATTTTCACGTAAATCGCTGAAAACGCCCCAATTTTGTCTCCAGATAAACCGCCAGGGCACACCCAAACCGCTAATAGAAACTAACTTCTATAAATGGTAATTGATAGTACTTACGAAGCTTTATCCCAAAACTGAGCGGCATTCATAAATGTTGAAGATTGTGGATTTTATGCATCTCTCAAAATTTCATTAATCAGAAATTTCATCTCTTTAAAAAATTTACAATTTTGCATAATGCACAAGCTTTTTAACTTATTTTAAGGTGCTAAACCTGAATATGGCCTTTAATTTGGTCCATCATCTTTAGTTTTCACGTAAATCGCTGAAAACGCGCCAATTTTGTCTCTACATAAACCGCCAGGGCACACCCAAACCGCTAATAGAAATTAATTTATATAAATGGCAAGTGCTAGTGCCTATGAAGCTTAATCACAAAACTGAGCGGCATTAATAAATTTTGAAGATTTGGGATTTTATGTTCTTTAAAAAATCAACACTTTGTTTTATTGTGAAATATAATATTGAGAAACATTAATTTTTAAACTACTGTAATTTTTGCACTATTGGAGATAATTTCATAAAGTTTTCTTAACTACATAGCAAATTCTTTACAGAATTCAGAAAATAATTTCCTAAAATGTTTAAACTACATAGAACTTAAATTTACGCAAAATAGTGGAAATGAAGATATTAAAATATACTTTAACCGCTAATATTTTGATATATATCCACCAAAATATATATAAATAAATAAATTTTAATAAGGGTTAGTATGCAACATTTATAAACGTTAAGATTATTAAATTCTGATAAAAATTGTAATTTTGAGATTTTTTTTAAAATTGTAATTTCAAACCGCCATAACTTTTGCGCCGTTAGGTGAAAGTTCTTCACGCGAACGGATTTGAACTCACTAAATGTATGTTAATACGTGTACAAAACGATTTTGATGTGCCTTCAAAAAAAATTTTTAATTTTTTTAAATCCAAAAATCAAAAGTTAAATGGAAATGTTCATATATATATATAAAAATGACATGTTAGTTTGTTTGTTTGTGTCGCTTTCAGAAGAAAACTACTGAACCGATTGAAATGAAATTTGGCATGTAGATAGAGAATTTTCTGGAATGAAAAATGCGACCAATGGCATCTCGATTGGATGCCCCGCCCCCTTTTACGCCCACTTTTTGTGAATTTCAGATTTTTCAATATATTTGGTTGTTTGTTACTGTATTAGGATGTTTGTTACAGATTAGCATGAAATTTGGCATATTAATATGGTGTTTTTTGCAAGGAAATCCCGCATCTTGATTGGAAGCCACGCCTCCTTTTACGCCCACTTTTTGTAAATATAATATCCTCACAAAGGGGCGTGGCATCCTATGGTTTTTCTTTCTATCTGGTTCACAACCACGGATAAACGGCTAAACCGATTTACATGAAATTTTAACCACAGACAGTACTAACTGAGGCGGGAAATATTGGTCAAAAGAAAGACCGATCGGCCAAGTGGGCGTAAAATGCCACGCCCCTTTGTATTACATTGAACGTTATTTCTGCCTTTTCAGCAATTACGTTTAAACGGCTGAACCAATTTTAAAGAAATTTTCACCACATATAGTACTAATCCAAACGGGAAATATAGTTCATAATAGGACGGGGACAGACAAAGGGGTGGAAATGCCACGCCCATTTGTATTACATGGAAAGTTATTTCTACCTGTTCCGTAATCACGCTTAAACGTCTGAACCGGTTTTAATGAAAATTTTACCACACATAGTACTAACCCAGGCGGGCACTATAGGGTATAATAGGAGGGCGCTCTGACGGATGGGCGTATAAGTCCACTCCCCTTTGTTCTACATTGGAAGTTATTTCTGCATATTCCGTAATCTCTCTTAAACGTCTGAACAGATTTTATTGAAATTTTTAACACAGAGATAGTACTAACCGAAGCGGGAACAATATGCCATTTCAGCACGTGATTGGGCAAAGGCGTTGTACTAATTCAAAATTACTATTGCTGCTATAATAAAGCGCGTTTGGACAAAGAGGCATTAGTTGCAACGCTTCTTTGTACTCATAGATGGGAATTTTTCATTACCATTGAAATTTAATTACCATTGGTTGATTTCAATGGTAATGAAAAAATTTTCATTACCATCTAATGGTAATTAAATTTTTTTAATTGAAAAAATAATTACTAATGGTAATGAAATGCGCCAATTGTTGAAAAACAGCAATTATAATTGGTTTCAAAACCATTGGTTTGCACATTTTTGTTTTTTTGAAAAGTTAAAAATTTAAACATCAAAGTATGTTTTTACAAAAAAAATATGAAAATGTTAAAGACAAAAAACAAAACACAAATAAAAATTTCAAATGTTGTGTTATACAAAGGCAATCAACGTGTCCCAGCAAAACTTAGATTACCAAATAAGGTATAAAATAAGGTATAGCATTGATGATTTTAACAGGCGATGAGACTCAAAGTAATGCATCCACATTATCACAAAGAATACCAGTAAGGTATAAAATAAGTCATAAATTTATAACGAAGAATACGAGTAAGGTGTAAAATATATGATATTTTTTAGGTTACGAGAAATGAAATAATATAGCATACCAGAAGATAATATATAAGGTGTTACGAGTAGTGAAAAAGTAATTTTGTATTAAATTTACTCACGTGATTGTAAGTGAGTGTAAGTAGATAAAATATACTCGTGAGTGTGTGTCGTTACAAATTTCCTGTCGTGAGCCCATCTCTAGTTTAAACTTATGCATTTTTTTATAAAATAATTATTTTTTATATTAATAATAATAATAGTTTTGATCACATGATCAATTATTTTTTATTTATTCTTTCTTTTTATTTACAATTCATTTTTAATAACTTCAACCTAACCGAGAACTGGTAACAATGACCGTCGTCTCGTTGTAGCGAAAAAACTAAGGGTTCTGGTGGGAATCGAACCCACGACCCCGATGTTCAAAGGCTAGCACGCTACCAACTAGCCTACGGGGCCCCCTTTTTTATATTATTGTAATGCATTATGCATCCAATTATAAAAAATACATTATTTCAAACTTTCAAATAATACATAATGTAACCAAATATAAGTCATCCATGATTTAATGTTTAGAAATAATAAATATGAAATACATTTTTTCCAATAATCATGCATTACGTAGCAAATTATTAGTAATGCATTATTTTTCACTTGAAAATAATACGTTGTGGAACAAATGTTTGGTAAGACATCATAAAATAATGCTACAAATAAGTTATATACATTACCTGGTAATGTGTTATATAATCACTACCCATTACCAAAGTTTTGCTGGGGTGTTTGGTTTATAAAATGTGAAAAACTAAAACACCATATTACAAAAAACAACGGATATTTCCAAATATTAACGATTTTGACAATATTGTGACGACTTTTACTAATGGTAATTTTTTTTTTTAAGTGATGCTATACCAATGGTAATTAATTTTTTTTTAATTTTCATTAGTAATTAAATTGATAAGTAATTTAATTGGTACAATTGATACAACCAATGGTAATGAAAAAAATTTCATTACCATTGACATCAATTAAATGGTAATTAAACCATCAATTAATTGGTCTAGTTAATTAATTAGTCCCACACTCAAAAAAAAAAAAACTGTAAAGTTGGCAAAAAATTTAGTTAAATTTAACTAAAAAAACACCTGATTTTTAACCTACTAAATTTCTAGTTAATTTAACAAAAAATATTTAGTTAACTTTTCGTAGAATGAATGTAGCAAAAAAACAGTAATTTTAACTAAAAATTCAGCTGAAAATTTCGTAACATTTTTTATTAGGTGAATTCAGCTAACCTTTTTTTTAAATAAAAAAATATTTTTCACAGCGTTAAGTTCAGCTTAAGTAGGACTAATGAGATTTGCATAGGAGGCTACACAAGAAATGTTTAAAATTTTCGACTTGACAAAAATGTTACAAAAAATCAGCAAATTAATTAGTAAAAATTCGTAAACTCAGTTTTAAAGTCAACAAAAAAAATTAATTCCAAATTTGTACAAAACTAGTATTTTCGTAAATCGAACTTAACTAAAAAAAGTAGTTAAAACGCTGATTTTAACTAAAAATTTGCTAAAAAGCCAGTAAACTCGAGTTAACAAAAAAAAATTTGTTAACTTTACAGTTTTATTTTTTTGAGTGCATCTATGTTTGTACTATACTTAAAGTTGTTTCTGTCAGATCCGCAATGACGCATCAAAGGCTGAACCAATTAACACAAAATTTTTGCAACAAATAGTAAACGAGGCGGGAACTATAGGACATAAAGTGAGCGATCAGACAAAGAGGGATAAAATGCTACCCCTGTTAAACTTATTGCACGTTCTTTTCGCCTTTTTCACAATCACGCTTTTTCGGCTAAACTGGTTTAGAAGAAATTTCCACACACAGATAGTACTAACCGAGGGGAGTAAAATCCCACTCTCTTTTGTATTACATTGAAAGTTATTTCTGCCTGTTCCATAATCATGCTTAAACGCCTTAACCGATTTTAATGGAGTATTCATCACATATAGTACTTCCGAAGCGGGAACTATAAACCATAATAGATCGCGAGGCGTAAGTTGCCACGCCCCTTTGCACCACACTAAAAGTATTTTCTGTCTGTTCCGTAATAACGCTTACTACAGATCACAGATGGGAACATGAGCAGATTAGTGCGTGATTCACCCGTGAGCATGACTGAAACATAAGCAACTCACGTAATTGTGAGTAGAAAAAAAAATTGCGTGAGTGGGTGTGAGTTAGCAAGATTTTTGCATGAGTGAGTATGTGTGAGACGATTTTTTGTTAGATTTTGAAATTTTAATTTTTAAAAGTTTTGTATAAACAAGAATTTCGTGAGTGTGAATGACCGTGAGTTTTTATGAATGTGAGTGTGAGTGAAGCTTGTGCGAGTGCACGTGAGTGTAAGTTGTCTCAAGTGTGAGTATGAGTAGAATGCTCATAAAAAATATGCTAGTGAGTGAATGTGCGTGCTTGAAAAATTCTTGTCAAATGTCACTCACGCTCCCATCTTTACTTCAGAACTAATAATACATGAAAATTTTACTAAAAAAATAACATTTAATGCAAAATAACGAAAAAATTAAATTTCAGAAAAAGTCAATTATTCGAGACCAAAAAATCGGTTTCTCGAATACTTCAGAAACCGGTCTTTTTTAAAAAACCGGAAAAATAGAAAAAATCGATTTTTCGAATACTTTGGAAATCGGTGTTGACAACTCTAATAAAGAATAAAAACCTTTTGACTTTCTTATGAAACAAATGATTTATACCATATACACATTCATTTAAACTAGTTTAATTATGTGTTTCCCCATACAATTTTAAACAATTTATCTGTCAAAAAAAAAACGCCGTTTAATTTTTACGTTTAAGGGCGGATTACTCAATGAAAAGTTAGCTGCTAACTGCTGATATAACGGAGCCTTATGTCAAAATTTGTATGAAAAAGTTAAATTTAACGGAGAGTTATTTTATAACGGAGCATTGAGTAATCCAGCCTAAATTGTATGGAGAAAACCAATAATTAAACTAGTTAAAAATGAATGCGAACACCGTTTTACTTAAAAGTTAAAAATAATAGCGAGCACTCACTTTTTAAGTCAACTGTATATTTTTTTGGTTTATATTGTTCGCTGGGACATTTAATTCCTACAATGAGAACACAGTACGCATTAGGGTGGTTCAAAAAAAGAAAAGTTGAATTTTTGTATGGGACCACGGGAATATACATTACGCACTGTAAGAAAATAACACATAATTTTTTCTAAATTTTTGTTCATAGTATCGCCAACACCATTCACACTTTTTTGTCGTGTAAGCAGTTAAATACTGTGTGATATGTGCATTTTTAAAATTTTCGGGAATACCTATTTTTTTGGATTCAAAATTAGGGCCCATTAGGGTCATTATATGTAAAGATGGTCGGCGATACTATGGACCAACATTTGGCTCCGTTTTGCTCTATATATTTAAGAAATGGATTGCATTCGCAGTGGAATGATAAAAAATCGAATGCAATCGATTTTTCTAAATCGAATGAACTAGAAATCGAATGCATTCATTTTTTCCATTCAATCGAATGAATTCCAAGGACTGCATTCAATATTGATTTATGAAATCGAATGCATTCACTGACTATGAAAATTGAATGGATTTTTTGAATTCATTCGAAAAGGATTTCATTCTTCGAAGCTCTGCGTAAACTTAAGTCCGTGTTATACTTGCTTGTTTTTCAACTTTTCAAGCAGCTTTATTAGGGTTTTTCTATGATATTTTCGATAACTCCACACAATTGTGTATTTATCAAAATTCTAGTAGAAAAACCCAGATAAAGTTGCTTGAAAAGTTCAAAAGTCAAACTCAAATCAGTACGCCTATTTTATTATGATTTTTTTTCATAGAAGGAATCCCTAAAAACTCATATGGAAAGAAAAATTATGTTAAATTAACACAATTATTGTTGTTTGGGGTTAACTTGCATTTCAGTAAAAACAACTGTTAAAAAACAACTGACATAAACAGTTGTAGTAATTTTGCAGAAAATAAAGCTTATTCTAAACAAAAATTCAATAAAAACCACAAAGGTTTTGAGAAAGGCATTATGAAGATTCATTTCTTTTGAAAATCGCCCCGATTCTGAGGACTTTTTTCATCAAGTTCTAAGATCTCTCTTTGACTTTTAGAAAAGTTTCCAATTACAGTTTCGTCCTAAAATATAAAAAAACCATCATCATTAACTTTTTCCTATAAAAACCTGACGGATTCTGCGCCTTTTCTTATAGAGATTTATTTTCGTTAATTTTTTTTTTTCGGATTCATAAGTTTTAAGCTTCTTAGACTTTTTCAATAAAAAGTATCTCAGACTTAGCTTTTATAAAACTTCTCTGATAAATAATTTTATGGAAATAATAGTTTTGGTATAGTTTTTTTTAATAAAATATTTTTTTAAGTTGAAATGTCCAAAAATCAGTACAATCAGTACATATTTTACAAAATCAGTACAAATCAGTACAAGGTGTTTTGATCAGTACACGTGACTAAAAATCAGTGCATGTACTGATCAAATCAGTACGAATGGTCAGCCTAAGTATGACCCCAAACAGCCAAATTTTTTTTCGTGGTCACTTTTGTAATTGAAATACTTGTCCGACCAAAATTAAACTTTTTGGCATTAATAACCTAATCAAGCTTAATTATAAAAAAATAAATAAAAAAAAATTTAAATAGAAATTCGGAAGCGACCCTTAAAGCTTAATTAAAAATTAAAAAAAAAAAATATTATGAACCAGCCTAGTACGCATGTATTAAAAACGATTACATTTTTGGCAGATAGACAGATATTCATTGCTCATTGAATTGTCTAAAGGTTGACTGAGGTTTATTGTTTTATTTGAAAATATTGTCATTTCGTTGTCTATCAAAGGCAAACAAAAACAAATGAACATACGAACGAATCAACAATGCAACAAAACATTTTAGAAAGATAAATGTGTGAGAATGCTGCTGCTGAGTGTGCATTTACATTTCAAAAGGATACTACAAGTAACTAACAATTGTTTGTTGCTTTTTTTTTTGTTTTGTTTTGCTTATTTCAAAGGACTAACAACAATTGTTGATTTCTATGTTTGTTATTGTTTTTGTTGTCTTGTTTTTTTTATTTTAATAGTTTGCTGTATGACATTTGCAGGCACTCATACACAAGTAACTATTGTTATTTAATAAGGACATAACAACGGGTCCCTCTTGTGAATTGCAAAACCATTTGCACATGTGAAACAGCCAGCCACTCGAGTCGAGTCCTTTACAATTTGCAATACAATCAGTACAATACATTCAATTTAATACAATACACTTATGTTTATTATTATTATGAAACTGAATTATTTCACCTTTTATTATTTATATGTACATGTAAAACTGATGAGTGTGGCTATGTGTATGTGTGTGACTGCATTAGAGTGCTTCGTCATGTATTAGACGAAAAAAAAAACGGTGTTCGATGTACCCTGATGTAATTTTATTTTAGGTTTCGGGTCTAGCGATAATTATCTCCGATAAGAGGTAATACAAAATTGCTTTAAAAATGCGTGTGCGATTTTGGACATTTTTTAATGCTAATAGGAAAATTAACAAAATTTTGAAAAAAAAAAGATTTTTTCATTTGTTTTAGTGCATCACAATTTTGACTACACTGAAAGAATTTTGTTCATTATGGCTATGAAAACGTGCATTGATTCTATGAAAAAAATCATTAGAAGTCAGCCAATGATGCCCTTCATAGAATCTATGAAACATATTCATAGAAACCAGAAACCTATGAAAAAGTTCATATGCGATATAAAAAATGTTATTCAATTCTGTTTTTATTTATTTCATTATTTCAATTTTATTTATTTACAATTTTCTATTTTTAAAAATTTATATGTTTTTTAACTTATCCCCACCGAGATTCGAACACAGAACCAGTTGTTCGTGAAGCTTAGTCTCTAGCCACTTATTGTTAGCTAAAGTGTATAAACAAATAATACCACTTATAAGCCATTTTGCTTAATATTCTGCTTTAACATATTGTGCTCAATTCGGGAGTACTCACTCACTATTCACCAAATTAAAAATTTGATATTCCTCTGAATTTTAAGATTTTAAAATGTTTTTCTTATTAAAAATCAAATTCTAGTTAATATCTTCAATATGTACAAGAAAAAAATTTTAAAATCTTAAAGTTCAAAAGGATATTAAATTAATTAAAAAGTAGGTGAATGGTGAAGAGTACTCCCGAATCGAACACATTGAGTTTGTATCTATCCTCTGTCACAATGCCGGTAGGTCTTCGAGACCCGGGCAGGGCAACGATGATTTTGTTTTAATGTTTTTTTTTTTAATTTTTTATATTTTTTTAATATATTTATTCAACTATTTCAATTATTGTAACATTATTTTAATTATTATTATTAATTAAGTAAATAAATAATCGAGCTCAAGGCCAGTGTTTTGTTTAATAAATCTTCTTTATTAACTTCCAATATTTCGATCCTCATCGAGGAACATCATCAGGGAGTAAAATTGGATTTTTAACGCAAAAAACTCTCCCTGATGATGTTCCTCGATGAGGATCGAAATATTGGAAGTTAATAAAGAAGATTTATTAAACAAAACACTGGCCTTGAGCTCGATTATTTATTTACTTAATTACAATTTGAAAGGTCGAATAATTACAACTACAATTATTATTATTAATAATATATAATAATTATTGTTATTATTGACATTTTTTTCTATGAATCTAACAAAATCTATGAATAAAATTCTATGAAATATTTCACAATACTAATACATATTCATACAATATTCATTCGGCCAATGAATTTTTTCATAAATTCTATGAATTTGGTTTTATGAAATTTGTTCATAGATATTATGAACAATAATTCTTGAGTGTATTATGGGAAATAGTACATTCTTTTGAAAATTATTTTCTTTTTGAAAATAGTTCATTCTTTTGAAAATTTTAACCGTTTCGCTCAATATCGCTTAGTTTTGGAGATATAGCCATTTTGAGATTTTTTAATCCAAATGGCTTTAATAAGTTCGACTTGGTCAAATTTATAATTACCCTCCGCAATGACCAACACATTTCAAATAAGTATTGCACCCAAAAAAAAAACGTGGGTATTCAATACTAAAAATGTAACTAAATTTTAGTCCAAAAGGACCTTGTGCAAGAATTGGTAACCAATACTAATAATGCACGTAGTGGGGACTCACTACCAGTTAATCCGTCAGGTAATGATCACTCATTGCCAAAAAAGCAAAAATAACTCCGAGTTTAAATAGCAACATTGAAAACTTTATATAAACAAGATTTTTTTAGAAATTAAGAAAATCTTAAAAAAAAAAAAATAAAAAGAAAAAAAATTATTTTTTTCTTATTTTCAAAATAAATTTTTAAAATTTTACATAGTTTTTGGAAAAAATAAATTTCAATTTGTGTTTTTGCTAATTTATGCCAAAATATGCAAAAATATGCACTTAAAAGTTTGAAATATGCACAAAATATGCATTTTCACCAAAATATCCAAAAATATGCAAAAACAAATCGATGCCATTTTAAAGCAAATTTCTTGATTCGGAAAGATCGATATCGTTTTTAGACTATCAACAAAAAACATGCATTTGCATGGAAATCTCATCCCTAATCATAAAGAACACCAACGTTTATAATGACAACTTTTTTTTTTTAATTTGAGGCACTCTAGTGTGAATATTTTTCTTTAATTTAATGTTTTGCTTTGAATAAATGTGTGTGTTTCTATTGCCTTTATGGTATTGTTTAAACGATTAGATGGAAATCATTTGATATGATCCACACAAAGATTTGATTAAAAAAAAGTACCTATATATTTTTAAGTTGAAAATATTTTTTGGAAAAATAATTAATTAAATTAATTAAATTTCTTTGAAACTAATTATTTACTTTAAAACTGTGATTAATGGAAAAAAAAAATGCTTAAACAACTAAAAATATAAAACATGGTCATTTAAAAGTTTTATCCGGATGGAACGTTTTTATTTTTTGATAAGTCCAAATATGGACCCATTTTCAACAATTGCAACTGGCAGCCAGTGTTCAAGGACATATTTGTATTAGTTATTTTTAATGCACATTGTTCTTGGGAAAAACTTTTTTTCAAAACGAATCTGAAAATGATTCTGAGTCGATTGGGCTTATGTTGAAAAGGTTCAGTAGAAACAAAAACAAGCCTATACTAATTAGTGATCAAATAAACGATTGATTCACACATTTTTGTTTCACATATTTTTAAATAAAAGTTCATTTAATTGTCTACATGACCCTTTCCAAAACAGTCATAATTCCAATGGGGGTTATGTCCATTCCCTGTTGGGACTACGACCGAAACTTTTTCGGTCATAACCCCTATTCATATTATGGGGACTAATTGTAAGTCTAAAGCATTTTCCGTCATATTCCCCATAAAGATAGTGGGGACTATAACCGAAAATAATTTAGACATTATCCCAATAAAAAATGGGCATAAGTCCCAGATTTATGGGGATAATGACCAAGTCATACAGTAGGATAACAAATGGCGTTTGAAAAAGTAGTAAACAAAAACCATATGGTATTGTTTACGAAATTTTTATCACAAATCGAAATGTGAGCGAGATGGAAGATACCAGTTTTACAGTGAGAATGCAGATTGTTTTTTGTCTCTTTTTGCTTTACGTTTGAACTTTAGTTTGGCATTGCCAGAATTTTCCACTTATCTTTGGTGATGCCAGATCTACAAAACGGTCGATGTATTACTATATAACTTTGATAATGACCACGTAACAAATGGCCATAATCCCCATTACGGGGATTATGTCTACTATACAAGTTGGTCATAATCCCAATAATTATATAAATATTTTTTTTCTGTATTAAAAGTGTTTCTGCGTGACCGGCCTTCGGCCGGGCTTACCAAAATTGCTTTGGAATTAGTCCCCATAATATAAATGGGGTTATGACCGAAAAAATTTCGGTTGAAATCCCGTCGGCATCAACAAACTCATGAATTTGACATTTCTTATGTTAACATAATTGTTAAGAAATATGTTTGGAGAACTACACAGAAAAAAATAAAAAAAAAATTTAATTAAAAAATTCGTAGATTTAATTAAAAAATTAATTGAATCCGGACCAATCACTAAAATGTGCAAATAAATTAAAAATATTTGTATGTCATTAATTAAAAATAAATGGATATTTATTTAATTAAAAACTTAATACTATAAATTAAAAAATTTAATTAAAATTTACAAAAAAAAAAAATAATTAAAATTTTAATTGTATAAATTAAAAAAATGAATTAAAAATATTATATTAAAAAAAAATAATAATTTGTAAAAACATTCTTTTTGAATAAAATAGTTTAAAAAAATTTTTCTTCAAACTTTACCAAATTTATTTACGCCGTAAAGACATAGTCAGTGAGATGATTTTGTAAAGTTGATTATAAACCTTTCATATACATACACATAAAACTATAAACAAAATGAGAATTCAAAAACCTATGCGAAAAATAAAAAAAACTTTCAACAAACTTTTTATACTTATATATTTTTTTTGTATGTAATACAATGCAAGAGAAAAACACACACTCGCACACACACGAAAAACAAAACAAAACAAAATAAGTAAAGCTAGAAATTTAATTAAACATTTAATTATATAAATTAAATACTTAATTAATATTAAATTTGAAAACAATTAAAATATTAATTAAAACAAAGTTAAAAATTTAATTAAACAATTAATTATATTAATTAAAAGTTTAATTAATATTAAATTAAAAAACAATTAAAATTTTAATTAAAATAAAATATACGATATTATTATCTGTGTATGTTAACATTTATTTCCAACATAAATATGTATAACATTTGACTATGGCACACGAAAAATAACACGATTTTGACGTATGTCGGAATAAATGTCCACATAATTATAGAAGGTGGAGACACTATATAAGGCGTCGACAGTAAACACAACAACTGGGAGGTCGTGGGTTCAAGTACCACCCATTACTGTTTAATTTCTTTTAATGTTATTTTAATTATTTAAAAAAAAACGTTATTTAATTTGTCATCAAAATTGATGGCAACAAGTGACGAAACCGTTTTATCAATATGAAGTAGCATTTTTCTTTAAGTGTAGATATTTGTACTTTTTATCATTTTGTTGGAACAACTGTAAATATGTAAACTTTACTAAAAGTTAGAATAGAAAAATATCATATATGCAATCTACATATTTATTTTACTTTTAAAAAGTCTCCTTTATTGTATATTTTTCAATCTGTAAAGAAATGGCCGCAGTGAATATCCATCAAAGTGCAAACTTTCTAAATGATGCGGAAATGTGCAACTTTATAATTAATGTGTCGCTAAGTTTAATGTCACCCTTTTTTGGAAACGCTTGACAGCAACATTTTATGTGCTGTATGTTGTGCTCGCTCTTGTTTTAATTAAGAACAAAAATGCGGTATAAATCAAACACAAAATCCGATTTTTTTTTGTTGTTGTTCACAGTTCTAAAATAAAGCGAATGTTTATACATACATATTTTAATTACGTTTTTGTTGTTTATAATTGTGAAACAGCACAGTATTTTTCTTACAATTAATACAAAAATTTATGCAATTTGCCTAATTAGGAGAGTAAAAAAATCTAAAAACACAAGTAGGAAAGTTAAATTCGACTTTGCCGAATCTATGAATACCCTCTACAATCAGGGTTGCCAGAATTGTTGGGTACAAAATCGTCAAAAATGTACGATTTTTATAAAAAAAATCGTCAAAATCGTCATCCCATTTGCAAAAATCGTCAAAAAATCGTCAAAATAAAAAAGATATATTTATCCTTGATTAAAGAGTAATTCTAAGACATTCAAGCGATGTCCGCCCGTCTGTTGAAGGCATGATGCAGTCCAATTCCAAAAGAGCTAAATCCATACAGTTTGGCACAAATATATCTTATGGCCATTGGATGATTCAGTTCGAAAATTGGAAAAATCAGACCAAGAAGAACAAAGTTCCCCCTTGTCAAACTAAACCTGTGTCCGAATTTTTTTTTTTACATTTTTTGTTATATTTTTAAGCATATGAAATAGTTTTATGAAAGACAAGGTTATGCAGTTGGGTCCAGTTAATTGAAAAATGTTTTTTTTCTGTTTACCCTTTTTAGTGGACACTACTACATATAAAAATAATAATGATAAAATTGCATAAATATCATAATAAATCAAAGAAAGGTCCTCCACCAAAAAACTCCCCATATTTTTTTTTTCTTTACATTTTGGAGGGAAACAGAGAATGTAACACTCTCACTTGTTTCTTTTGTCCCTTTTTGTACAAAAATATTGGTGGATAGTTTTTTTAACTAACAATATGCAAAAAATATTCATTGAATATTAAAGTTCTATTTTAAAAAGTAGACAAAATTGTCAGGTTTTTGTTATTTTTAAAAATCGTCATTTTTTGGGCAAAAATCGTCAAATCGTCATTTTGCTATTTTGGGGAGTAAAAATCGTCAAAATGTAGAGAAATCGTCAAATCTGGCAACAGTGTCTACAATGCATTTTTTAAAGGATAGTACATTTTTAAACGTGAAAAAAATTAACAATTTTATTAGAAATATTTTATTTTGAGCAAGAAACTCTTTTTTGTCATTTAAAAAAAACTTACAAATTTTTTTTTGAGTGTAAACTTTTTTTCGAGTGTAATGTTTTTTTTTACTGTAAAAATATATCTGAGTGAATGCACGTACGTATGTACACAAAATATTGTAATTTTCGTAAAAAAAAACTAAATTTTTTTTTTGAGTGTAAATTTTTTTTGAGTGTAAAATTTTTTTTGAGTGTATAATTTTTTTAGAGTGTAATTTTTAAATTACCAATGCTTTTAAAACTAAACAAGTTTAAAAAACATTGCTTAAAAACTAAACAAGTTTGAAAAGCATTGTTAAGTTACCACCAATGCTTTTAAAACTTGTTTAACACGTGGCATTTAAGATGAAACCAATCTGAAATTCAGGGTTTTACTTATAACTTTTGAACTTCTGGACCGATTGAGCTGGAATTCAATACCAAACAGACCTGGGGAACGACAAAGATACATGCCATGTTTCACTAGTCTCATTATTGTCTTTCGAAAGTTATCGTGTTTTTTATCTCGTAAATTCGCGAAAAACCCTTGCCGAAATGTACTCTTTTGCTCATAACTTTTGAACCACTGGACCGATTTGGCTGGATTGCAATACCAACCTGACCAAGTAAATGACCAACATATATGCCAAACTTTAGTAGCCTCTGTAATGTCTTTCAAAAGTTATATTTTGTTTGCTTAGAAGGTGTTAAGCATAGTGTTTTTATAAGACAATTTGAATTTGTCAACTATAGGGGGCCATATACGATACTGCAACACTTAACCAATTATGTAAGTAGACTTAACTAAGTATGACAGTTGAAACAACTACATTTTAAGTTTAAACAGAAAATTGTGTTTTAACTGACAAACACATAACTGTTTGATACACACAAAAAAATTTTATGTTGGACCATTTTCAATTAAAACATTGTTTGTATTAACAAACAATTTTATTGAATTGACAACAAACAGTATTTTTTTTTTATTGAACAATACAATTTGTCAATACAATTAAATAGTTTGACAATACAACACCGTTTTCATTGAAAATGATCCAACAATGCAAACAATTTTCTGTGTAAGAAAAACGGCGCTCAAATAAAATAATCCCCAAACGAAAAAACGAAATAACACCCAAAAAAGTAACAAACAAAATTTTGGGGTTAATTTTTCGGGATTATTTCATATTTTTTTTTTTGGGCACTATTTCATTATAAAACAACACCCAAATAAAATTATCCACAAAAATTTTTATTTTTGGTGTCGTTTCTTTTCTTTTCATGTTTTTTTTCATTTGTTACGAGAATTTAAAACAACTTTGCTTAAATAATGAAGTTACCTTATTATGGGTACCAGGGCACGAAGGAATAGAAGGAAACGAGAAAGCAGATGAACTCGAGAAACTAGGAGCAGATGGCATAGGTACCACCATAATGCTTTCACCGCCACTCCAGCATTTCAAACTAAAACGAAATACCCTTACTGTCGCCAAAGCAAATCGAAGATGGAAAGAACTTGGGACAAGTCGTATAAGCAAAATTTTATGGCCACGCTATGATTTAGGAAGAACTAAATTCTTACTTACACTTACGAGAATAGAATGTCGTCGTGGAGACCATTGAACACATCCTGTGTCACTGCCCGGCTTTGGCACGAACTCGACTATCAATTATAGGAAGTTCACAGTTCGAGACTTTGGAGGAAATTACGAGGATAGACCTGAAGAGCTTGAAACAATTCGCAATGAAGGTCAATGTAGTTAGTTTACATCGATGAGCGGAAAAAGTTTTGTGGTATCGCTATGGACCAATTGGTCTATGCGGAGTGCCCATCTGGCACCGCCACCCTAACCTAACCTTCTTTTCATTTTGGGTCTTATTGCATTTTGTAAAAATTAGTACTTAAAAAGTTTTTTACATTTCAAGTAGTTCAGTATACTGATATATGTAAAAATTTTTCATATATGTAAAAATATAATTCTATGCGAAATTTTTGTTGCCAAATATTGACATGATTTTTTGAACCAAAAATTTCACCTACAACGATCTTAATCAAAATCAAAATATTATTGGTACCAAAAACAATAGCAATTTTATTTAAGTTATTGATTTTCGATAGCAAAGTTATTTTTTGAAAAAAACGCTGCAGCGCGCCGCAGGGAAAAATTTTTAGGGATTTTTGGTAGCCAATTTTTCACTGCACCGATTTTAACAATAATTTTATTTGCTAACGGAGTATGTTGAATTTTAAATTTAGAAAAAGCTCCGTAGGCAAAAATTTGATAGAAAAAGTAGCGGCGATTTTTGATATAACATTTTTGCCTGGGAAGCTTTTTACAGCAAGTGTATTTGATAATTAAAAAGCGTTGAATTATAAATTTAGTAAAGTTGATTCATGAAAAAATTTCATAGCATAAATCGCATATGCAAAATTCAAAGATTTTCGGTACCAAAACAACTTTTAAGGTCTCACAGAAAAAAAATTTGCAACAAATACTTCTGAAGATTCAAATAGACGTAATTTCGAACAAACGGAACAAAAGATTTAAATAAAATGCTGGTGTTACTCCAATTTGCAAGTGGATTAGACGATAAAAAAAAGAGAATAAGCCAAAAAAAGAAAAAACAAGTAAAAAGTTAAATTCGGCCTTGCCGAATGTAGTGATACCCTCCACAATTTCAAAAAGATTATTAAAAAAACTTTATTTAAAAGGAAATTACTTTTGAAAAAAAAAATTTTGAAAAAAAATTTCCGCAAAAAAAAATTGTTAAAAAAAAATCCGCGATTTTTTTCTTTTTTTGTCAAAAAATGTGTTCGTATTTATTTAAATACCATTTGGTGTTCAATTACGCACATATGTCAACCAGCAGTCGAATTAAAGCATTTTGTATTTTTAGGTTATGTTGAATGTTTTTTTTTTTTTGAACCGCTAAACCGATATCGCTCAAATGCAATACCAAACTTCCAATAAATATGTAAAGTTTCAGTCACCTCCGTGTAATATTTTGGCCGTGCTCACCATTTCCACAGACAGACGGACATCGCTAGAATGTCTTAAAATCGATCGGGGATCATGAATATATATGGGCCATTCCAAGCCAAATCACTCACTTTTAGACCTGACCCCTTTCGATTTATTTTATTTTTGGATATGTTTTAGTATTTATTAAATGCAACTTGGACACCAATTTTCAGCTTTTTATTTCAAGATGGTGTTGAGTAATCAATTTTTCAAAATGGCGATTTTCTCAAAAAAATTAAAAAATTTAAATTTTTAATTAATTTTGACCATTAAAAAATATAGATATTTAAAAAAAAGTTGGACAATGTTTTGTTGGTATTTAAATGTAGTTTTAGAAAAAAACTATGAAAAAATTATTCGAAGTAATTATCACTTATTTTTTGACGTTTAAAAATTAAAATCGACTTTTTGAAAAAGTTCAAAACCATAGATTTTTTTTGTAAAAAACTACAAAAGTTAAACTCTAAATTACGCAACTTTTAAGCCATAATTCGAGATGTGATCACAATTCTTTCTATTTTTTTTTAAATTTTTAAAATTGCACCTTTTATTTTTTGGCTCTGATTTATTTTATATGGTGATCCAAAAAAAAATGAATTGGTAGATATTGACCCTAACTTACCCTAGATATATTCATTTGGAGGTAAAAATACGTCTCACAAAAATTTAGGACGATCGGACATGGGTAAGGCGTTTAGCATGGTCCTTGAAGTTTAAAAAACGGATTACAAGGAAAAATATGATTTTTTTTCTGTTCCCGCAATTTTTTTTTGGTACTTTAAGTTAAGTTTTAATTCAAGTGATTACAGAATTATGATGTGGAGTAAAATGCCTTTCTAATAAGGTACTAAAAACTAAAATCGGTTGAAAATCAGCCAAGTTATTAAAACTTCCCCAGGCATCTAGCTTATGTCATACCACTTGATTAAAGAATACGAGTCCCTTTTTTTAAATTTATTGAAATTTTCTACTGTAATAACATTTTTTCATTATTCATGTTTCAGTGTAATATTTTTTTGGTTTTTTCCAAATTTTAAAAGAAAAAAAAATTTTTTTTTAAAATAGAGATTTCAAAAGGGTGTTGAAAATGCAGGCATTTTTAGCATTAATTAAAAAAATGTTAGCAAAACACAATATGAAAAATACTTGTCATCTAATTAAATTTGAACTTGAAGAATAAAAAAATGTTATCACAGTAGAAAATTTCAATGAATTTAAAAAATCGGATTGAATTGCTTAATCAGGTGGTCTGCCATATGTTAGATGCCTGGGGAAGTTGTAATAACTTGGCTGATTTTCAACCGATTTCAGTTTTTGGTACCTTATTAGAGAGGCATTTTACTCCGTATTATAATTCTGTAACCATTTGAATTTAAACTTAACTTAAAATACAAAAAAAAATTGGAAAACAGAAAAAAATTCATATTTTTCCTTGTAATCCGTTATCTAAACTTCAAGGCCCATGCGGAACACCTAATTCATGTCCGATAGTTCTTAATTTTTGTGAGGCGTATTTTTACCTCGAAATGAATATATCAAGGGTAAGTTAGGGTCTATATCTACCAATTTAATTTTTTTGGAGCACCATATAAAATAAATCAGAGTCAAAAAATAAAAGGTGCAATTTTCAAATTTAAAAAAAAAAATAGAACAAAATGTGATCACATCTCGAATTATGGCTTAAAAGTTGCATAATTTAGAGTAGAATTTTTATAGTTTTCTACAAAAAAAATCGAAGGTTTCGGACTTTTTCAAAAAGTAGATTTTAATTTTTACACGTTAAAAAATAAGTGATAATTACTTCGAATAATTTTTTAAATATTTTTTTATAAATTTGCATTCAAATACCAACAAAACGTTGTCCAACTTTTTTTAAGATATCTATATTTTTAACTGGTCAAAATTAATTAAAAATTTTAATTTTTTCATTTTTTTGAAAAAATCGCCATTTTGAAAAATTGATTACTCAACACCATCTTGGAATAAAAGGCTGAAAATTGGTGTCCAAGGTGCATTTAATAAGTACTAAAACATATCCAAAAATAAAATAAATCGAAAGGGGTCGGGTCTAAAAGTGAGTGATTTGGCCTGGAATACCCCATATACTTTATAGGGTCCCAGACCGATATTTCGATGAGTTACAAACGGAATGACAAACTTATATATACCCTCTATCACAAGACTGGAGGGTATAAAAAGTAATAAAATTTTATCTTTACCCTAGTATACTCAAACTAATTTTTTAAATCCACGCCCTCAAGAAGGGGGTACAATGAAAAGGGGGTTTTGTATAGTGTTTGTGCTTTGATCGAAATTATACAAAAAAAAAAATATTTATAGATGCAACATTTTTAATTGAACGAAGTAATTTATAACTTTGTTGGACTAAATTTATTTATTTTTTTAGATTATTTCATTGGGGGTTTTTCATTTTTTTTGTTTGGGGAATATTTGGTTTTTATTTAATTTTTATTCAAAAGTAATTTCAATAAATTTTAGAAAAATTTCATTATTTATTTTTCTTTGAGGCTTATTTCATTTAATGTGGTTAATTTCATTTAGGGTTATTTCAATGTCCTGTTTGGCGGAAATTGGTGATTTTTTCATAGCGCCCATTTTTAGACTCATTGTCAGTCTCCATTTACAAATTGCGTCCGATATCGAATGACTTGTAACAACGCAAAACCCTGGAATTTTTATTTAATTGTCAAATTAGAAAAGGTAATTAATACTAAAATTCCAATCCCGAAAATTCCCTGGCGTACCCGATTGGAATTAATTTTTACATACAAACAAATTTTAACAATAAATTCTACATTGTAACTAAAAGTTTGACTTTTGCTTACTAAATTGGGGGACAAGGTTATACAGTGCTGTGCGATATTGAAGATTTGTAAATTCTTTTATTAGAATTACTAAAAGCATAAACATTTATTCAACAAATTTTTGAGTTCTTCAAAGCCCAGAGAGCTTGGAAGAACACTTCCACTCAGAAAATTATGTAAGTTACTACATGTTTGTATATTTTACTGTAGTTAACTGTTTTCAACTACAAAGTCAGTTGCTTTTGTATGAAAAATATTACAACAATTTTTGTTGTTTTTTTTAAATAAAAATAAATTTTTGTTTTTTTATTTTTCACAACTTAAAAAAAAAAAACTTGAAAATATTTTGGTCTTCATATTTTTTTTAAAAAAATTTTTTGAAATAAAAAAGAAAATTATATATTGATTATTCTACTGACATTTATAGTCAAAACAACTAACTCATGTGGTAAAATGAGTTAGTTGTTTTGGCTACAAATATCAGTAGTTTTTACTACGTAAGTCAGTTGTTTTTTGTCAGTTAAAATAACTAACATTGCTAGTTGATTAAACTGAAAAAGTAGTTGACCCTTAAACAACTTACAAAGTAGTTATTTTAACTGACATTTTCAGTTGATTTTACTTACATAATTTTTCTTAAGGCGAGCGAAAATTTTGCAATTGTTACTACAGTAAAATACGTGTGAAATTTTTGTTCGTGTGTATCGTTCGCCTTCCGAAAATTAGCTGTAAGACTAAAAATTTGTTGAAATATAAATCTTTTATATCACATAGCACTCTATTTTATACAATACATCCCGAATTGTCAAGCGTCGTCTTATTAATTAATTAATAAAAATTTATATATGAAAAGTTAAATACTTTTGTACATAAATAGTGAAAAACAAATTTTGTAATTAAAAAATAAAATGTTATCTGTATTAGAGTTTGCAAAACGATTAAAATCGTAATCGTAATCGCGATTAATCGCATCAATTAATCGTAATCGTAATCGACAAAAAAATCATGCGATTACGATTAAAAATTTTCTATGAAATACACTGTTTTTATAACGAATTTAAATCAGTTCCAAAATTTTTTGAAACCAATTTAAAGTTTCTATTAAAATTATTTGTCAAAAAAACAAAATTAGTGTTAAAAACGATTACTTTCGGGACAATTTCGAACAAAAATCATTGATTCTGGTATGTTAAGTAGACCGGAAAGTTTTGATGGGTTGACCCATGGTTTATTTAACTTGTTTGCGATTTTTCTTTCCTTTTTTCGTAAAAGTCATTCAAATTTAAGGTAAAATTTAAATTCTGATCTCAGTAAATTTTAAAGAGTTTTGTTTTTAAAACTCTTTGGTCAACAAATTTGGACATGAAATTTTTTCAAAAACTTAATTTTTCATACTTTGACCGCTGGTTGACTAATGATGCCTTGTTAATTTTTTAAATAAATTTCCTCACAAGAGCTAACTGGCCATCGGCAGGTATTTTGACACGACCCCGCAGAAATTTTGGTAAACTTCTTCCAAACAGCTTTGGAAAGAAATCATGATCCAAAGAGCGAATCCAAATCAGTCACAGTTTAGAGTACTTTTTAGTAGCAAAGATAAAAAGCAATTAAGACCCAGTAAAATCATGTCACTTTTCAGCGCTGATTGAAGAACTCTTTGTAGAGTTTATTTAACCGCAATAAAGATGTAAGAAAATCTAATATTTTTCTCCAAAAATCTTTTTGATCATATAAAAAGAGTTAAAGATGTCAAAAATTAAAGTATGTATGAAATTTTATCAACAAAGAATTTTATTTATAAGTTTTAAAAAACTCTTAACTAAAAATTCTCAAGGGCGCTCGAGCGCAATGATATACTAAAAAAAGAGACCGTGGTGCTAAAATCTCGAAAAATTTTTACTGGGAAAGTTCGAAAGCTTTTGATTTTATATCTTAAAAATAACAGTTTTTGTTCCTAAAAATACGTTCTAAAATGTAAATTTCAAAAGATTTTTTTTTAAGATATTGCAACTCAAATTATTTAAAAAATTCGATTAATCGTAATCGCGATTAACGGCAATTTTTTTAATCGTAATCGCGATTATGAAATATCTCGATTATTTGCAAACTCTAATCTGTATACATGCAAATTTATTTGTAAATCAATAAACTTTTAATAAATTAAAATTAAATAAAAAATATTAATATTTTAATTTTGGTTTTGTTTCTACAGTGTTAATTGTTGTAAAGATATTCATAATCATTCCAATAAGTTAAAAAAAAATTAAAACTAAATTAAAATTTCCAAATACTTGTCTAAAAAATTAACAAGAAAAATTAAAATAAAATCCTAAAAACGGTAAATTGCATCATCAATTTTTCTAACATATTTTCACATTAACGTACGAGTAATAAATACACATGTCAATTATTTATTACTCAGATGTTGTGGTATTATCTTTATAAAATTTCACGTGAATATCTGTCAAAATCCAATTAAAAGATTCTCTTATTGGAGATAGGTATTTGTGTTTTAAAAAATGTGCTGCGGTAAAAAGGGTCCGTCTCAATATTGACCCCTCTAGAACGCATCAGAAAATTGGGAAAATCTAAAAAAAAAAAATTTCAAGGTATCCCATTTGACATGGAATGAATGCCCCATATTTAGATTATGAAAAAAAAAATTATTCTTTAAACTCTTAGAAATATAACAATTATCCCTAGTAGGCTATGAGTTTGGGGTCATGGCCACGCGTGGATTCGATTCCCACCAGATGCCCTGGTCCTACCAGATCTCGGTTAGGTCTGATAAAAATATTATTAATAAATATTATTTAAAATTAATAAAGAATTAACTAAATATTTTTTTTAACAATTCATTTATGCATAGTTTTTGCCCAGGGAATTCCCGGGATAAAATTCCAGGGAAAGAAAGTAAGAAAGAAAAAAAGAAAGAGAAAAAGAAATGAAAGAAAAGGAAAGAAGTGGGAGTAAATAGAGAGAAATATAATATTATTGTAGGAGAAATGTCTAAGAATCTCTAAAAGTCTCGGAATCTTAAAATTTTTCTAAAGGAAAAATCTAAGAACTTTTCTATAGAATCTGAAAACTTTTCTTAAGCAAAATTTCACAACTTTCCTATAGGAAAAATACCTGAAAAAAGAAAACAAAAAGGCAGTAATCTGAGAACTTTTACGGGAAAAATATGTCTCAGACTCTTAGAATTTTTCTGAAGGAAAAAAGTCTCGAAATTTGAAACTATTTCTTTAGTAAAACTGTTTTAGATTTTAAGATTTTTTTATAAAAAAAAGTCCTAGAATCTAAAACTTTTTCTACTGGAAAAATATAACAGAATCGGAGAATTTTTCCATACAGAAAATTTCCCAGAATATGAAAAATTTTCAGTAGCAAAAATGTCTCAGAATCTGAGACTTTTGAACTTTTACTTTTAAGGTCATCTTAGTGACCCTTGAACTTATAATTTTGACCGCGGGCATTTTTTTTAGGAGGCTAGCAACATTTAGAAGTAATGTGGCCGGTTTTGGGACCAGAGAAAAAAAAAATAAAAAAAATTATGTTTCATAACCTCATTTTTTGGATAAAATGGGTTTAAGCGAGTTGATCCCGACCATCCAAAAATCTGAAAAAATCTCAAAATTGCAAAACGCTTCAAGAATTGCAAACTACAAAAAGTTTTTGATGAAACGCCCTAATGAACATCCCAGTTGGCAACGTCACTATCAGAGTCACTGCTGACATCCACAAGACATCTCTATGTACTGGGTTGAGGACAGTTTCACACAAATTTTCAAAATGTCCTCACTCAAAGTCAGCAGTGGTCAGGACGGACCTTCTGGGGACATGTCACCTAAGACTTCTTTGGGAAAATGCAGGGGGTATTCGTGGCTCTCGTGACAAATAACATTAACTGTGTGGATTAACAGAATGAAGGTTGAAAGAGGAATTGAAAAAAAGGCTTTTTGTTTTCTTTAAAAAAACACTTTGATATTGTTTTAAACAAAACAAATGTATGAAATTTACGTTCTTAAAATGTTAATGATTCAATATAATTAAAAAAAAAAATATTAAAAGTGCAAATAAAGTACAAATTTCATGACTTTAAAAAACCAAAAATTTTACTTGATCCCAGACAGATTTCGCATGAGAGCAACAAAAGAGAGTAAAGAGAGTTACAATCTCTTTACTTTATTCCTCTATGGAAAATGTCTGACCTAGGTCATGCGAAAATACAAAAAAATTTCGTATTTCCTTTAGTTTTTACTTTTATCCATTTTCCTTTATAAATTATTTTCTCATATTTATAAAAACTTTTCGCTTTTTTAATTCCAAACTGGATTTGAACCTGGAACCTCCAGTTTATTTGTCCAACACCTAACTACTTGTTCCAAACTTTATTTTTAAAATTGTTTGTCTATTTATTACTTTTATTCTACTTGTTAGATTTTGATTTTATTTTAATTAAATCTATAATATTTCCATATTTATCTTGGAAATAAAGAGTTGCCCACCCAGCAGAAATAAATCGAGATTTTGGCGACACAGCATCTGTTTATAGCATACCGTAGCGCATCCAAAGAGCGCTCTTAGGGATGCAGTAAAAGGAAGGGGAAAAAATTTTAATTTTTTTTTAAGATTTTTTATATAAAACTTATAATGTGTAATTATTTTTTGATAAAATTTCACACTTGCTTTCCTTTTTAATATTTTTAACACTTTTTGAATAAAAAAACATGAGTTTTAGACAAAGACACATGATTTGACTGCATCATTATTGCGCATTAATCAGCGCTGCAAAGAGCGCTTCAATCATAGCATCTTTGACCGCTGTTCCCAAAAAAAAATCCCATAAAAATGTGAAAATGAAAATTTCCGATATTTTTTTGATGTTCACTTCCGATTTTTTATACCCTCCACTTAGTGATAGAGGGTATATATAAGTTTGTCATTCCGTTTGTAACTCATCGAAATATCGATCTGGGACCCCATAAAGTATATATATTCATGATGCCCGATCGATTTTAAGACATTCTAGCGATGTCCGTCTGTCCGTCTGTCCGTCTGTCTGTCTGTCTGTGGAAAATGCTGTCGCGGACAAAATATTGCACAGAGATGACTGAAACTTAACATATTTATTGGAAGTTCTCCCGAGAAGTTTGGTATTGCATTTGAGCGATATCGGTTCAGCGGTTCAAAAGTTATGAACGAAAATGTAAGCACACCTCAAAAATTTCAGTACATTCAACATAACCTAAAAATACAAAATGCTTCAATTCGTCTTCTGGTTGGAATATGTAAACATAATTGAACACCAAATGGTATTTAAACAAGTACGAACATATTTTTTGACAAAAAAGTAAAAAAATCGCGGATTTTTTTTACCAAAATTTTTTTTCGCGGAAATTTTTTTTCAAAAAAATTTTTTTTTTTCAAAAGTAATTTCCTTTTTAATAAAGTTTTTTGCAATATCTTTTTGAAATTATGGAGGGTATCACTACATTCGGCAAGGCCGAATTTACTTTTTTACTTGTTTTTTTTTTCATTTTGTTTCACATAAATAAAGTTTTGTAAAGTAAAACGAATGAATTTTTTTGTTATATTTTTTAAATTTTAGTTATTTGATTTCAACTTTGAATTTACAGCATCTTTATTCTGCTTAAATCAGCTCTACAAAGATACATGAATTCACTGCATCTTTAATCTGCTTAAATCAGCGCTAAAAAGATACATGAATTTACAGCATCTTTATTCTGCTTAAATCAGCGCTCTAAAGACACGTGATTTCAGTGCATCTAAAGAGCGCTGTTTCTGTGTATCCAACTAGCGCTCTAAAGTGGGACATCGCCTTAGGGAATCATGCATGAATTCAGCGCAATTGGATGCGCTCCTTAACTCAAGTTCCCCTTCCAAAAGCTGCTGAACGTTCAGAAAAATTTCTGCTGGGCAGATTTAAAATTCTAATTTAATATACTGCTATTCTGAAGACATTTCATTTTAGACGTCTTAGAGGAATTGTCCACACTCTTAAAACAAACGTTCAGTGCTGACAATGTTAGGACATGTCATCAAGGATTACCTATGATTTGTCAGAACCTGAAGACAATCACTGTGGAAATTTCCTCAGTGACACATTTTCCAACTGGGATATTATATGGATGGATTGGTTTTTTAAGGCCTATCTAATAAGGACTGTGATCACGTTAAATGATAGTTGAGTTGAGGGTGGGTTGCACGAGCCTAAAGTTAGGAAATTTTCAGGCAAGTTCATGGCGCTCAGACTTAAAATAGTCCATTGTACCGTACTAACAAGGGAAGTATCTCAACCCTTATGAACTTATGGCCGATAAGCCGAGACACCCCTACCTTAAAATCGTATCTTTAATATATATTTTAAGTTTCAGGCAAATCGGAACTTTAGTGTTCCAGGATTAGACAACAATCTTTAATAAAATTATAAAGAAAAATTTTCAAATTTCCCTTTAAAACGATATGATATCGTCAATCGTTTTTGTTTTACGTTATTAAGTAGCCCCAAGACTTTTGGTAAATTTGTTTGTATGGAGTATAATCTACGTACGACCGCGAAATTCATATACTAACATAATAATCTCTATTACGTTTAAGCCGACACGTATTATTGCTTTTGGCAAAATGCCTATTAGTTCGTCTTTTATTCAGGTTTTCCCGAAAAGCTATAATTTTTCATAAGGTGGCACCCATTTTGTAAACCACCGAGTTTTCGGTACTTATTAACTCATATAAAATGCAGAGCAATCGGAGTGTACACAGAAAAAAATAAAAAAAATACTTGAGCAAATTTTTAATACTATTGAGTAAAAAATTACTCAATTTTGCACCAGTAAACGATTTAATAGTATTGAGTAAATTTTGAATAAAAATTTATTAAATGTTTGAAAACAAATTTGAGTAAATTTTTAATTGACACAATTAAAAATTTACTCACAATTTATCTATTTATTTTTTTCAAAGTTTAAAAAAGTTTTAAACATTTTTACAAAAAAAAAACAAAAAACTTGTTTTTTCAAACTTTACCAAACATATTTATGTCGCAAAAACATAGGAAAATTTTATAAAGACGATTACATACTTTCATCTAAATACACAAAAAACTATAAACTAAACGAGAATTCAAAAAACAATGAGAGTTTAAAAAAACTATTAAATTTTTATTAAATTATTTACTTAAATTGTTTTTAAAATTTTTAAGTAAATTTTTAATTGCGTCAATTAAAAAATTACTCAATTTTTGTTTTTAAATTTAGACAAGTGATGACTCAAATTTGTTTTCTCCATATTTTTTTCTGTGAGGGTTTGAGTTGAAAAATGTAAAAGAAAAATTTAATTTCTAAAAGCTATAGACATTTCTGATATTCCTATACCGGTTTCGGACAGTTACAGTTAACTGTCTTCATCAGTAGGATTTAAATGTCAGTTTGTTTTGTAAATGGTAATTGTTTTTGTAGTATGTGACTTTTTATTTAATATCAATACCCAGTCCGGAATCGAATCACGAATATTTTTTCATACCATTAACAATACTGGTAGGATGGCACTCTAGACATCACCGCCACTGCATTGCTTAGACATGTGTTGGATAAATATTCGTTTTTCTATTCATTACTGCTTGAATTGCATATTAATAGTTATCTACAGAGAGCAGTGTTGCCAGTAGATTTTATTGAAAGTATTTACGCTTATAAAAAAAAAATCCGTTTTTCCCCTACATTCGAAAAAAATTTCCCCCACAATTTATCCCTACATTAAAATTGGACAAATGTCATTAAAAAAGATTTTTAAAGTTCCAATAATTTCAGATTTTTTTTTTAAATATATCATACTAACAGAGCATTGCCCAGCTAAATATTTAGTTGCAAAGAACCGGTGTGGAACAACTTATTCTCCCACATAACCTGTTCTAATAAAACTGGTGCTACACCGATTTTTTTGTATGGGGTTATTGTCCCGAAAGTAACAAGTGTTTGTAAGCAGATTTTATTATTTGGAATCCTGTTCTAGAGCATATGTCAGCACCGGTTCTAAAAAATGTATAAGAGTGTTTTTGATTATTTTTCGCAAAATTAATAAGAAAATACTTGAGTTACTTGATATTAATCGATATCATTAGATTTTCTCTTTATGATACTTCATTTTCTACCTTAATATGTAAAACGAGTAAAGTTTCCTACCATAAAAAGGAAAATTTCTATTAATTTCGAGTGTTGAAATTTACCCAATTTATAGTACACAGAAAAAATTTAAAACGAATTTCAATTAACAAAAACGCGGATTCAACCAATTTTTTGATTGAAATTCCTCCAATTAAAAAATTGTTATACCAATCATCAAATTGTAGGTGATTGATTGAAAATTTTTCAATCAAACTTTTTTTCGATTTTGATCAAAAGTTTGATAATTTTTTTATTTATAGTCAATCAAAATAATGATTGATTTAACAAATGATTTGTAAGCTTAAGACAAAATTATCAAAAAAATGCATCTTCTTTGCTTTCCATTATATTGCCAACAATAAAAAAAAGTAAAACCCTATTATTTTGTTTATTTTTGAGTTAATCCATTGAAATAAATTAAAATGAAACAAAATCTGGTATGTTGAACATTTGTAATTCGACAGTTTAAGAAAATAACAAAAATTTTAATCAAAACATTGATTGACTCATTTAAATTTTGTTGATCAATAGATTTAATTGAAAATTTTCAGCCAATAATTTTTTGTGTGTAGATACCCTTTATTTAAAAAGATTTAAAAAATCACAATCCAGGAATTTGTTCTGAAACCCTCCAAGAAAAGTACTGTTTTTAACTAAAATTCAAGGCTTTGGACAACTTTTAGCTATATTCTGAAAAAGTACCTACATTTTATGAAATTTTAAAAATCTGTCCGTTTTTCCCTACGCTACCATTTTGAGAACAAAAATACCTATATGTAGGGATTTTTCCCTACTTATGGCAACACTGACAGAGAGATTGACAATTATAACAACAACAGTTCAGCCGTTAGTTATCTTAATTTCGCCTCATCCATTTATTCAACTCGTTTGTCTACTTATAGTTTTTGCAATCGTGTTGCCAAACAAATTTCAAATATATATTGAGTAAACTCCATTTGGTTTTTAGTAATATTAAACATTTTGTTAAAGTTTACTTAATTTATAATAAACAAGTAAAAAAGTTAAATTCGGCCTTGCCGAATGTAGTGATACCCTCCACAATTTCAAAACGATTATTGCAAAAAACTTTATTTAAAAGGAAATTACTTTTGAAAAAAAAACAATGTTGAAAAAAAATTTTCCGCAAAAAAAATTTTTGGTAAAAAAAACCGCGATTTTTTTCTTTTTTTTTCACAGACAGACAGACGGACAGAAGGACATCGCTAGAATGTCTTAAAATCGATCGGGCATCATGAATATATATACTTTATGGTCCCAGATTGATATTTCGATAAGTTACAAACGGAATGACAAACTTATATATACCCTCTGTCACTAACAAGGGAAGTATCTCAACCCTTATGAACCGATTTGCATGAAACTTAAAATATATATAAAAGGGGTAATTCTAAGGTTGGGGTGTCTCGGCTTATCGGCCATATCGGGGATTTAAGGGTTCAAAACATGGGTCAAAAAATGGCGAAAAAACGTTTTTTGGATTTTTCAGCCATTTTTTTCTAAGAAACTATATGATGTTTACATATGAGAAGAAAGGATTTTTAATGCCTATCCAACGGAGGCATAACCTTGTAAAAGTTTGGCTGCGTTAAATACTTTTTTTATGAAAATGTGTAAATTTTGGGGGGTATTTATGTGAATACATAGACCTACGATGTCCATATGAATACGAAATATTCTTTATTAAATTTAAGTCGACACGTATTTTTTCTCTAGAGGATATTCCTGTTAGTTCGGGAGTTATCGAAATTTTCCCGCAGGTCCACATTGTTTCATAAGGTGACAACGAAATTTTGAAACACTGATATGGCCGAAAAGCCGAGACACCCCAACTTTAAAATCGTCTCTTTTATATATATTTTAAGTTTCAGGCAAATCGGTTCATAAGGGTTGAAATACTTCCCTTGTAAGTGGAGGGTATAAAAAATTAAAAAAAATAAAAAAATATTTAATTTTATTTTATTTTTAATAAAAATAATGTACAGTGAGTCAAAAAGTGAAAATCTAGTTCTGAAATTTGTTTATTTTATTATAATGACTTATGTAAGTCATTATTAATAAGTCCTTGTTTTACATTTCAATATAATGCCAAAGGTTATTTTTTGTCATTACTAAGTAATTCGAATGGTAATGATGTGTCATTACCAAGTTTTTGCTGGGGTTTGTCTACTTATAATTTTTGCAATCGTGTTGCCAAACAAATATTGAGTAAACTCCATTTGGTTTTAAGTAATATTAAACATTTTGTTAAAGTTTACTTAATTTATAATAAAAAACTGAAATCATATATCAAGTCTACTAGGCTTGGTTTTTGCAGACCGGTTTAAGATAAGGATTAACTTTATTTAGTTAAGAAATGGGTCAAATCAAGCCCAAATATTTTATTTTACAATTTTTTTCTAAATCTACATACAATTACTAAATATACAAAGGCAAAAAAAAAAATTAAACGTTGTCGAAAATGTAAAACGGTATAAATAAATCCCATCGAATCCTAGGAATTAACTAAATTCTTTTAGATTCTTTTTACATTCTTTTCATTTTTACCTCAGCTTACTTATGTTTTTATTGTTAATGGGATGTAGATCCCAAAAAGATTAAAAAAAAATTGTTTGGCCAGATTTGACCCATTTTTTTTAAATAAAGTTAATTTAATCCTAATCTCAATACAATGCAAAAAATAATATTTGAAATTATTTCGTTCATTGTCGAAAAGTAGAAAACAAAAAAAAAGAAAGAAAATATTAAATTTAACAGAAATTGTTATTGTACAAGTACATACATGCATATAGGAAATCTATTAGTACAAAAAAATATATAGTATACGATATGTATTTGTTATTGTTTACATGTGTAATATTCCATCATATTTTGATTGTATCGATATGCTGTTGATAAATCCATTTCGGCTTGTAACAATTAATGATATAAGATAATTTTGAATTATTTTTTTTTTTCTTTTTTAGGTCGAAAATTTTGATGTTTTGAACTGGAATTAGTGTATTTTTTTATACTTTTTTAATATTATTTTTGTAAAATTTTACACCAACTTTTATACCACAGATTATGATTGCATTTTTATATTTTTTAACATTATTTTTTGTGTATTTTTATTTTTTTTTACTTAAAATTGATATATAATTTTTAATTTATTAACTTTTTTATATTAATTTCTTTTCATTTCTTTTAAAACTGATTTTTTTGTAATTTATTTTTTTTTTTTTAATAAATTTACAATTATTATTTTTTACAAGACTTTTGTTTGTTATTTATTGTAAGATTAAGTAATATTTTTGACGGGTTGGTTGATCGCGGTGCACGTGACGCGTTATATTGTTGGTGCCAGTCCAAGTTTTCTTGTTTTTTTGTTAATATCGGGGGATTTATCGTGACGATAGTGGCGAACTATGTAACGCATTTGCAGGTTATCGCGGTTACAAAACCAAAACAGCAGGATTTCTTTTTTTGCTTTATTTTCTTTCTTTTAAAAACCAAAATAATGTACAATAACGGTTTACCGCAACGTTTACAGATAGATAACGAACGTGTGTGTGTGTTTATGTGTGTGTGTGTTAATATATTCACTTTTTTTTTGGTGTTGTGTTTAGTGCTTTGCTGAATATTTGGGTTTGTATTAAATGTCACGCCGTCACATTTACTTTTTGTAATGTGTGTCAAATCAGTGGGCAGATAACGAACCGTGCATCCACCAACCAAACTTGCAAGATGTCAAATCGTTTCGTGAGTTTAAAGCCGCGCGCGAGAGTGAACAGTAGTATCACCACCGCAGACAAAACGAACATCTACAAGAAGTCCTATAAATGCGCGCGCGTCTTTCTTGAAAGAAACTGCTGCTGGCTTGCTAGCTAGCTAGCAGCTACCATTTAAATTTCTTGTCAACAAAATTCAAAAATCATCTTAAATTTAACGCCAAACACGGCCGTACAAATAGATGGATCAAGTATGTTTTTTGTAAAAATTTCCATTTAAACATTTTGTTTTTTTTTTGTTTTTGTGATTTTCCTCTACGCTACTCTATCTATGCTCGTAAAGCAACAAACTAATCTTCTGTAACAACTAACTGACGAACACACAATGCAGGACCACTTGTGAGTCCTTATTGTGCTAAATGTTTATCCTGATGATTTTCAAATTGAAGATGAATATTTTTGAAGCATTTTTGGCATTACGACTTTCACAGCAGAGTAAAATGACTGAAAAAAAAACCGAGCCCAACTAACTCTAACAGTGATGCTGTGCTCAGCCATATGTTTGCTTGTATGTTTGTACGTACGTACATCTGTATGCAGTGATTTGTGTTTGCTGCCTTTTACAATTGACTGGCTGGATGGCTGCTGCAGATCGACCAAGATGTTGATAATAAAACAAAAAAAATAAACACAAAAAAAAAAACAACAACCAACAAAAGAAATAAAGGAAACAAAAATGACGATGGTGCGTTTTGTTGGTTCGTTCGTTGGTTCATTGTTGGTGGTTGTGTCTGCTACATCTTTTCCAGTGTAACTAATCACCGCCCAACCGCATTTGTGCGCAGCCAATACTTAACTGAAAACTACGAATGAACGAACCAATGAAGACAAACCCCGCGCTAAAGAAAACAAAACAAATCAAGTTGTTTTAACAAAAAAAAAAAAAAAATAATAATATATAAAAATCTGTTGGCCCGACATGATTGTCTGTCTGTCTGCATAACTTGGTTTAGTTTCAGCATTAGACACACACACACACACAGATGCATGTAACGCACTATACACTACGACGACAAGCATCTTCAGTTTGGACACCATAAAAATGAATGGTCCAAATCTGCTAACTCTCTACCCTTACGTTCATAAGTCTTCTTCAACATAATCCACTTTTACCATGAGTATGCAGCAGATTCCATTATTGGTAAGTGGCACTGTAACAGAAGAATTCAGTTATCTATGGGCAGTAGCAACGATAAAAGCAAAAACGAAAAAATTATTTAAGAATCTTGTAGATTCCGACCGAATATGTGTATTAAGAAGTATCGGTTCGGACTGAGTATCGAAACAAAATGTATTAGTTGTTAGTCAGCAAAAATTGCAAGATTGTTTTTCGGAACGATAAACTGGGATCACGGTGCTAATTATGTAACTTTAGCTAATTATTCCATTACCATATAGTGTCATTTTGTGGTAATAGAATAAGGAACAAATGATACCATTTGACGACTAACACCTTACATCAGAGCTTCTCACTAACTTTAGCTTTGCGACCCCTTATCAATATTTAAAAATTTTCGCGACCCCTCATAAAAAAAAAATTTAACGTGAACCTTGCCCTCAGTTTTTTTAAAAACCTAAAGTAATGGAAAAATTTGGGAACCAAATTCAGAAGCAGCATTGAAAGATTAATCGAAACTTTGTGGTCAGATCCCAGACGCATACCAAAAATTTCACGTAACAAACTTGTAAAAAATAAAAAAAAAACATTATTTTTGTGAACTATGGCCTCAATTTCCTCAAAAATTTTGAAACCAGGTCCCGAACTACGGCATTTTATATCGAAACTTTCTATCGTCATCCATTTTTAATTTCCGAAATAAAAAAAAAATTCAAGTTTAACCTGATCAGAAATGGAGAAAGCATTTAAAGTCCAATTTTGAATAGTGGTTGTTCTTTTTTCAAAATTATGTACCAATGTTTGGCATTGATCGAAATTTTATTCGATCACTAATCTAGATCCGTTATTCGGGTCCAGATTTGGAATCAGCATTAAAAAGAAAATCGAAAAAAGTGGGCAGATCCCAGACGCATCCAAAAATATCACAAACAAAGCTCTTAACAATGCACAAGAATACGTTTTTGTGAACTTTGCCACTTAATTTTCTCAAAAACCTAACGTACTAGAAAAATTTGAAACCCAGATTCAGAATCAGCATCGAAAAGTTATTCGAAAACGAACTGTCAGATCACAGACTCAGCCAAAAAACTTCACAAATCACAGCGATTACGGGGGACCTTAAGTGATGGAAATGATTTATTTTTTTAACAAAAGTATATTTGAATATTTTTATAACACAACAAAAAAATGTGTTTTAAATTTACCAAAATTCAGGTATTGACATTGAAATTTTATCTTGGTGCGGAAGTTTTATTTTCATAACTAGCGGACCCGACAGACGTTTTCCTTTTCAAGTTTTAATAAAGTTGATCGTTATGTGAATTTGTGATTGGATTTACATTTGAAATCAAAATAAATCTCAAAGTGTGTTACTTAAATTACGATGGCTCACATACTTCTGATTGAAGTTGATGGATTATTTGAATAAATAAATGTTTCAGAAAACAAAAGTGTTGAATGTCTCTAAATCGAATTCTTTTTTTAATAGTTTACAGAATTGAATAATTACACTGTGTAACACCAAAAACCTCCCAGTGAAACGTTTAACTGTTCCTTATAGATTTTGGTTTCATGATTCCAAATCTGCCATCCAAATTTTTCTAGCTTTAGCACATTTGGGGGTCCACTGTTACGTATTATTGCGTTGCTTTCACAAAGTTAGACTTGATTCTATATAAAATGGACCTGCTGATTCCAAAAGTGCAATCCAAGTTTTTCTAGCATGTTACGTTTTTGAGATATTCGCGTTGAAAAGTTTTAGTGTGATTTATGAAGAATATAAGTGTGTAACAGTGGGGGTTTGAGTTTTTTAAACGCCAATATTTTAAAAGCGGTACGCGTTAGAAAAATTTGGATGCCAGATTTGGAATGAAGAGGTCTCATTAATATAAAATCAAGTCCTATTTTGTGTGATCAACTTAAGAATACGTTACAAGGGAGACCCAAAATTAGCGTTTTTATACCCTACACCACACTGTGGTACAGGGTATAATGAGTTTGTACTGATGTTTGTAACTACCCGAAATATTGGTCCTACCCCCACTTTTAAGTATACCGATCGACTTAGAATCACTTTTTGAGTCGATTTAGCGATGTCCGTCCGTCCGTCTGTCTGTCTGTCCATGTAAACGGTGTAAACACGATACAGGTCGCAATTTTTAATCAATTGACTTGAAATTTGAAACTTAAGCCTCTTTTGGTGTCAAATCACCATTCCGAATTTTAAAGAAATCGGAACTGTTCTTCTTGTAGCCCCCATACCACCTTCCCGATTTTCACATAAATCTCTAAAACTTCATGAAAATATAAACTGGGCTATTCATAATGAGTAAATTAAATCTAATGTAGGTTTATTTGACTGATATTGCATGAATATTTGTCAAATAAACCTACTTTAAGTACACTTTAAGTATTATGAATAAAGGCCAAAATATTTAATTAAAATTCTGTTTGTTTATGTTAAACGCGTACTTTAATAACCTTATCAAATCTGATTATCATCGGACCATTTTTTAACTTAGGTCCCATGTGAAAATTTCGCCCGATATTCAGTTGAAGCGGTTTATTGTCAACAAAAAGAAGCCTATTCCACTCAAATTTGATTTGAGAGTGCTTTTTACACTTATTTAAGATTTAGCAAAATATAGATCTAATCAGTCCATGTTTGAACTTGGGACCCATTTTCCGGGAAACTCTGGGGTGGGGTATTATATGGTCGGTCTTGACCGACTATCATTTTCTTACTTGTTTTTTTTTTTTAATATTCAAACGCGAATTTCTTAACAACGATACGTGATAGCAAAATTTGGAAGTCAGATTTGTAATCAGGAGGCCAAAATATATTTAATTCATGTATTCTGATTCATGGGAGAGAGTATTTATATGAATTTGTTCAACAGTGTTATAAATAACTAGATAACAAATGTCTCACAATCAGAGTCTTATATTTATACCCTACACCACACTGTGGTATAGGGTATAATGAGTTTGTGCTGATGTTTGTTACTACCCGAAATATTGGTCCTAGACCCATCTTTAAGTATACCGATCGACTCAGAATCACTTTTTGAGTCGATTTAGCGATGTCCGTCCGTCCGTCCGTCTGTCTGTCTGTCCATGTAAACGATGTAAACACGATACAGGTCGCAATTTCAGATCTCTTGACTCGAAATTTGAAACTTAAGCCTCTCTTGGCCCAAGGACGAAGCCTATTGAAATTTAAAAAAAATCGGTCTATATTTAGACCTAGCCCCCATACAAAGGTCCTCTTTCGTTGTGGCTCAAATGTCTCTAATAACCGTATTATAATAGGTATGCTTTCAAAATTTGGCAGGTAAACGAGCTTTGTCTTCACAAATCACCATTCCAAATTTTAAAGAAAGCGGACAAGTTCTTCTTGTAGCCCCCATACAAACCACCTACCGATTTTCACAGAAATCGCTCAATTTTCATGAAAATAAAAAATATTGAGTTAAAATTGTGTTAATCAAATCTGATTATAATCGGACCATTTTTGGACTTAGACTTAGGCCCCACATGAAACTTTCGCCGAAATTCAGTTAAATCGGTTTATTTGCCACAAATAGAAGCCTATTTCACTAAAATTTAGTTTGTGAGTGTTTTTCGCACTTATAAAAGATTTAACAAAAGGTAGATCCAGTCGGTCCATGTTCGAACTTGGAACCCATTTTCCGGGAAACACTGGTGTAGGGTATTATATGGTCGGTCTTGACGGACAATAACTTTCTTACTTGTTTTCTATAAAAATTGGCACGAATCTTAATATTAGATAAATTAAGAAAGTGTCCGACTCAATCGTGAAAATTTTTTACAAAAAAAAATGTTTTTTTCTTTGTATGTATTAAAATTAATCACTGCAAAAGTCATAAAAAAAGTTTTATCCCTTTATAAATGATCTGCTACAGTTTTGCGGCAAAAACTACCAAACCCATTTTGTCAATGTTCTACAAAAAAATGGTTTTGCTAGTCCAATATCGATTTTTCAAGTTTTCTAATATAACGCCTGATCGAAAAACAAAAATTTGAATCAGCAACACATTTTTTTTTGACGAGAATCGATGTTTTTTTATTTATATAACCGATGTACAAAAAATGTTTCTCCCCCCCCCCCCCACCAAACTCAAAAAATTATAAAAACAGATAACCCATAAGGGACAATCTTGAATTTTCTTGGTTTTTGGTATTTGCGTTAAGTTTCTGGCCTTGATGTGCTCATTTTTGTAAAACATTTCATCCCCACCCTCTTTTTAGGGTTATACGATTTATTGGAATAAAGCCAAAAATATCCGTTTTGTGGGTAGTAGGTTAATAAGTTCCACCAAAATATTTTCATAAATATTTTCTATAAAGTTGCTAAACACCCTCAGATGTAGGGGGAAACTTAAAACAAAACAAGTAAGAAAGTTATAGTCGATTAAGACCGACCATATGATACCCTACACCAGCGTTTTAGGGAAAATGGGTCCCAAGTCCAAACATGGACCGATTAGATCTGTCTTTTGTTAGATCTTTATTTAGTGTAGAAAACACACAGAGATCAAATTTTAGTAGAATTGGTTTATTTTTTTGTCAATAGACCGATTTAACTAAATATCGGTCGACATTTTTATATGGGGGACTAAGTCCAAAAATGGTTCAATTATTTTCCGATTTGATTAGGTTACTAAAGTACACGTTTAACACCTAAAAATACAATTTTTATCAAATATTTCCAATTTTATGAATTTTGAGGGAATTATGTGAATATCGGAAGGGTTGTTTGTATGGGGACTACCAGAAGGACTGAACCGATTTCTTTAAAATTTGGAATGATAATTTGTGCATGCAAAATTTTATTACCTGCTAAATTTCAAAGCGATATCTATTATAATGCGGTTATTAGAGCCATTTAAGCCGAATCCAAAGGGTGCGTTTGTATGGGTGCTAGGTCTTAACATGGACCGATTTTTTCCAATTTCAATAGGCTTCGTCCTTGGGCCAAAAGATACTTTAGTTTTAAATTCCAAGTCAATTGATTAAAAATTGCGACCTGTATCGTGCTTAATTCGATAGATGGACAGACGGACGGACGGACATCGCTAAATCGACTCAAAAAGTAATTCTTAGTCGATCGGTATGCTTGAAGGTAGGTCTAGGACCAATATTTCGGGTAGTAACAAACATCAGCATATCTGGAAATATCGGGATGGGGTTTTGTATGGGGACTACAAGTGGAACTGTCCGGATTAACTTCAAATTTGGAATGTTCATTAATGATATTGTTATTTTCATTTTTACCAAATTTAGAGGAGACGCTTATATAGGGGCTAGGTCTAAACATGAACCGATTTTTTTCAATTTCTGTAGCGTTCGTCCTTGAGTCAAATGAAGCTTAAATTTCAGACCAATCGATTAAAACATGGACAGACGGACATCGCTAAATCTACTCAAAAAGTAATTCTAAATCGATCAGAATGTTTGAGGGTGGGGTAGGACCAATATTTCGGGTAGTTACAAACATAAGCACAAAGTCAATATATCCCGTGTGGCGTAGGGTATTAAAACATATAAACTCAGAACTAAATAAAAAAACAAAATCAATAACAAACAAGTAAGAAAATTATAGTCGGTCAAGACCGACCATACAATACCCTACACCAGAGTTTCCCGGAAAATGGGTCCCAAGTTCGAACATGGACTGATTAGATCTATATTTTTTCAAATCTTTAATAAGTGTAAAAAGCTAGAGTTGCCAAATATTCGTCTATTTCAAAAACCGGTTTTCGAATACTTCGAAAAACCGCCTTTTAAGAAAATCGGTTTTCGGTTTTGTAACTAAAAACCGGTTTCGAATAATCGGTTTTTCGGTTTTTTTAAATTATTTTTTTAATAAAAAAGTAAAACAAAACAATAAAGGAAAACATAACAATCATGTCCGTTTGTATAAAACACAATTCAGTTTAAAATATAAAAAAACTAGACCACTGAAATTTGGCACAAATATGTCTCATGGTCATAGGCCAGCTACGTTCGTAAATGGACAAAATTGGACCAGGGGGAAAAAAGTTCAACCTTGAAAAACTAAGGCAATCTCAGAAAAACGACACTTTTTAACATGTTTCTTTGTATTTTTGTAAAACAAAAGAAACATTTTTATGGTAGAAGAAGTTCAACGTCTATCACTTGGACCCAGGGGATTTAAAAATATAGTTTTTTTAGGCTCGTCACCTTTTGTGGGCGTGAATATAAAAAATAGTTTAAATAATGATAACATTGTATTACTATATCGCCAAAAGCATTATAAATGAACTTGAAAACATTTACCGCGAAGAGCAAGGTGTCCCCCAATGACCCATTCCAAAAAAAAAAATCGCACCTGCAAAATTTTTACTTTTTTTTGCATTTTGCATGTTGGAGATTATAATAGATTCGGCACAGCCGAATTTTTATTAATTTTTATTAAATAGTATTTAAAAAAGGATACTGTTCAAATGATTTGGGAACATACGATTTCTCAACTTAGTTTTTAAAGTGGATGATACTGATAAAACATATTCACTAATCGTTGAGGTTGGGTTATGGGTGTATGAACTTACTTTTTTTCAAGATACAGGTTGCTAACTTTATAAGGGTTTTTCTATGGGAATTATGATAAATTAAAAATTTTTGGTTAAAGCTATCGAAATTTTCAAAAACCCTAATGAAGTTAGCAACTAGTTACTTGAAAAAAGCAAGTATCATACGCCCATTACTTTTCAGTAATTTGGAAGGCAGATAAATTATCTAAAAAATTTATCTATGAAGTATCTAGTCAAAATCCTCTTTTAATTCAGAAATTAAATATAAAAAAGTCGATTATTCGAGACCAAAAAATCGGTTTCTCGAATACTTCGAAAACCGGCCTTTAAAAAAAACCCGTTTTAAAAAACCGGAAAAATAGGAAAAAATCGATTTTTCGAATACTTCGGAAATCGGTTTTGACAACTCTAGTAAAAAGCACTCACTAATCAAATTTGAGTGGAATAGCCTTCTTTTTGTTGACAATAAATCGCTTCAACTGAATATCGGGCGAAATTTTCACATGGGACCTAAGTCCAAAAATGGTCCGATGATAATCAGATTTGATAAGGTTATTAAAGTACGCGTTTAACATACACAAACAGAATTTTAATTAAATATTTTCTATATTCATGAAATTTGAGAGATTTATGTGAAAATCGGGAAGGTGGTTTATAATTCGTAATGGTGATTTGTGTGGATAAAACATGATTACCTGCAAAATTTCGAAAAGATACCTATTAAAATACCTATTAAATTACAGCCATTTGAGCAAAAACTAAAGAGGGCCTTTGTATGGGGGTTAGGGGTAAATATGGGCCGATTTTTTTTCCAATTTCAATTGGCTTCATCCTTGGGCCAAAAGAGGCGTTAGTTTCAAATTTCAAGTCAATTGATTAAGAATTGCGACCTGTATCGTGTTTACACCGTTTACATGGACAGACGGGCGGACGGACATCGCTAAATCGACTCAAAAAGTGATTCTAAGTCGGTCGGTATACTTAAAAGTTGGTCTAGGACCAATATTTCGGGTAGTTACAAACATCAGCACAAACTCATTATACCATGTACCCCAGTGTGGTGTAGGGTATAATTAAAACAAAATAGGGAAAACAAAAATAATTTTAGATCCACTTAGCAGTAAGTATATGCCAATCTCATATTCACAGAAAAAATTTTAAGCGAATTTCAATCAACAAAAACGCGGATTCAATCAATTTTTTTATTGAAATTCCTCCAATTAAAAAAATTGTTATACCAATCATCAAATTGTAGGTGATTGATTGAAAATTTTTTCAATCAAACATTTTTTGATTTTGATAAAAAATTTTATAAATTTTTTATTAAAAGTCAATCAAAATAATGATTGATTTAACAAATGATTTGTAAGCTTATGCCAAAATTATCAAAAAAAAATCATCTTCTTTGCTTTCCAATATGTTGCCAACAATAAAAAAGGTAAAGCCCGATTATTTTGTATATTTTTGAATTAATCTTTTCAAATAAATTAAAGCGAAAAAAAAATCTGGTATGTTGAATATTTGTAACAAAAATTAACAAAAATTTTAATCAAAACATTGATTGACTCATTTAAATTTTTTTGATCAATACATTTAATTTAAAATTTTTAGTCAATAATTTTTTGTGTGTTTTCACATGTGTGGACCCTAATGGGCCCTAACTTTGGATCCAAAGAAGTTAGCATTCCCGAAAATTTTAAAATGCTCATATCTCGGTAAATATTGCCGACACAACAAAAAGTCCAAAAGCATTTTTGTAGCTCTCAACACGTAGAACAAGACCGCAAAATAGTCAAAAGCTCTCCGAGTAATATTTTTGAAGTTATCGAGTTTTTTAATTCTCAAGACCCCAGTGGTCCCCTATAATCACGTATCTCAAAAACTTAGCAAGGTAGAGCAAAACGGACACAAATTTTGGATCAAAAACTATGACGATTTTAAAGGAACCCAACCAGGTCTAGGCCCATCGGGGTCTGGACCTATCGGGTCCGAACCCAATGGGGTTCTCAGATGTGAATGAACTAAGTTCAAAAAAAAAAAATTTAGTTAACTAATTATTGGCAAAACATTTTTGCTAACTTTAGCAAAAAAATTGTGGGTTCAAAATCAGCAAATTTTCTTGTAGTTTTACAAGCTTTTTTTGCTAACATTACAGTTTTTTTTTTTTTGAGTGTATAATGTATATATATTCATGATCCCCGATCGATTTTAAGACATTCTAGCGATGTCCGTCTGTCTGTCTGTGGAAAATGTGATCACGGCCAAAATATTACACTGACATGACTGAAACTTAACATATTTATTGGAAGTTCTCCCGAGAAGTTTGGTATTGCATTTGAGCGATATACGTTCAGCGGTTCAAAAGCTATGAGCGAAAATGTAAGCACACCTCAAAAATTTCAGTACATTCTAGAGATGGGCACCAATCACGTGATTAACGTGAATCACGTGAATCACGCATGAATCACGTGATTCGTGAGTATTTTTTTTTCTACTCACGTGAGCGTGCGTGAGCGTGAGTAACACAAAAAAGTTCGTGCGTGATCGTGCGTGAGTAAAATTCTTGCGTGAATTTTTCGTGATTTTAATTGTTTCCCAGATTTTTTTTGTTCGGTAACATTTTCTTGATTTTTTCATGGTCTTTAAAAAAAATATATATTTAATAAGTTTTTTAAATGTTTCATTGGGGAATTTGCACAGTGCTTCCATGAGGAAATGCCTTCAGATTCTGACATATAATAGGTAGTTCTTGAGGACATGTCCTAACATTGTCATCAATGAATGTTTGTTTTAAGAGTGTGAAAAAATTCTCTAAGACATCTATAAGCGTGTCTTCACAATAGCAGTATATTAAACTGAACTTTTACATCTGGGCAGTACCGTTTTAACCACTAGGGCACACTAGGCACGTGCCCAGGGACCCCGACCTAAGTGGCCTGAAATGCCAATAAATTCGGTCATACGGTTAATTTCTTTTAAAAGAAAATTTCTTATTTTCTTACAGAAAAAGTCTCAGAACCTAACAGATTTTTCGTATACACTGAGACTTTTTCTATAGGAGACATTTTTAATATATCAAAAGTCTCAAATCCATTGAAATATTTGCTACATAAAAAGTTTCAGAATGTGAAATATTTTTCGTAGACAAAAAAAAGTCTAAAGTTCAGAGAAGTTTTTCCAAAATAGAAAGTCTCAGATTCTGAAACACTTTTCGTATGCAAAGTCTCAGATTCTGAGACATTTTTCGTATTAAAAACTCTCAGATTCCGAGACGGTTTCGTATAAAAATATTATCAGAGACATTTTTCGTACAGGATATGTCTCAGATTCTGAGATAGAAAACGTCTTATTACAACCTAATTCTTTTCACGAATATCATGGTTTTAATAAGTAAAGAAAAATTAACTCAAGCTAAAATATTCCTACCCAAAATATATTTTTTTTAGTTTCTTTTTCTTAAAAGAGGTAATAACATGATTTTAATTTGTACCACAAGAATGTGTTTTTTTTTTTTGTCGTGCGACTTTTTACTTTCCAGCGGGGCCCCAAATTCTTTGTGCCCATTCTTGTGTGCCCAGCGCCATACTTTAAGACGACCCCGAATCTGGGAACTTTTCAATTTCTGAGAAAAACATCGGAAAGTCGAAAAGTTATTTCTTTATATGATAAAGATAATTTATAAAGGAAATTGGAAAAAAAGTAAAAACTAATGGAAATACGAAGATTTTTAGCATTTTCATATGACCTATATCAGACATTTCCACAAAGACGACTTAGGGGAAATATCATGGGAATGTCAGCACCCCCTGACAACTGCTGAATATGATTGAGGAAATTTTGAAATTTTTTAAGAAACTGTCCTCAACTCGGTATATAGAGATGTCAGGTGTGTCAGCGAGCCGTCACCACGGATGGCTCAAGGACTTTCCCAACTGGGTAATGCATAAAAAAGTATAACATACTTTTTTTTTTACATATTTTAATTCGTGAGTATTTCGTGATCGTGATTACATCGTGAGCGTGATTACATTTTTTTTCTACTCACGTGAGCGTGCGTGAGCGTGAGCAGAAAAAAAATGTTCGTGCGTGATCGTGCGTGATTACAATTTTTTTTTTCGTGAGCGTGCGTGATCGTGATTGAAAAGTCACTCACGATCCCATCTCTAGTACATTCAACATAACCTAAAAATACAAAATGCTTTAATTCGGCTGCTGGTTGACATACACTAAAAAAAAAATAAAACTGTAAAGTTAGCAAAAAAGGCTTGTAAACCTACAAGAAAATTTGCTGATTTTGAACCCACAATTTTATTGGTAATGTTAGCAAAAACGTTATGATAAAAATTAGTTAACTGAAATTTTTTTATTTTAACTTAGTTCATACACATTTGAAGACCCCATTGGGTTCGGAACCGATAGGTCCAGACCCCGATGGGCCTAGACCTAGTTGTGTTCCTTAAAAATCGTCATAGTTTTTGATATAAAATTTGTGTCCGTTTTTGAGATACGTGATTTTAGGGGACCACCGGGGTTTTGAGAATTACAAAACTCGATTACTTCAAAAATATTACTCGGAGAGCTTTTGATTATTTTGCGGTTTTGTTCTACGTGTTGAGAGCTACAAAAATGCTTTTGGACTTTTTGTTGTGTCGGCAATATTTTCCGAGACATGAGCATTTTAAAATTTTCGGGAATGCTAACTTTTTTGGATCCAAAGTTAGGACCCATTAGGGTCCACACATGTGAAGAGGACCGGCGATACTATGGAGAGCCCGAGAACCAAAAATGGCCTCCATTTTGCTCTATCTGGCTTAGTTTCTTTTTGCTAATATTAGCAAAAAAGCTTGTAAAAATTTGGTCAACTCAATTTTAAATTTAGCAAAAAAAAATGGTTCAAATTTTGTTTAAAATTGCTAATGCGCTAATTGAAGTTTACAAGATATTTTTGCTAACATGCATGTTTAATCTCAACTAAAAATTTGTTAAAAGTTAGCTAACCAGCATTAGCAAAAAAAAATTAGTAAATCTACTAATGTATTATTTTGAGTGTATGTGAACATAATTGAACACCAAATGGTATTTGAACATGTACGAACATATTTTTTGACAAAAAAGAAAAAAAAATCGTGAATTTTTTTTTATACCAAAAAATTTTTTTTTCTCGGAAATTTTTTTTTTCAAAAAAATGTACATGCATTTTCAAACATTGCTGCAAATTTTGAAGTTTTTTTGTAAAACTTTTATAACCTGAAAACCGTTAGTTTGGATTGGGCCTTGCAATCAATTATCTGGCTAAGCGAATATTTACCTTTTACGCGCGTAAATTTAATTTACACGTGAATCACGCGATATGTTGAACTTAAAGTATTCAAAATAAAAAAACAATACTTTTTATGTTTCTTTTTGTTATGGTTTTATCTGACCCAAAACCTTACATGCGAAATAAAATGGTTAATCCAAGAAGCTTAACACACAAACAATGTTAAAGTTCACACATACAATATACTACATAAGCACATAGATGGCAATCTGTCACATAAAGATATAAACACTTGTGGATTGCAGTCTTTTCCACGACTGATTATCAGACACCATCATCTCTAACAACCTTCGAACGCATCATCATCATTTTCATATATATAAATATACTATTGCTTATTATTCCACCAATCGCAGGTCTTGTTTGGCCGATTGTGATGCGGTAATACATTCCACCAATCATCAAATCGTATTTGTGACTTGAGTATTTTATTGCGAGTAACGAGTAAGAAATTCTACTTTACTTACTCTCAAAATATTTGCTTCTCTCTCTCTCCCACACACAACGGTTGTTTTTCTCTTTCGTGCTTTCTCTCTCTACATCATAAGGTGTTCGTTTGTAAGTTGTTAAGTTTTAATAATACTGTATTATACACGCAGAAACTGATACCACTACATGCTATGCCAACAAACTACCACTCATGTATAATACACACGTACGTTTATTTTTCAGGGTTGTCAACTCTATTTTCAAAATCAAGTATGTACGCAAATTGAAAACGGTCATATACGACATATAAGTTACCATACCTTTTAGAATTTATTTTATGGCATAGACAATTTCAAACAGGCGAGAGTGTTTAATTTGGTTGTGCCGAATCTTGGATACCCTCCAACATGTAAAAACACATTGGGAGGGCAGTTTTTTTTTTGGGACAGGTGGGGAGTGGTCGCTAAAGTACCTTGCCCCTCGCGATAACTGTTAACAAATTAATTTCTTATGATTTTTACAGTCAAGTAAAACAATTTTATTAAACTGAATTTTTTATATCAAAGCGCACAAAAAAGAGGGCGAGCAATAAAAATGGCGTTTCCTTATCCCCTTGGCCAAGTGCAGGTCAATAAAATTCTTATATATTCCATGAATATATATACTTTATGGGGTCTTAGACCAATATTTCGAGGTGTTACACAAGGAATGACAAACTTATATATACCCTCTATCACTAGAGTGGAGGGTATAAAAATTATGTATGTATCAGGATCATGAAAATAAATTTCTATAAAAAGTTTTCAAACTATAAGATTCTAAGACAATTTTTCTCAGATTCTGAAACGTTTTTTCTATAGACACATTTTAAGATTATAATTCAATACACCCTACACCACACTGTGGTACAGGGTATAATGAGTTTGTGCTGATGTTTGCAATTACCCGAAATATTATTATTTTTGCAATTACCCGAAATATTATTATATTATTATTATAAATATATCCACTTAGTGATAGAGGGTATATATAAGTTTGTCATTCAGTTTGTAACTCATCGAAATATCGATCTGGGACCCCATAAAGTATATATATTCATGATGCCTGATCGATTTTAAGACATTCTAGCGATGTCCGTCTGTCTGTCTATCTGTGGAAAATGCTGTCACGAACAAAATATTGCACAGAGATGACTGAAACTTAACATATTTATTGAAAGTTCTCCCGAGAAGTTTGGTATTGCATTTGAGCGATATCGGTTCAGCGGTTCAAAAGTTATGAACGAAAATGTAAGCACACCTCAAAAATTTCAGTACATTCAACATAACCTAAAAATACAAAATGCTATAATTCGGCTTCTGGTTGAAATATGTGAACATAATTAAACACCAAATGGTATTTAAACAAGTACGAATATATTTTTTGACAAAAAGAAAATCGCGAATTTTTTTTTTACTAAAATTTTTTTTCCCGGAAATTTTTTTTTTCAAAATTTTTTATTTTTTTTTCAAAAGTAATTTCCTTTTAAATAAAGTTTTTTGCAATAATCTTTTTGAAATTGTGGAGGGTATCACTACATTCGGCAATGCCGAATTAAACTTTTTTACTTGTTAGTATACCGATCGACTCAGAATCACTTTTTGAGTCGATTTAGCGATGTCCGTCAGTCTGTCTGTCTGTCCATGTAAACGGTGTAAATGATACAGGTCAAAATTCTAGATTAATTTACTTGAAATTTTAAACTTAAGCCTCTCTTGGCCCTAGGACGAAGCCTATTGAAATTGGAAAAAATCGGACCATGTTTAGACCTAGCTCCCATACAAAGTTCCTCTTTAATTTTATCTCAAATGACTCTAATATACGTATTATAACAGATAACCTTTCGAAATTTGGCAGGCTTTATATTCATAAAGCACCATTCCGAATTTTAAAGAAATCGGGTTAGTTCTTCTTGTAGCCCCCATACAAAACACCTTCCCGATATTCACATAAATCTCTCTAATTTCATGAAAATTAAAAATATTTTTTTAAAATTTAGTTTGTATATGTCTAACGCGTTCTTTAATAACCTAATCAAATCTGATTATAATCGGACCATTTTTGGACTTAGGCCCTATGTGGAAATTTCGCCCGATATTCATTCATTTACTCAAACTTGGTTTAAGAGTGTTTAATACATTTACTAAAGATTTGACAAAAAATAGATCCAACTGGTCCATATTTGACCTTGGGACCCATTTTCCGGGTAACCTGGTGTAGGGTATTATAAGGCCGGTCTTGACCGACTATAATTTTCTTACTTGTTTTTTTCATATGTCCCTCACTTATAACTCTTAAGTGAAGCAATTAAAAACAAGTAAGAAAATTACAGTCGGTCAAGACCGGCCTTATAATACCCTACACGAGAGTTTCCCGGAAAATGGGTCGCAAGTTCAAACATGGACTGATTAGATCTATATTTTGTCAAATCTTTGATAAGTGTAAAAAACACTCACAAACTGAATTTTAGTTAAATAGGCTTCCTTTTGTTGACAATAAACCGCTTAAACTGAATACCGGGCGAAATTTTCACATGGGGCGGGCCTAAGTCCAAAAATGGTCCGATGATAATCAGATCTGATAAGGTTATTAAAGTACGCGTTTAACATACACAAACAGAATATCAATTAAATAGTTTCTATTTTCATGAAATTTGAGAGATTTATGTGAAAATCGGGAAGGTGGTTTATATGGGGTCTACAAGAAGATCTGGTCCGATTTCTTTAAAATTCGGAATGGTTATTTGTGTAGATAAAATATGATTACTTGCCAAATTAAAAGATACCTATTATAATGCGGTTATTAGAGTCATTTGAACCAAAACTAAAGAGGACCTTTGTATGGGGGCTAGGTCTAAATATGGACCGATTTTTCAAAAAATAATTCAAATTAGTGGAATTTAATAATAAATTAAATTTAAAAAATAAACATTAGAATCGATCATGGATCAATAATATGCATAAGGTGCTAAGTAGTTACATACTTCAATGCATTACACAAGGAAAGACAAAGTGCGTACCCCCGTTACTGTGGTTGGACGGTATTAAAAAAAATGTGGGAGTGTTAAACACGTCTTTGATGTGCCTCTTTTCGTTTACCGGGAGGAGGGGGCACCATCCATTTACGAATTTAACCTACCCAGGACCATAAGACGTATTTGTGCCAAGCTTCGGTATTTGTAACTCTTATATTTTAAACTGCATCATGTAACTACAGACGCAAGAAAATTTATAGAATACCCTAGAATCGATCATGGATCAAAAAAAAAAATATATCTCAAAAAACGTGATTTTTGAGTTAATGATATAGAATTATTGGTTATATCATGGTTTTTATTGTGTTAAAAATTCGTCTTAATATCTCTTAAACTCACCGCTTGAGTAGAAATCATTCCATTATTATATTTTCTATGTCCGGCCCTTTTGGAAAACCAGTTTTAGCCTTAAAGGTGTTTTCTGAAAAATCAAATATTTTGAGTTATGACACTATGTAAGTAAATGAGCGATATATATGAGCATCTCGACCGGTATTTCGATGCGTTACACACGGAATGGCAAAGTGAGTATACCCCCCATACTGCTGTTGGTGGCCATAATAATCTAATGTATGAAAAACCTTTAAAAATCAGAAACTGATACAGAATACATTGATTTGAGAGAAAATATTGTTGACAGCGAAAGCGAATTACGGGTAAAGTAACTCAAATTTGAAAAGCTACTTTACTTACGAACATAATTTATATTTACAAACCAAAAATAAAGCTCATAAGCCCCAGTTGTCACGATAGCATTTGACGTATTTTTGTATGGATTTGTAAAAAAACGTATTTGCTGTAATTAAGGTGTTCAGTTGATTAATTCTTGTTCGACTTTTACCTCTTATACCCTATTCACACGTACAGTTTTAAGTCGTTTTTTGCAGCAATATTTTTAGCACTTTCTTTATTCTATTACAGTATATTGACCAGTGTTGCCACTTTCTGGATAATTATCCAAAAGTGGGACAATTTTAAAATCCTTGGATAATTTTTGGATAATGATGTTTTTTGTGTAGTTTTTGTGTAATTTTACCTCAAGTTCCAACTTTTTTATCATTTTATCGACATTTTTGGCGTAAAAAATCATTGACAACATCGACTTTAAAAATTTTGTTTACCAGATACAAGATAATAAATGACGAACATGCATATTTGGAGTATTAAAACAACGCTCTAAAAATTTTTAAATTAAAAATTGTCCTGGAGAATCCGTATTCCCAAATCTGTAAATTTGTATTCAATATCTTTTAATATCCCCATATTGGGGGGCACTTATCCCTCACACGATAAAAGTTGGCAAGTGGATTTATAATGATTTTCGCACTTAATTATTACAATTACATCAATATTAAAACCATTTTATCAATATTAAAATTATTTTTTTTTATCAAAAAGGAGGCGGACTGAAAATTGTTTCATTTGTTGAACAAAAATACAAAAAAAAAATCATTACCCGAGTAAAAAAGAGTTATATATAGTCGTGACAAATTAGATCCCAAATATGGTGGACACAATTGTTTCAAATATTATCTTCAGTTATCCTACAAGATCTGAACAGATAGTCTTATATATAATATGATACGTAAAATGGGTCTATCTGGTTTTATCAGTTTGATCCGGATTGATACAATATTAAATAAATTGAGACTATAAGACAAAAATATATATGGTTAGATATTGCTCTACATAAAGAACATATTTTTGTATATAACGTTATATAAAGTGCATATGATTATATATAATGTTATCCAACTTACATGACGTTATAAGGAGCAATATATGATTAGTCATAATGGTTTTAAATTATATTTAATCGTATCAGTTTTCCCTAACTGATATAATAATATAGACCCAATTCACGTATCACATTATATACTTATAAGGTTATCCCGCTAGATCATGAAATATACCCGTAGATAATTATTAAAGTAATTGTATCCGCCATATTTGGGATATAATTAGTCATGAACTTTTTTTCTTTTTTTACTAGGGTAAACAATTGTCGTTTTTCAGAGGTTGGTTTAGTTTTTCAAGGGGAAACATTTTTCCGGACGAACATTCAAAGAATGTCTTAGAATCGATCAAGGATCAATAATCTAAATATACTTTAAGGGCTCTCTGACCGATATTTCGATATTTGAGTGTCCACAACTGATATGATAATGACAAAACATATGATAATGACAAAATCATACGCCATCTTTGTTTGTAATTCATCAAAATAGACGCAAAGCGGTTTTCTTTGTTCATTTTGTATACGTTATTGCTTATTGCCACCAAAAAAATCAGGTGTAGACCAGGGGTTACAAACGGAATGACAAAATAAAAATTTTTGTGTAATTTGTGAGATTTTGGATAATTTTTTGTGTAATTTCCAATTTCATAGGTGGCAATACTGATATTGACAGAAAATGCTAAAAATAATTGCTAAAAACGGTTTAAAACTGTAAGTGTGAATAGGGTATTACTCACCGTTTGAGAACCGTTGGTATAGACCAATTTAACCAATTATCGGTCAAAATTTTTATATGGGGACTGAGTTCAAAAACGGTCAAACTATAATCAGATTTGATAAAGTACTCGTACACGTTTTACACCTACAAACCAAATTTCAATCAAATATTTTTTTTTTCATGAATTTTTAGAGATTTTTGTTAATATCGGGAGGGTGGTTTGTATGGGGGCTAAATGTACAACTGGTCCGATGTCTTTAAAATTTTAAATAAATATTTGTGAAAAAAATAAGTATACCTGCGAAATTTTAAAAGGATACCTATTATAATACGGTTAATAGCAGTGTTGCCATTTCCAAAATGAAGAAAAGCGCCAAAATTTTGGAAAAAAGGGAAAAAAAGGGTAAAAATATACAAAAAAAGTGTAAAAAGCGCCAAGAGGAAAAAGTCAAAATTTTAAAATTTATTTTGAAAATGTACTTTTTCACTACGAAAAGAACATATAAAAAAGGGTAAAAAGGGGCAAAACTGACACATAAAAAGGGTAAAAAGTGCCAAAAACTTAAAATTAAAAAAAAATATATGAGGCATTCCACACCAAATGTCCCGCTACAGAAAAACATGTGTCCCGTAAATTTCTGCATAGGTTGTTTGGATAGCCCTATATGGAACTAAGAAAATTGCTTTTTTGGTTTTTCTAATTTTCAAAAACTGGGCTTAGAAGGCGTGGTCAAATGTTGGAAAAATGGTAAAATTTGTCGCGAGTTGCATTGATTAAATATTTATCATATTAAAACGGAATGCACCACAATCTCAAAATTTTACATTCTTATACAGTTTTGTATGGGCTATCGATTAATTTTGGAAAATTTTCAGAACCCGTTCTGAAATTTTCCATTTTTTAAAAAAGTCAATTATCAAAAATCCGGCCACTTTTTTTTTTAAAAGTTAGATATTTGTCTATCCACACAAAAAAATTCAGACACGCGTTGTCGTTTTTTCGAGAAAATCGCATTTGAATTTTAAATTTCATTACAGTTTTGTAATTTGCTTGTATTTTCCTGTTTTAACGTTGCGAATGAGTAATATTAATTGCAAAGATAAATATTACTCATACGCTCTATTGAAACAAGAAAATACAAGCAAATTACTAAATTGTTATGAAATTTATATTCAAATGCGATTTTCTCGAAAAAAAACGAAAAACGCGTGTCTGAATTTTGTGTGGATGGACAAACATCTAAATTTAAAAAAAAAATAAAAATAAAAAAAAAATAATAAAAAAGTGGCCGGATTTTTAATAAATTGATTGACTTAAAAAAAAACAGGGTTCCTTACAGACTATGAATAGTTAAATTAACTTAATTTAACTTGCTAAATATTTGCATATTTTTATACATATTGTTTCAAAAAATCTTTAAAACCAGATTTTGATGCATTAAATTCCACTAAATGATTATTATTTATGGAATTATAATCAATTAATGTTCTAATTAAAGGACTATTTAATCTATAATTAGTACGATGTAGACCTACATAAAATAAGTCATTGTGACGAAGTTTTCTACAAGGCACATTAAAAGGAATTTTTTCCATAAGGGCTGGGCAATCAACATTATTATTTATTAAATCAAAAACAAAAAGCAGTGATTGAAGCCTACGCCTCAATTCCAAAGTTTCCATTCCTAAATGATTTCAACGTACATCATATGAAGGACTTGGATATATAAAATTCAAATGTGGCAAAGCGAACTTTATGAATCTTTTCTGTATTTTCTCAATACGAGCAATTTGATTTTGACAATGAGGACTCCATATCAAAGCTCCATACTCTAATTTAGATCTAACAAACGATGAAAACAATAACTTCAAGGTGTAAGGGTCTGTAAAATCGCTACTATTACGTTTTATAAATGCTAATGTAGAATATGCTTTTTACCGTAAAATAAAGGGGAAATGTAGAGAAAAATCGAATTTTTTGTATTCATAGCGAAAAGACCACGAATAAAGCGAAAACATCTGGCTCAAAGCTGTTCCAACCCTCTGCAAGGCTGGTTAATCTCGGATACTACACAAAAAAAAAACGAGTTGTTATATTGACCCCCATATTTGTGAATACAATTAATTTTTTCACTGAAAGAAATTCAACAAACACAATTTGTTGATCTGACAAAAGTAAAAAATCTAATTTTTTTTTAACAAAGAAATTCAACAAATACAAACACAATTTGTTGATCTGACAAATGAAATTTTTTGTAACAACTGTAACAAACACAAACACTTTTTATTGGCATGATAAAAGAATTTTGAAATAAAATTACTTGACTGAGTTTGTTGAAAACAAAATCGAAGTTTTGTATTATAGACTAACAGGTGGCCGTTTTTACTAAATGTTTGGTTGATATTATGTTTAGTTGATTTACAATTGATGTTTGTTGATTTAAATTTGACGATTTTATTTTCTGTGTAACTGCTTTTCTAATCGGTTTTCTTGACGTTTTGATATTATTGCAACAAAATTTTTTACTAACATATGTATGTGCCAAATTTAGTTTATTTTTTTTTTTGTTTTATCTAACGTTGTATAATCTTTGAAAATTGAAACTCAAAGTTGTTTGTCATTAATTGTGTGTGTTTTTATAGTTTTTCTGTCTGGGGGAGGTAAATGAGAAATACCACAGATTGCAATGCAATACACTTAAATGATTTGGCCACATTGTGAAAGATAATATGCTGAATTATTTAAATAATATACAGTATAAGTTTTAGTATTGTCCAGTTAAAACTACATGCATGCAAACATATTTGTAGCGATTGTTGTGTGGATATTGTCTGGCTTCTCCATATAAATATGATGACGATGATGTAGAAAATGTATTTTACACTTGATCTATAAAATTATATATGTGAGGATATTCTTCCAAGTATCAATTACATACAAACTTGTACACGTTTGACAACCTTTACATAAAACTGTCGGAAGAATATATATGAGATTCTCATGAATAAGAAATATAAATGCTTAGATGTTGTTAAGGCGCGTTAAGACGGGAGAGAAAACCCCTAGATTTAAAGTAAAACACAACTCTGTGGTAATATACTTTTGACTTTGTGTCAAATCTCTTTTCTTTAATACTTGTTTTTGCTTACCATTTTCATAATATTATTATTTGTTTTTGCACATTTAGTCAATAATTTGTAGATTGGAAACCAAATTAAAGTAAATAAAAAATATATAATAAAATTTTATTTGACATTCCAATTTTAAAAGTTACCACAGAGTTGATTTTTACTTTAAATCTAGGGGAATGCTCTCTCGTCTAATCACGCCTTTAAAACGTATACATAAGCGTTTCCCGTTGCACAAAATTTTGAGAGAAGATCAAAAAAGACCCTAAATCTATTGCACGTACCCGGTAATGGCTTTGAATACTACCAATTACCATTCGCATTACTCTACGTCCAAAAAGGCAAAATGTGGTTACCTCCAATGACATCTCCGTGTGAAAGTAATTAACATTGAAATTGGGAGGTAACTAATTACTCATATTTTTGCTAACCCCTTTAGTTAAGTACTCGTTTAGAGAAGTTTTTGCTGGGAAAGTCTAGGTCTGCAAGAAAATGCATACAAACTCTAGATGGACGCTGGTTACGTGATTTGCGTGAATCATGCGTGAGTGTAAGTGATTTTTATTTATATGACATGATTGTGAGTTAGCTTGAGTTAAAACAAGTAAAAAAGTTAAATTCGGCCTTGCCGAATGTATTGATACCTTCCACATTTTAAAACGATTATTGCTAAAAACTTTATTTAAAAGGAAATTAATTTTGAAAAAAAAAATAACACAGGAAACTTAAATTTGTAAAATATTTCTTTTTTTCAATTTTTCTTTAAAAAAGGTAAATTTTACAAAAATTATAATTTTAACAATACCATTACAAAACGCAAGTGAAACCCAACCAAATGCAAGAAATGAAAAAAAAAATGTTTAATATGTTGGAGACCATAGACAAATACTACTATTGCGCTTTATACCAGATTTGTATTCCACTGAATGGCTGCATTCCGAAAACTCCTTCGTGGTAAATTTTCAGATTATTTTGGTGACCCGTTCAAAAGATATCGAATTTTTAAAAATTGGTAGTTTGTTCCTTTACTCAAACTTCTTTTACTCATAACTTCTTCAATAATGGTCCAAATTTAATTTTTTTTTTTTTTTCAAAAAAACTTTTTAACAAAAAAACTTTTAAAAAAAAAATCCCAAAAAATTCTTAAAAGCGCTTTAGTATGCGATTTTTAAGTTTTAAAATTTTAATCTCATTTTTGAAAATGTTTGTACTCTTCGATTTTTTTGAAATTTTTTTGTGTGAAACATCTATCGATTCTACAAATTTTTTGCCCAGGAGGATCGTGGGATAACGATTATTACTATTTTTTAAAAGTTTTTGAAAAAAAATTATTGTAATTTTCCAATCTTAAAATCATTTCTACTGCTCCAATGGTGCGACATAGAGGGGTCCTTTATAAGACCGACCCCCGTTAATTTTTACGTCTTAACATTTCTTTGGAACAAACTAATACCCTATCTCCAATTTCTAAAATTAAAAAAAAAAATTAAATCTCATTTTCAAAAATGAGATTTAAATTTTAAAACTTAAAAATCACATACTAGAGCGCTTTAAAGAATTTTTTGGGATTTTTTTTTAAAAAGTACGAAAAAAAAATTTTTGAAAAAAAATTGAAATTTTGACCATTATTGAAGAAGTTATGAGTAAAAGAAGTTTGAGTAAAGGAACAAACTATTAGACTTGTGCTTAATCGTTCAATTGAGTGAGCGCTCATTCTCGTTCATTTCAGATAAAAGACCTAGTTCGTTCATCTAGTTCAATCGCTCTTTTGTCCTTTTCGTTCAACAGTTCGTGATCATGTCTGTTGGTCGTTCATCTAGTTCAAATCGGCCAATTTTAGTTTTCGTTCAACAGTTCGTGATCGAATCATTTCGATCATGTCTGTTGTTTTGGCTTTTGTTCCAAAAATACAAAAATTTTAAACAAAAACATAAAAAAAAAAAAAATATTTAAAAGTTTATATTTTGAGGATGTTTATTCTGGCTCGAGGTCAGTCGAGAAAAAGTCAGCTGTGGTATAAGGCAATTTCAACTCCGTGATTTTTTACAGGGTAAAAAGTGCAACTTTTTTGCACTTTATAGGGCAGACATTTTTAGAAAAGAACTCGATATTCTTTTATAAGGGTTGACATTTTTTTAGAAAAGAACACAAAAACATAATTTTCGGGGCGAAATGCAAAAAAGGCACATTTTTTGCCAGAAAAGAAAACACCATGAGTGAAATCTATAGATAAAATAACAAATATGCGAAAGTGTTTTTTTAACTTGGTTATTTTGTGATTTTTTCTGACTTTTTTTATGAAATTTGAAATAGAAAGTAAATTATTAATTTTTTATTTACTTACTAAATTCGTGCTGTTTTATATTAGTTCGTGGTTTTAATTATGTATTACAATTTAAGGTTGGAGTAAAATTTTGTGCGAGAAAACTAAGTGAAAACCATTTTTTTTTATTTTTAATTCTATAAAAAGGTCTTTACAAATTTTATACAAATATTTAATGAAATGAAATGAAAGTATTTTAATTCAAAAATAAAAAGTAGGATTTATTCAATGAAAGTGTTTCATAAGAATTAAATACTTTTTTCATTAAAGTAATGAAGAATTTTCATAAAATATTATTTATATTTTGTATGAACAATTTTCATTAATTTAATGAAACTTGTTCTTGCAATTAAATTTTATGATACCTATTTCATTAATTCCATGAAACCCTACATAGGTTCCTTTTTAACGTTATTTTTCATAACATTAATGTAGATTTTCATTATTGTCATGTACAATTTTCTATCAGTGTATAAATATGTGTTTCGTGAGTGTGAGTCAAACTTGAGTGTGAGTGAAGCTTGCGTGAGTGAACGTGATTGTGAGTTGAATTAAATTTACTCACGTGATTGTGAATGAGTGTGAGTAGAAAAAATATGCTCGTGAGTGAGTGTGCGTGATTCAAAAATTCCTGTCGTGAGCGTGAGTGAGTGTGAGTCAAAAATCACTCACGCGCCCATCTCTACTACAAACTATGAATTTTTAAAAATTCGATATCTTCTAAACGGGTCATCAAAAAAATCTGAAAATTTAACACGAAGGAGTTTTCGAAGGGTACTAAAAACTGTTAGCAATTGGTAAAATCTAAAAAAAAAAAATTTCACAGTGTCCGATTTGACATGGAATGTCCTATATACTTTATGGGGTCCCCGAACGATATTTCGATGCGTTACAAACGGAATGACAAAGTGAGTATACCCCCATACTGTGGTTGGAGGGTATAAAAATAGACAAATCGGTCCTGCCGTTCTCAACTGATGCGATTTCCAACGAACGACATTTGATTTTTATTTATAGAAAAAATATATGTTGCCATAACTTAATATACACTTTTCAATACTAAGAGATTTGTTGGTTTTGGGCGATTGGTCCACAAAAAATGAAAATGCCATTATCTTGAGAAGGCGATTTGCTAAAACTTTTTTGATCACTGATTCGTGTTTAGAAGACGTACTCAAGAAATGTTAAAAAAAAGTTGATATGTGTAGAGTAGTGTAATTTGCTTAGCAAACGACGAAATTCGAAAAAGTCATTATTCCTGCCACCCTAATAATGCACCTACTATATAGTCGGGTGGCCCAATCAAAAAAATGTGTCATGTGTTGATTTACCACACAGAAAAAAATTTTTTTTTAGTAAATTTGTAATACTATTGAGTAAAAAATTACTTAATTTTGTACCAGTAATCGATATAATAACACTGTGCTACAGTGAAAAAATACTTCTGATGTGACATAGTATAGGTTGTTGGTCTTGTCGAGTAGATCACAAAAATGCCCATTAAACTTGCCAGACACCCTCATATTTTAGAGTTATTGTCAAAAACCGTTTTTTTGGGACTTTTTTCACTAAACCTTGTGTAATTCAGAAAATTTTCAACCGATTTTAAATTTTTAAACTGTTTTGGATAGAAAAAGGATAGGGCTTTCCATGTGTGTGAGTTGGTCAATACGTAAAAGAAAGATATCTATTGATTTTTTCTATAAAATCAACTTTTTTTGTTATTTTTTGAAAATTTTTCGAGTTCATCGATTTTTTTCTGCTATAGTTCGTTTAACAACCTTTATATTTATAAACATATTTTTAAAGAAAATTTAGTTCTGAATTCGATAAGCTTTATCCTGTAAAAATAAGATGAGAATTGACAGAGTTGTGATAATTTTTCTAAAAAAGAAAATTAAGATTTTTTAAGAAATCGCCGTTCAGACAACCCAGTCAAAAAAAATAAATTTATCATAAGAGGTCATGAACAATATTTTTAAAGGTTTTTGGCGCGCTGAATCCGAATCTGGCCTTAAAATTGCTCTATCGCGTCAGGTTTTTGAGATATTAAACATAAATTGATATATCAAAAACTTAATAAGATAGCGCAATTTCAAGGTCAAATTCGAGTTCAGGGGGCCAAAAACCTTTAAAATAATGATACCCGACCTCTCAGGATGTTCGTTTATTTTTTTATTTTTTTGCCTGGGTTGTCCGAACGGCAATTTCATGCAAAATCTTAATTTTATTTTTTAGAAAAATTATCACAACTCTGTCAATTGTTATTCGATTTTGTCGGCATATAGCTCATCGTATTCACAATTAAATTTTATTTAAGAATACGTTTACAAATATAAATATTGTTAAACGAACTATAGCAGAAAAAAATCGATAAACTCAAAAATTTTTCAAAAAATAACAAAAAAATTTGATATTGTTGAAAAAATCAATACATATCTTTCTTAAATATATAGACCAATTCACACACGTAAAAAGCCCTATATTTCTTCTATAAAATCGGTGGAAAACTTTTTAAGTTACACGTGGTTTAGTGAGAAAAGTCCCAAAAAAAGTTTTTTGACAATAACTTTAAAATTTGAGGGTGTCTGGCAAGTTTGAATGGCATTTTTGTGATCTTTTCGACGAGACCTACAACCTTAACTACCTCATTTCAAAAGTATATTCGATTTTGTGTTTTTTGTAGCACAGTGTAATATACTATAGAGTAAAGTTTTAATAAAAATTTATTATATAAATGCCAAAAAAATTTTTAAATTGACACAATTAAAACTTTACTCAAAATTTATCGTTTTTTAATGAAGTTTTTAATCGTATCAAGTAAAATTATACTCAAAATTTATCAATTTTTTTTTTTAATTTTAAAAAGTTCCACATTTTTTTTTTTTTTAAACTTTTTTTTTCAAACTTTTATATACACATTAGAGTGTCCCTTATTTTGGAAATGTTGGAAATGTTGAGACGGTACCCCCTCATTTTTTCCCTTTTGACTAAAAAATAACTCAGCAAAAATTTTACGCCCCTACGACTACGCCTTCCCTACGCGACGGGGCCGTAAAGAGCGGGGCCTTAAAAATCATTTTTCCATACAAAGCAAAAAATTTTTTTTTTGATTTTAAATTTTTTTGTTATTAATTATAATATTACTTGGTTATCTTATTCACGACAAAAAATTTGATTTTGGTGGGATGAGGCTTTCAGTTTTAAAAAATTTTTCGAAAAAAAAAATTTAGAGCTTTTGGGGTCCTACAGTAAAAATTTAAAAAAAAATTTTTTTTTTTAGTTTTGACAAGCAACGGTTTTAGTTGTAATGTTGCTTTTAATGATATATATTCATAAAAAAATATTACTCATATCTGTGACATCTTGATCGTGTATCGAAAAACATCAAAAATGCATTTTTTACCCTTTTTTAGATCACGATAAAGATGTCACAGATAGGAATAATATTTTTTTATGAAAATATATCATTAAAAGCAACAATTCAACTAAAACGGTTGCTTGTCAAAACTAAAAAAAAATATTTTTTAAAAAATTTTTACTGTAGGACCCCAAAAGCTCTAAATTTTTTTTTTTCGAAAAATTTTTTAGAACTGAAAGCCTCATCCCACCAAAATCAAATTTTTTGTCGTGAATAAGCTAACCAAGCTATATTATAATTAATAACAAAAAAATTTAAAATCAAAAAAAAAATTTTTTGCTTTGTATGGAAAAATGATTTTTAAGGCCCCGCTCTTTACGGCCCCGTAGCGTAGGGAAGGCGTGGTCGTAGGGGCGTAAAATTTTTCCTGAGTTATTTTTTAGTCAAAAGGAAAAAAATGAGGGGGTACCGTTTCAACATTTCCAAAATAAGGGACACTCTAATACACATACAAAAAATTATAAACTAAACGAGAATTCAAAAAACTAAGAGAATAAAACAAGAAAGACCATTACATTTTTAATAAATTATTTACTTAAATTTTAAAAAAAAAACAAAAACTTTTGAGTAAATTTTTAATTGTGTCAATTAAAAAAATTACTCAATTTTTTTTTGGAAATTCAAACAAGTGTTTACTTAAAATATTTTCCCCCATATTTTTTTCTGTGCACACTAACATGTCGGCATGAATTTTATTTGACTTTTGTATTTATCCGCATTAATTTCAAACAAATCTGTAAATAAAAAATATGTAGCTGTCATATGATGAAGCTTATAAAATACTACTTCTTATGAAAAGTTCTCATAGTGTGAGAATTCAATAATAAAATGTAAAGAGAAGATAATCAAAACCATTCAAATTTGATCTGGTTTTCCGTTTAAACACAAATATTGTATGTACGAACAACATCCGTCAAATTGTACCATTGTTCCCAACAAAATTAAACCACAATAGTTATATTACAATTTCATGTAGTTTCCTAAGACATAAAGTTCTCGTAATGTAATGCTTACCATCATCACATAGTATTGTCTGTCCGGGCTTCTGTTTTCTTTGTCTACTGGAACATCGTTGGGGTTTCACTTTTTCTTACTTTTTGTATCTTGTCAACACATTTCGCCTGTCCATTCAATAAAAATTCCACAAAAAAAAACAATATATTTTTCAATGAAATCTGAATTAAAAAACCTGCAGCAAATACAATAAGCAAAAAATGCGTAATGGGCTTAAATGCAGACATCAATGTAAAAATATGTAGTAGAATGAAGAAAAATGTAAATTCAGAGCAAAAAAAAAAACACACACAATAAAACAAACTATGAAAACCGCAAACCAAACTTTTGACGGAAAGAACTGTAACGGCCAGTATTGTTAATTGATTTTGATTCATAAAAAAAGAAATAAATACAACAGAAAAAGTTTGTAAGAGAATAGCAATAAATGTTTTCAACAAATTATGCAATTATATGTGTATATCAGTGATGAGTAGAGTTTTTATCACGGTGATTATATGTTTATATCAGTGATGAGTAGAGTTTTTGTCATGGTGATTGCCGGGACAAAATTCGTAAGAAATCAAAGGGTCCGCATGTATGTTCAAAGGGCGATATTGAAAACACGAAATCAGATAGAGGACTATAAACTATATACTCTAGTCCTACGCAGGACTAGAGTATAAGTTTCTTACTATAAAGTGGGTTAATTAAAAAAAAAATTAAATACTACTTTAAATTGAGTAAATTACTATTAATTTCAAGTAAAATTACGCATATTGTTTAAATTTATTCAATTTTTAGTAGGAACCTGAAATCATTAGAGGGTACTCATATAGCTTATGGTAGAGGTGCGCGAGTTTCACGCAATGTTCGTAAATCACGCGTGATCGTGAGTGTTAACTCAAGTGAGCGTGCGTGAACGTGATCAGAAAAAAAATTCTTGGGTAGGTAAAGTTTTCATCTTGAACTTTCGTTATTTTCCGAGGAAACATATTTATATATACAGGGTGCGCCATATTTTATGTCGGTATGTTAATATTGAATAAGTTACAAAAATATCAACCGGTTTTCATATACAGTGACTCGCAGCTTATTTTGTGTGTTAGATATCAGTTAGCAATCCATTTAAGACAAAGTTTTCAATAGTACACCTAATTATTATCAAACGAGCATTTTTGTTAAAAGTGGTGTGTAGGTAATTTATCGAGCCTTAATTTAAGCTTAATGGCGTCCAGATTGAGTAAATATTAAACGTGCTACGAGGCACAGTGGGGTGGATGATACCTAAAATGGCGATTAATACATAGAAGACTTAATTTTAAAATATTATAATTTTTTATTGATGAGTAATCTTAAACACATAAAAACGCAGCATTTTCGAAAAAAAAACATTGGAAAATTTTTTTTTTAACCTGTTAGGCGCTTTATTGTTTTTCGGATATAATATCTTATTTCACAATTTTTGCTGTAACTTTGGAACAAAAAGCTTTACATTTATAAATAAAATGGCACATTATAGCGAACTTAATGTGCTATTAAAAACTTGAAAAAGTTAATATATCGTATGTGTTTTTATTAGTATAATTTTAATTTAAAATTCGATTTTTGTTTTTCACTAAATCTCATTAATGTACAAATTTATCTCAAAAAGTCCCGAAACAGAAGATTAAAAATTTTTTATTAATGGATAATCATAATTTAATAAAACGCAGCATTTCAGAAGAAAAATTGGAATAAATATTTTTACCTGTTAAACCTTTTTTTCTGTTTTTCGGAAAAAGCCTAATTCACAATTTTCGCTGTAACTTTGACATCAAAAGAATAAGTAAATAAATATAAAATAAATAAAATATGTATTCAAATTCTGATTAATTTTTATTAAAAAATAAAAATTGTTTTATTCGACCTTTAAAATATTATGTTTTGAGTGGGTTTATTCTAGCTCGAGGTCATTATTTCCTTTACTAATTAAAACTATGATATTCTCATAGAATAATTTTCAAGAAATTAATTTTTCCGTTTTTAAATTTATTTATGTTGGTAATTTTTTTCAAGACTTAATCGACACGTGTTTCGGGATTTGTCAGATCCCATTGTCAAGATTATTTAGCAAAAAAAAAAAAATATGAGAATATCATAGTTTTAGTTGGTAAATGAAATAATGACCTCCAGCTAGAATAAATCTACTTAAAATAAAATATGTATTCTTATTAGTATTAATTCAATTTTAATCAAGTTTTTATTTTTCACTTAATTCAGTTAATGTGAACATTTATCTCAAAAATTTACAGACGAAAATTTTTAAAGGATCAGAACAGAATAATTTAAGGTCTAGTTGATGAGGTTATGTATGGCGTATCTTCATTAAAATCACTCACGCACTCATCTCTCACAAAGCAAAAAACAACAAAATATGGAAATTGATAGTATTTTAACACAACAAGTAAGAGTGATGTGCCGAATCTTTTATACCATCTAAAACTTTACAAAACTACAAAAAAATTTGGGGGGCATTTTTGATAGGGGCTCGGAGGGGGACGTAGGGGGCACTTTCACCCTTGCGATTAATCATTGCAAATTAATTTTTATTGGTTTTTGCACTTAAGTAATACAATTGCATTATTATTACATATTTTTTTATAACCACGCGTGCGTGTGCGTGATTTAAAATAACTCACGCACCCATCTCTTATAAACAGTACACTCATGAGCTGCAGTTACAACTACCATACGGAATATAAGGACAAAATATTATGAAAACAACTTGATTTTTAGTCTTTTTTTTCAAATAGATTTTTAGCAACTGGAGTTCTTTCACAAAAAAATTGATAAGTCAAAAACCGCAAAAAACCGCAAACGGACATTCAGGGATTTATTAGATGAAATCATATATTTAAAGACCATATAGGCGGATTTTCACTCTTTCACAGACAAAGTTGTTGAAACTCAATATTTATATCAAAAATACCCTATTTTTAGAGCATTTTTATTATTTTTTTTTTAATATTTCCAAAACATTTGTCTAAACCAAAAAATTTTTTTATATGCTCAAATACCTAAAGTAGACTGATCCATTATGAAGCTTTCAATTTTAGAAGTCTTTATACAAAATATAATTACTTGAAATATCAAAATTTTCACTTTAAATCAATGCGCGCAAAAATAATAAAAATAATTGAACTTTAAACACACACTGCAAATAAAGTATACAACTTAAAAATTGGTTTTTTGCCATTATTGATGTTGAATTTTATCTACTTTAACCTGGTACCAAACACGGTTGTGAAGATTAATGTTCATCTATTGAATTAATCGCCACTTTGGATGCATTTCACCCCTCTGTGCGAGGGTTGACATGGAAATTGAAAGACGTTTTTTAGGAAATTTCTTAAAAATACTTTTAATTCTATTTTTCCCAAGCTCAAACACTAAAAATTTAAAAAATAGTCCAATAGTATATAGACATTTATCAAAAAATTTTTCCAATGACCCAAACAAAAATCAAAATTTTTAAAATGTGGTACAAATTAAATTTTTTTTTTCAAAATTTTTGTTTTTTTACGTACTTTTTACAAAAAAATTCCAAAGAAATTCTTAAAAGCGCTCTAGTATGCGATTTTTAAGTTTTAAAATTTAAATCTCATTTTTGAAAATGTTTGTACTCTTCGATTTTTTTGAAATTTTTTTGTGTGAAACATCTATCGATTCTACAAATTTTTTTCCCAGGAGGATCATGGGATAACTATTATTACTATTTTTTTAAATTTTTTGAAAAAAAAAATTATTGTAATTTTCCAATCTTAAAATCATTTCTACTGCTCCAATGGTGCGTCATAGAGGGGTCATTTCCAAGACCGACCCCCATTAATATTTACGTCTTAACATTTATTTGGAACAAACTAGCACCCTATCTCTTATTTCTAAGGGGGCTGCCACACAAAACGACATTTTTTAAAATTTGCTCCAACCGCTCTAACTGCCCTTAGAGCAACAAAAAGTATAACCGACCCACAATATTTTTTTAGTCCTAACATTTTCTCTGAACACACCTACCTTCTATCTTTAACTGTTAAGCACGGTGAGCCTCAGCGATGTTCAGGTTGAACTTTAGTGTCGACGAAAAGTGTAAATGCAGTTCGATTTCTACATTATTAGTTGTCACAAAACTGTTTTCAGCGAAATCGTAGCTGATCGCATTCGCGAGATATCGCGAAATTAGTGATTTTATATTTTAAAAAATTTTGATATTGAAGTTTTTTAAATATTTTCAAAAACTGAGTAGACAGTTTTCATTGTACTTATTTTAAGGTCACAAAACAGTAAACATCGAAATCCTATCTTCTTTAGTTCGCGAGAAATCGCGAAATAACTTTTTTGTCAATTTTTGTTTTTCAACTTTTTCTAGGTTTTTTTCAAATGTTGTGGAAAGCTGATATGCACTTTAATGTGTACGTGATCGCGATTTTTCGCGAAAATTAGCGTCAATATATAGATTTCAGCAGTTTTACCACCTTCAGTTACGGGCAATTTAAACTGCATACCATATACTTGTCGTTACTTAAATTTTTTTTTTTGATACCAAAGAAAAAAAGTAATTTATTATAAAAGCTCGTACAGTAATTTTGCGATTTCTCGGGAAATTGATCGTCTATAATTTTTATGCTTGCAGTTTTGTCACCTCTAATAACCTCGAATTAAAACTGCATACCACATTTTTGTCGTTAATTGAAGTATATGTTTTTACAGACCACAAATACCACAAATTAATGAATAAATAGTAGATAAGCGAGTTTTTTTGCGATATCTCGAAGAATTAAGCAGCTAGAATTTAAATGTTAACAGCCTTATGACCTTTGATCAATAGCAAGTCAAACTGCATTTCGTGTTTTTCAACAATGTTAAAGAAACTTCTTTTATTAATCAAAACAAGAAATACCCCCAAAAAGCTGTTTTTCGCTATTTCTCGCGAAAGTGAGCAGCTATAATTTTTTTGGGGACAGTTTTAATTTCTTCCAGCATGTTCAAATCAAACTGCTTACCACTTTTTTTTATCATTTCTAAAGAACCGGGTTTAAAATATAATAAAAAAAAAAATATATATATAATTCCGCGATATCTCGCGAAATTTAGCACCTACAATTTTGATGTCAACAGCTGTGTGACCTTTGATCAACCACAAGTAAAACTGCATACCATGTTTTTATGAAATTTTAAAAAATCATATATGAAGATAAAAACAAAAATAAAAACAGCAAAAAAGTAATTTCGCGATTTCTCGCGAAATTGAGAAGATATGATTTCGCTGTTAACTGTGTTGTAACATGTAAATAAATACAATTAAAACTGCATACCCAGTTTTTGAAGATATTTAAAAAACTTCATTGTCAAAATTTTAGAAAATACAAAAACACTAATTTCGCGATATCTCGCGAATGCGATCAGCTACGATTTCGCTGTTAACAGTTTTGTGACATTTATTCATGTAGAAATCGAACTGCGCTTACACTTTTCGTCGACACAAAAGTTCAACCTGAACATCGCTGAGGCTCACCGTGTAAGGCGGTCCCCATACATTTTTTTTATTTTTTGTAAGTTTGTTTTATTTAATCAGCTTCTACCGGTCCAATGGTGCGTCCGAGAGGGGTCATTAGTGAGACTGATCCCCATTTATTTAAACCCTACAAAATTTTTTTAAAACATACCTACCCCCTATCTCCACTCCCTAAGTAGGCTCCCATACAAATAACAGTTGGAGCAAATTTTATAAAAATGTAATTTTGAATGGAAGCCTACTTAGGAAGTGGAGATTGGGCGTAGGAGGTATGCTTTAAAAAAATGTTGTAGGGTAAAAATAAATGGGAGTCGGTCTCACTAATGACCACTCTCGGACACACGATTGGACCGGTAGAAGCTGATTAAATAAAACAAATTTACAAAGAATTAAAAAAGTGTATGGGGACCGCCTTAACAATTAGAGATTGGGGATAGGTGTGTTCAGAGAAAATGTTGGTACTAAAAAAATATTGTGGGTCGGTCATACATTTTGTTGCTCTAAGGGCACTATTATGGCAGTTAGAGCAATTGGAGCAAATTTTGAAAAATGTCGTTTTGTGTGTTAGCCCCCTTAGAAATTCGAGATAGGGTATTAGTTTGTTCCAAAGAAATGTTAAGACGTAAAAATTAATGGGGGTCGGTCTTATAAAGGACCCCTCTATGACGCACCATTGGAGAAGTAGAAACGATTTTAAGATTGGAAAATTACAATAAATTTTTTTCAAAAAATTTTAAAAAATAGTAATAATCGTTATCCCACGATCCTCCTGGGCAAAAAATTTGTAGAATCGATAGATGTTTCACACAAAAAAATTTTAAAAAAATCTAAGAGTACAAACATTTTCAAAAATGAGATTTAAATTTTAAAACTTAAAAATGGCATACTAGAGCGCTTTTAAGAATTATTTTGATTTTTTTTTTTAAGAAGTATGAGTAAAAGAAGTTTGAGTAAAGGAACAAACTACCAATTTTTAAAAATTCGATATCTTTTGAACGGCTCATCAAAAAAATCTGAAAATTTACCACGAAGAACTGTAAACAAATTGGAAAAATCTAAAAAAAAAAAATTTCAAAGTGTCCGATTTGACATGGAATGCCTCATATATATTATTGATCAGTGATCGATTCTAAGACATTCTAGCGATGTCCGTCTGTTGAAATAGCGATCACGGCCAAAATAATGCACAGATTTGACTAAAACTTAACATATTTTCTAGTTGTTGCTTCGAGAAGTTTAGTATTGCATTTGAGCGATATCAGTTCAGAGGTTCAAAAGTTATTGATGAAAATGTAAGAATATCTCAAAAATTTTGGTATATTCTTATTCTTATACCAAAATATAAAAAATGCTTTAATTCAGCTGCTGGTTGACATATTGGATACCGAAAGGTTTAAATAAGTACAAACATATTTTTATACCCCAAAAATTTTCTCCCGAAATTTTTTTTGCGCCAAAAACTTTTTTTTATACCCTCCAACCACAGTACGGGGGTATACTCACTTTGTCATTCCGTTTGTAACGCATCGAAATATCGGTCGGGGACCCCATAAAGTATATATTTTATTGATCAGTGATCGATTCTAAGACATTCTGTGAATGTCCGTCTGTCTGTCTTTAGATAACACAATGCAGTCCAAAATAAAACAGCAAGACTCCTGAAGTTTGGCACAAATATGTCTAATGTTCATAGGCAGGTTAAGTTCGTGAATGGGCAAAATCGGGCCAGGGGAAAAAAGTTTCCCCTTGAAGAACTCAACCAACCTCTGAAAAATACACGTTTTTTACATGTTTTTATACCCTCCACTTAGTGATAGAGGGTATATATAAGTTTGTCATTCCGTTTGTAACTCATCGAAATATCGGTCTGGGACCCCATAAAGTATATATATTCATGATGCCCGATCGATTCTAAGACATTCTAGCGATGTCCGTCTGTCTGTCTGTCTGTCTGTCTGTCTGTGGAAAATGCTGTCGCGGACAAAATATTGCACAGAGATGACTGAAACTTAACATATTTATTGGAAGTTCTCCCGAGAAGTTTGGTATTGCATTTGAGCGATATCGGTTCAGCGGTTCAAAAGTTATGAACGAAAATGTAAGCACACCTCAAAAATTGCAGTACATTCAACATAACCTAAAAATACAAAATGCTTTAATTCGGCTTCGGGTTAACATATGTGAACATAATTGAACACCAAATGGTATTTAAACAAGTACGAACATATTTTTTGAAAAAAAAAAAATAAAAATCGCGGATTTTTTTTTACCAAAATTTTTTTTCGCGAAAATTTTTTTTCAAAAAAAAATTTTTTTTTTTTCAAAAGTAATTTCCTTTTAAATAAAGTTTTTTGCAATAATCTTTTTGAAATTGTGGAGGGTATCACTACATTCGGCAAGGCCGAATTTAACTTTTTTATTTGTTTTGTATTTTTGTTAAATAAATGAAATATTTGGTATATTTATCGCGATGGCAAGTTGCTCTCAAAGTCCCCCACTGCCCCCATCACCCTCCCCCCCCAAAAAAAACGCCTCTGTCAATTTTTTATTTTTATTTTTTTTTACATTTTGGAGGGTATAAAAGATTCGGCACAGCCGAATTTAACACTCGCACTTGTTTTTGAGTAATTTTTTTCAAATTTTTTTTTTTCTAAATTATTAAAATTTTTACCTCAAAAGTTTTTTGCGGATTTTTTTTACAGAAAAAACTTTTTTCAGCTGAATTTTTTTGTCAAAATTTTTTTTTTTAATAAAATTTTTCGCATTAATCTTTTATACATTGTGAAAGGGTATCCATACATAGGCTGACCATTCGTACTGATTTAAGCAGTACGTATACTGATCAAAAAACGAAGTACTGATTTTTTAAAATATGTACTGATTGTACTGATTTTTGAGCATTTCAAAATAAACAAGTAAAAAATTAAACTCGGCCTTGCCGAATGTATTGATACCCTCCACAATTTGAAAAATATTACTGCAAAAAACTTTATTTAAAAATGAAATTACTTAAAAAACAAAAAAAAAGTTGAAAAAAATTTCCCCAAAAAAATTTTTTTGATAAAAAAAATAAAGGGTATATATGACAAGCTCATATATACTTTAAAGTTGGTGATTTTAAAGCATTTAAAGTTTTTGTGTACTAAACATATCCTACTTTAAAGGCCCCTGGTGGTGCCCTTATTGGACATACATGTCCAGTTTCCAAACTTAAGCTCAAAATTACTTCAGCTATGACTGGTATGAATTTTGCTGCAATCCTATTTACTTAATATCCAAATTATTAAAATAACCCACTGTACACCGTTGCGTATGATTGTTATTTAAAGGCAATTATTAATATAAACCACTGGACACCGTTGCGTATGATTGTTATTACAAAGCAATTACAATATTAATCATTCGCCACTAATACAGTTTTCAAGCATTTATTATTATAATTATAATAGGAGTGCACTAACTTCAAATGCGTGTAAAAAAAATCTAGCTCTGAACTAGAAAAAAACCTTGAGGGGTTTGTTATGGAATGTGTCAACTTTCCTTTGCTTTTGGTTTCATCCCATTCCGATTTTGGGTGTTGCACTGTGCAATAAGTTGAGGGTATAAAAACTTGAGCGTACTGATTTGAGTTGTGAAAAAAATGATCACCCTATCCATACACTCGGCAAGACCGAACTTAACTTTTTTACTAGTTTTAATATATATGTATATGTATTTCCTGGGTATGATCTGGGCATCTCTTAGATTTTTATAATATCATCGTTAAATAATACAATTAGTTTTAATTGTGCTTCCAAGACCAACGATAAGGTCCCACAACATTACGTCATTTAATGACATTACATTTAACACCTGCCGTGTGTTGCTTAAATGTTATTTATTTTTTTTTTGTTGTTTGCTTCTGCAGATTTTTTCGCGCAAACATAATACACAATTGAACTTATAGGAAAATTATTTATTGTTTCCCTAAGTACTTTTCTCCCTCATAACGAATGTACTATAGTTGATTCAGATTAGAGATGGGTACTCGGCACCTGATTCGCGTGATTCAAATGAATCACGCGTAATTGTGAGAGATTTTCATTTAAATCACGTGATTGTGAGTTAAAGTGAGTTGAAAAAAATTTGCGTGAGTCGAATTTTTGCGTGAGTGATTAAAAAGTTATTCATTCTTTTTTGCATCAGTTTGCGTGATTTGATTTCTTGATTTTACTAACTTTATTAGTTTTTTTTATTCCGTAAAAAAAAAAAACATTTTTTAGCAGTTTTTTTTAAAGAAAATTTGAGTGCGTGACTCACGCGTGAGCGTGATTGAGTCTGGTGTGAGTTACGCGTGAGTGTAAGCCATTCTCTTTTTTACTTAAGTGATTAAACATTTTGCGTGAGAGGTTAGTGAGTGATTTGATTATTGTTTGCGTGAGTGAGTGTGAGTCAAAATTCACTCATGCGCCCATCTCTAATTCGGATCCAATCCCAAAAGTATTTTCAAGTTAACAAAAGCGTGTTTGTTTGTTTGTAACGTAAATTCTAATGAGTTTTCTTATAATCCCAGTTGACTTTTAGAATAATGAACAATTTGATGGAAAGGTTAAGAGCACTAAATGAACATCAGCCGATGTATTTGTATAGAACATTTCATGTAAATTTTCTTTTTCTTCATCCCGAAAATCCTTGTTAGCTAGATAGCAGCTCATACATACATATGTACGCAAAAATACAAACTCATTATTCAAATGTCAGTAATATGAAATACATTATGCACATACATTAGGGTGGCTATAATTTGGGAATTTAATTTTATGCTAGTATAAAATTTATTAAATTTTTTAAGGTTTATTCAACATTGGATGGGTCAAATCTGTTATTTTTTTTTATCCACTATGTACAGCGATGTCGTCAGTCAAAGCGCTTTAACACGTTGAATGCCAACAATATTTCGTGTATTTTCCAATATGGTTAGGGTGACCACTTTTTTCTGAACTCAAATCAGTACGCCCAAGCTTTTACGTTTATATTTTCGTGAAATACTCCTCTGAAAACTCTTTTCTATGGCAAAACACTGATAATTTTTTCAGCACTCAAAAAAATTCGGTTAAACTAACAAACTTGGTGCCATTAGTATTTCAGTAAAAACAACTGTTTAAAAACAACTGTTTGAAAAGAGCTGTTTAAGTGTTAAAAACAACTGCCTTAAACTGTTGTCGTTATTTTGCAAAAAATTTAACTGACTTCAAACAACTTAATTTGAATGTTGATCGTTTCAGTGGAGAAATTATAACAAACAAAAACCCACAGGTTGTGAATTTAAGAAAATGCCTCAAATTCTGAGGACTTTTTTCCATAAGTTTTGATAACTCTGACTTTTTTAAAACTTCCCAGATAAAAATCTCATGTTTTTTAAATAGCGGATGATGTTCTGAGGGATTTGTCCAACAAATTCTGAAGACATTACCTCATCGAACATCTCAGTATCATTTAAATTAATGCGATTACATTATCTTTCTAAAAATATATAAAATCCATCATTCCGTGAACTTTTTGTTTAGAAAACCTCAAAGATTATGGGCGCCTTTTCATATAAACATTTTCATATTTATAGGATCTCATGCTCAGATATATTTTTGCGTTAATGAACCTCATGATTCACGAACTCTGAATTTTTTAAAATTGATTTAACTCAACTTATCTCTTTGTCATACTTAAATTATAAAAAACTACTCCTATGACTTATTTTATGGAAATTCAAGTTTTTGTATAAAATTTTCGAACAAAATTATTTTTTATGTTGAAATGTTCAAAAATCAGTACAATCAATCACGAAAGTAATAGTACTAAAATTTGTAAAAGTTAAACAAGGAAAAATTGCATTTATTCTCAATTCACGGAAATTTGCGAAATCAATTAAAAAAATTTAATTATATCAATTAAAAAAATGACTAAAAACTAAAATGAACTTTTTAAAATATTTAATTAAAAGGTTTTCCCCAAAAATTTTTTCTGTGCACCAGTGATCGAATAAAATTTTAAGCAACATCAAACCTTTTTAAATAATTTTGAAAAAACGAACAATCATTTCTTCAAATTATTTTTTTTTAATCTCGATAACAAAAATCTGAAAAAAATTACATCTTAAAAAAAGGTGACATGACAAATCCCCATGGATATAATCCCCATTTCCGTTATGGGGATTATGACCAAAATTAATTCGGTCATATTCCCCATAAAGGTAGACCAAAAATAATTTGAACATTATCCCAATAAAAAATGGACATAATTTTCGGATTTATGAGGATAATGACCACATAACAAATGCCCATAATCCCCATTACAGGGATTATGTCTACTATACTAGTTGGTCAGTTTTTATACCCTCCACTTACAAGGGAAGTCTCCCTGGTGTCACCCTCCGATCTTCATGAAATTTGGATATGTTGTTAAGAACGAAAATTAATTCGACACGTATTTTTTTTTAGCGGCCCAAATTCATTTTTTAGAGGGGTCGATTTGTATGGGGGGAAATTGACCTTTTTCAGTTTTTCACGATTTAAGCCTATTTAAACAAAATTAATATAGGCATGTGTGGTATCAGATTAAAGGTATTAAAAATACCTATCTCGTGGTGTTAACAACGGGCCATAGAAGTTAATATTTTTCGACTTATTAACAAAAATGTCCTAAAATTTTAGTATTTTACTCAATATGACGAAAAGTTGTGCATGTTTGGACACGTTCTTAGCACACGTAGATAGGTTTTCCAAAGACCTTTCATTTGGTATGCAACATGACTAGGTTTCTTTGCATAGTATAGGAGATAAACGAAAAAAACTGAAAAATGGCTTTGTCTTCCCCCCTCCTTATTACCCCCTAAATATGAATTTGGGCCGCTAAAAAAAATACGTGTCCCTTTATTTTTTCTGCTCTACAAAATAAAACCAATTCCATAAAGATCCGCGGGTGACACTAGGGAGACTTCCCTTGTTAGTGATAGAGATAATTCGGCTGCTGGTTGACATATGTGAACATAATTGAACACCAAATGGTATTAAAACAACTTAAAACATATTTTTGACAAAAAAAGAAAAAATCGCGGATTTTTTTTTTTACCAAAATTTTTTTTTCGCGGAAATTTTTTTTCAAAAATAGTTTTCTTTTAAAAAATGTTTTTTGGAATAATCTTTTTGAAATTGTGGAGGGTGTCACTACATTCGGCAAGGCCGAATTTAACTTTTTTACTTGTTTCATTTAAAATTGAAAAAATTTGAAATAAAATCGAGGGTATCCATAAAATATGAGTTAACTTGAGAAATTGAGATTGCCGTTTGCAGTTGAGAGACTTTTTAATAAAATCGCTAGTATCCATTTAAAATTGAGAATATTTAAAATAAAATCACAAATGAAATTATGAAAATTGTAAACATGAAATTACAATACTTACCTAAAAATAAAAAAAAATATTTATTAGGATGGCAGAAAACTAGAAAAATTTTTCAATTTTTTATTTTTTTTTTTTATAGTTTTAGGAAAAAAAAAAAAATATGTAAACCCTTAACAAATTTTCAAAATACATAATATCATTGCATTTTTCCCAAATATAATAATATTAAAAAGGAAAGTAGAAAAGTTAAATTCGACTTGACCAAATCCGTGAATACCCTTCGCAATGCCCTTTTTAAGTGATAGTAAATTTTCTAAAATAAAAAAAAAATAAAATAATTTTGATTAAAAATGTGCAACTTAAAGTAATTTTTTTATTTTTTTTTTTTTTGTAATATTTGTAAAAAAAAATATTTTTGAGTGACAAAAATACTTTTTAAAATATTTTTGTGGCTTACCGTTTCAACACGTGAATTTAAGGTGATACCAATCTAATGTTCATGGTTTTGCTCATAACTTTTGAACAACTTGACCGATTTTACTGAAATTTCCCAGCAAAAAACTTCTATTACCAAGTAATTTACTTAAGGGCAGAGCTTCGAAGAAGGAAATCCTTTTCGAATGAATTCTCAAAAAAATCCATTCAATTTTCATAGTCAGTGAATGCATTCGATTTCAAAAATCAACAATGAATGCAGTCCTTGGAATTCATTCGATTGAATGAACAAAAATGCATTCGATTTCTTGTTCATTCGATTTAGAAAAAACAGAAGCGGGCTGCCGGGGGCACTTCCCCCCTGCAATAAATGTTTAAAAATTTATTACTAACTATATTTGCGATTAAGTAACACAATTTTAATTATAATATTTTTTATATTCACGCCCTGAAAAGGGGGCGGACCTTGAAAATGATTTTTTTTTTTAATTTGGTTGGTCCTGCAAAGAACCTGCAGTAAGGTTTTTTTTTCAGTGTACTTTTGCAATTCTCTTGACATTTTTCTATAGAAAAAATGTAATTTTCTGAAACACTTTTCCTTAGAAAAAGTCTAAGATTCTCAAGCACTTTCATATTTTCATAAGAGAATCTAAAAAATGTTTTATTAAAAAATATCTTAGATTCTAAAACATTTTTCTTATAGAAAATGTATCATCTTCTTAAACACTTTTCTTATAGAAAAGATCTCAGCGTCTTAGACATTTTTCCTATGGAAAAAGTCTCAGAGTCTCAGTCTCAGAAATGTTTCCTACAGAAAAAGTTTTAGACTCTGAAACATTTTTTAAGTAAAAAAGAATTTTGAATCTGAGACCTTTTCTTAGATTCTGAGATATTTTTACCAAAATTCTTAGAATCTAAGGCATTTTTTTATTGAAAAAATCTTAGATTCTGAGTTATTTTTCCTATCGAAATGTTTATTAGATTCTAGATTCTAGAAGATCTTTTAAATATTAAAACTCACAAATTCTGTGACATTTTTCCATCGAAAAAAATCTTAAATGTTTTCCTAGGATTCTTAGACTTTTTTTTCAATAGAAAAGGTCTCAGAATCCTTTGATCTTTCTAATAGAAATAGTCTCAGATTCTTAGACATTTTTAGACATTTTTGAATAGAAAAGAATCGCAGATTCCATTTTTTTATGAGATTCTTGAAAATTTTAGATAAAATTCTCACATGATTTATATTTATTTTTCATTTTTACCCAGAAGAATTGTCTAATTTTCAATATAAAAAATTCTCAGATTTTTCCTATAGAAAAATTGTTAGATTTTTCCTATATATTGACACAATTATAAGATTTTTCATATAGAAAAATTCTAAGAAAAATTCTCAATTTTTTTCAATAGAAAAATTCTCAATTTTTTTCAATGGAAAAATTCCCAAATTTTTCGTCTAAAAAAATTACAAAATTTTTTGTCAAGAAAAACTTCAAAGTATTTGGTCTAGAAAAACTCTTGTGTTTGTTTTAAAGAAAATTTTTAATGTTTTGAGACTTTTATCACATAGAAAAATTAATGTTCTTAGACATTCTTCTTTGAAAGAATTTCTATAAATAAATTTCTTCTTTAGAAAAATTTTCAGATTTTTCCTCTAGAAAACTTTTAGAGCTTTTCCTATAGAAAAATTCGCAAATTATTACTATCGAAAAGTTATCACGTTCTTTTTCTAAAAAAAAATCTCAAATTTTTTCTATTGAAAAATTCTTAAGACATTTATAATTTACAAAACTTTTAAGATTCGTTGACATTTTTCATAGAAAAAAATCATTTCCTTTTCTCTTTTCCATCTCCTTTTCTTTTCTTTTTTTCCTTTCCTTTCTTTTTTATCTTTTTTAATTTTTTTTTCTTTCGAATTCGGTTTGAGGGGGAAATTTCCTTCCCCCCCCGTGGATCCGCGCCTGCCCACACTGTGATTGGAGGGAAATATCGGTCTAGGCAGGTTATAAGCAACATTTTGAATAAGCAAAATCTTGAATTTTAGTAGAGTTTTTTCGCGAATTTAAGGGTTAAAATTCACTCTAAAGCCAGCATGCGTGGCACATATGTATGTCATGCTCCGAGTCAAGTTTGTATCGGTGAAGGTATCAAGAAGTTACGAGCGAAAACATGAATTCAAAAATCGCACGAAAAGAAACACAAAATATTGTTTTCTTGTTGTTCCTGCATACGCTTGCGTGCATGTTCCTTTTAGTCAAGCAAATGGTTGCTTCCCAGCAAAACTTTGGTAATGGGTGGTGATAATATAACACATTACTAGGTAATGTATATATCTTATTTGTAGCATTATTTTAGGATGTCTTACCAAACATTTGTTTCACAACGTAGTATTTCATATTTATTATTTTTAAACATTAAATCATAGACGACTTATACTATTTGGTTACATTATGTATTACTTTAAAATTTGAAATAATGCATTATTTATAATTGAATGCATAATGCATTACAATAACATAAAAAATAAATATTTTATAAAAAAATGCAAAAGTTTAAACTAGAGATGGGCTCACGACAGGAATTTTCTAATGATACACACTAACTCACGAGCATATTTTATCTACTTACACTCACTTACAATCACGTGAGTAAATTTAATACAAAATTACTACTCGTAACACCTTATATATTATGTTCTGGTATGCTATATTTTATACCTTAATCGTATGCTTTGCTATAGATTTGATCAATTATTTTATACCTTACTGGTATTCTTTGTCATAATGTGGATGCATTACTTTTTGAGTCTCATCCCCTGTTAAAATCATCAAATAAGCAATCCTATACCTTATTTTATACCTTATTTGGTAATCTAAGTTTTGCTGGGTTGTTTTGTAATTGGTTTATTATGAATATAGCTGTACAGTGCAAACGTATCCTTTAAGAAATTGTTGGTGAAAAGCAAATATTTTTCTGATTTTTACACAAAAAAAAACAAAGTTTTATTACTCAAAAAAGTTTTGCACTCAAAAAAATATTTAGACAAAAAAAAAAATTTTACTAGAAATACACACTCAAAAAATTTTACAGTCAACAAAATATTACAACACACTCAAAAAATTTTACAGTCAACAAAATATTACAATCAAAAAAAAATTTTTTTTACTACAATCACAATAAAATTTTTTTACTTTAAATAAAATATTTCTTTATTGTTCAGGATATTCGGCCAAGTCAAATTTCATTTTTCTAATTGTTTAAATTTAAATAAGAGATCAATAAAATTTGTTTACCATATGTTTTTCTGTGTAGGGTGTGAAAGAGAGAATCACAATTCAAAAAATCCCTTATTCCAGAATTTCTAAAACTCAATTTCATTTGGCATCACTAACATATAATCATAACACACGATAACATGAGCACGAGTATTTTACAATTTATTGTTAAACATCGATGCAGAAAAGTGAAGGTATTTAAGCATTTTTTTTTGTAACAATTTTAAGTTTAAGGCTATGTTGTAAGTAAAAGTACTTATCAATATGAGATGTAGACGATTGTTTAACGCTTCTTGTTTTAGCTTATTGTTAGTTTTTTGAGCCTTAGTTGAGTAATTGAATGCAATTGAGTAAGTAGCAAGTATGTCTTTACTCTACGGTTATTGAAAACGTGATTAACTACTTGTTGGGGTTAAAATCAAAATGTACTTGATTTTTATACCCTGCAAGTACAGTATAAGGGTATATACACTTTGTCATTCCGTATGTAACGCTTCGAAATATCAGCCGGGATCCTCATAAAGTACATATCACACATTTACTGCAATAGTGACATAACTCAAAAAACGTGATTTTTAAGTTAATGATGCAGAATTATTAATTATGTTATGCTTTATATTGTGTTAAAAACTCATATAAACATCTTTTAAAATCTCCGCTTGTGAAGAGAATATGCCAACTTGAAATTTTTTATGTACAGACCGTTTTCAATGGAACCCCGATTTCAATTAAGAATTTTAAACAAGTTTTCTGCCAAATCAGGTTTTTCGAGTTAGGTCTATATTGTATCAAATGAGCAACATGTATAATAGCATGTCCCGAAAATAAAAATTTTAGGGCTTACCCCTAGAATGATGCTTAGTAAAGAGCTGATTTCGCGGGAAAAAATTAAAACATTTTTAGAGGTCATCTTCAGGGCGCAACCAGCGCATAAAGTTTGCATCCGTAGTGCATTTTGTGAATTTTTTTTTTTTGTTCAAATTGGTGCCAAAAGTTTCGTTAGGTAGAGCACATTCTGGAAAAAATATTTATAAAGTTTTCATAGAGCAATTTTGGTCCAGCCCAACGCACAGTGCCACATTTAGCCAATCTTGCACGACAAAAATCAAAAAATAAAAGTTCCCCGATTTTTATGATTTGTTTGTATGTATTATAAAACATTCCTAATAACACGGAAATACTCATATAAGTACTATAATTCTATCAGTTATTAAGATGTGGGTGCATAAAGTTGCATCTTGTAAAATCCTGAAAGTAGTGTTCATTATTTCGCATTAATTAAGTCGATTTTAAATTGTTGTAACTTTTTAACAAAAAAATATATTTATATACTCTTTAATGGTAATTTTAAAGGATATTTAAAGGCTTTAAGTCATATCATTTCTTCTTTTTTTAAACAATTTTTTCTATTTTTTATTAAATTTTTAACATAATAAAAATTTTTAAAAAGAATATTATATATTTATTTTTTTTGATGGAATAGAACTTTTGTGTTTGGTCTCTATTGGTCGCCGGACTTTTTCAGACATATTGACCAATATCCATAGTACTTATTTCAACGGCTAACTTTTGCGACCGTCTGCGACGCCGACTACAGTGGGGCGATATGTAAATCTTGTTTTTACATATTTTTTAAACATATTTTTAAAAAGTGGGCGTGGCAGTTGTCAGACCGCCCCCTTTTTTTGTGGTATTATTTCTACAGTTCTTCAGAGTATTTATACCAAGTTTAAAGAAATTACAACCAAAATTAAAAAATTTTTAAAAAGTGGGCGTGGCCGTTAACTGGCCTCCCATATTTTTCATAATGTTATTTTTGAAGTCAAAACGAACATTTATACCGAATTTCCAGTCAATATAAATAAAATTGGATTTTTGTCGTCCTAGATTGGAAAAATGTGGCACTGTGCAACGCTTTGAAATTTTGAAAACGTGTAATTTATTATATATTTTTTTAAGTTTTTGTAAAAACCGGAGTTTGTAAGAGTTCTTTTAAGATTTTGTATAAAACGGAGTTTATGTTCAAGCCTTTGTATAAAAAGCTTTTTTTAACAAAAACTTAAAAAAATATGTAATAAATTAGTCATCTTCGAAGTTTCAAAACGTTGCGCTGGACCAAAATTGCTCCACGAAAACTTTATAAATATTTTTTCCTGAATGTACTCTACCTAACGAAACTTTTGGCACCAATTTTAAAAATAAAAAAAAAATATTTTTTTTTTTACCAAATGCACCACGGCTTGCAGAATCGCATGTGGCCCCATTTAGACATTCCATTGGGCGTTAAATATTTTATAAGTTGTCGAATATCAGGTTAGATGATGGTTTTAGCGATGCCAACAGCTGATTGTCGTTATGACAGTGCAGTGATGCGAAAACTCAAAAACTAGAACCAATCTTGAAAAACAAAAACCGGATTCGAATTTAGGGTTGGTTCTCATCGGCGCTGATCCAAAAGTTGACCGGAATTTGAAAACTTTTCTTATTAAAATGTTTTTTGTATATTTGTTTAACAAATGAAACATTTTTGAGCTGGAAGAAGTTCAAAGTCCTGCAAATGAACCCAGGGGATTAGAAAATGTTGTGTTTTCAGTCTGTCCCCCTTTCTGGGGGAGGATATAAAATAAATGACAAAATTGCATTACTCATGGGTGTGTGACCCTTGCTTTTTTCACACTAGTTGTCAACTTTATTAGGGGTTTCATATGGGAATTTCAATAAATTCAAAACATTTGTTTGAAGTTATCAAAATTTTCATAGAAAAACCCCAATAAAGTTAGCAACAAGTTACTTGAAAAAAGAAAGTATCATATACCCATTTAAAGCGAAAAAAACATAAGTTTGTAAACATTTAAGGAAGGTGCCTTTTTTCTTTTTTTATGTTGGAGGGTAATATAAGCCCTCGATAAACAAGTTATTACAAACATTGTCACACGTCTGGTGTGAGAAACTCGAACTAAATTTTTATTTTTTTTTATATAAAACAACTGTTCTTATTCACTATTTCTTATAGGGTTTAATAATCTGAATCTTATTGGATTCTGATAGTATTTTGTTATCTTTAAAAATTCTTACTCCAACGGTCATTTTGTTTGTTTAACATACATTCTTATCAGGATCTAATTAATAAAATAAAACCAACTGGAAATATTTTATTTTAGACTCAATGTTACTGAATGTGTGTTTACAATATCACGATAAACATATTTCCACACAAAATCTAAAAGTTCTTAAAAAAATAGACATTCGGTTGGAAGTTTTAACTCAAGTCAGTTTAAAATATTCAATAATTTCGATTACATTCAGTACTTTAAAAAAAAGTTAAACCAATCACACTGTAAATAAGATAAATTTTATATCACTAAAATTTTTTCTTAATTTTCGATTTTTGTATAAAATATTATTAAAACTGGTTGTTAGTAAAATATTTATTTATAAACAAAAAAAAAATAGTTAAAAAAGTATTTTTTTTAAATATAGAAATCCCGGGACTACGATTTTAAAATCCCAAATTCCAGGATTTTTAAATGTCAATCCCGTTTGGCATCCCTATTTGCTAAGCAACATGACGTGGTAACTTTGCTTAACCCTTAAATGCATGAGGTCAGCTCCCAATATGGAGACCGAGCTACCCTTATGTAAAATCGCTCGCTAAACACGAATTGGATATTAATTTTCCTGGAAAATCCACCAGTTTCCCGGAAAAGCGGAAAAAGGACAATTTCTGACGTGTACCATATATGGTACACTATGCATTCTATACATATTTTTAATAAAATTCAATTTGCTGCAAATATTTTTTTACTTATTAGAAATCAATAAAAAAAATATAAAAATAAACCAAAAAATATTTGAAAATAAACTAAAAGTTCATAATATTAAAATTATTAGTAGATTAAAGCCCACACTCAAAGAATTATGTAGGTACATTCCAGTGAATATTCACTTAAAACAAATGAAATTTTATTTAAAAACCATTCCACTGTTTTTTCATTAAAAATAAGATCATATTACAGTCAATTTTGAATGTTAATTTAATGACTAACCAAAATATTAAAAAACTAATGAATATTCATTTATTTTATTGAAGACATTTTTTACTGCCGAAATTAGATGTAACAGAAAATTCATTTTTAAAACAGTAAATTACTATTTTTAAACTACAAAAAAAAGTTAAAAACAAGAATTCCTTAATAAAATTAATGATTTTTCTTTTAAAATAACTTTACTTATTACTTTTTAAAATAACCTACAAACAGTTAATGACATAATTTTCTTAGTGTAAATTTAATAATAATTTTTCATTCTTAGGGCGGATTACTCAATGAAAAGTTAGCTGCTAACTGCCGATTTAACGGAGCCTTATGTCAAAATTTGTATGAAAAACGGAGAGTTATTTTATAACGGTGCATTGAGTAATCCAGCCTTAGTCTTCTCCTGTATAAATTTTGACCCTTTACCTAAAATCGGTTGTATCAAAATGTCCAAATATTTAATTCCCCCCTTTTTTGGTAATTTTTTTTTTTTTCAAATTTAGAGTAATGAATGCTATTGGTAACTTTTTGTGCCATATACAGCATCTCCATGAAAAATTTTTGAAACAATTTAGTGATTTCGAAAAACAAAATCTGCTCTTCGCACGTACAGTTGTGCGTAGGTGTTTTTTTAGCGGGCTCTCTCAAAATCATTGGAAGTTACGTAAACTACAACAAAGAACTTGCAGGCAAAATCAACGGCTTTGTCCGCGATGGAGACTTATCAGAAATGGTCAAATGGATGGACGTGTGAGACAACAGGACAGATTTAGCCTTCTCTTAATTTGAAGCGCACAAGTGAGATGATATCGCTTCCAGGAGGAGGGATTTTGATGGTGGTTGCTATAATTACCAGACACTGTCTTATAGGGAAGCTCGCAGAGCGATAAATGTGCCGTCAGACGACTTTTGCCGGAGTTCAATATCTTGGGAGTTTCATAAGAATCTCAAATTGGTTTAACGACAAGGACAAGTAGGGGAACCTATTACAGTACCGTGGTATCATAACGGACTTCAGAGTCTACGTGTGCTGACGTAAAATGTCAAAATTCAATATATTGAACCTACGTAAACAACAGCATTCTTACAGCATTCTTCGCGTACATTATCATTCTAATTAAGAGACTTGTGGTAGCATTTTTATCATCTACTAGTCACACAGCGATCGAAGAACCCTTTGCATTGTTTTTTGTGGAGTAAAGGTTGGTTCCTAAATCACTACATACAAATTAACTGACATTTACATTCGTATATCAGGAATTCCAGCAGCTTCAAAAACTGATAAGTCCAGTTTGTCAAAGCAAAAAAATTATTCGTCGGAAATTTACACTTTATACTGATATAATCGGTTTCGGGTGGATTTCCTACACGTTGTGATATTTGAGAGTTACAAATCAATTCAACCGATACGTCATATAATCCAACATCGGCCCATTATATATCATTAGCCCATTCTATATCATCTATTTGACTAGAAAAAAGTAAAAGAATGTCATATATCCAACACATAATAAACATGTGGAAATGCATGGTGTACCAAATATGGTACATAGGAAAATAGGGGAGAAAACTATTCCACGATATACAATTTGATTAAAACTGATTAAAATAAGCTAAAATAAAGTCTAATGTATTCGCCCATATTCGTTTCAACACGATTAATAAATGTTATTAACTACTTTTTCACTATTGAAAGGCACATTTGGAAATTTCTTCAAAAAGTACATTTGACCACTTTGACAGCTTCCAGGTAATTTAATTAAATCGTAGGATAGCTGAAACGGAATTCTTATAAAGGCATATAGTCTCAACTTCAATTTACAGCGTTTGGAAACATGATTCTGTTAAATTTGTTCGACTATCATATAATTAAAGACATGTACCATATATGGTACGCTATGCATTTAAGGGTTAATAAAGAAGATAAACGAAAAACACTGAAAAGCTGTCGTTTTCCCCCTTATTTGCATCATTAAATCTGAATTTGGGCCGCCAAAAAAAAAATACGAGTCTTCTTATTTTTTCTGCTCTACAAAATAAAACCATTTCCATGAAGATCGGAGGGTAAAACTAGGGAGACTTCCATTGTCAGTATTGCAAGAAAACAACAGAAAAAGTTTAAAACTTTTTTAAATTAAAATATACGATTTTTATATCTGTCCAAATATATGGATTAAAAAAAAAACTTTGTTTTTACAAATAATTTTGAAAATAATATAGAAAATCTTATCGTGACAACTGGCCTTTAAAGAAACCCAGCAAAACTTATATGTATTACCAGATAATGTATAAAATTAGAGAGACTGAAACTGAGACTGAAAGTAATGCATGCAAATTATAACATTGCATCCAGTAAGTATAAAAGTAATGCTAACCAGCAGAAACAAATTAAATAATAATTTATTAATGTTTGGTAAGACATCCTTAAATAATGCTTTTAATAAGGGATATGCATTAGACGGGGTCGGTTGTAAGGGAGAAAAAAAAGTTCTGATTTTTCGAGCTTAATTTTAAAGCTTAGCTTGAAAAAACTCCACACCCAAAAATGTTAGATTTTTAGGTCGCATGTTAGTACCGATAAATCGTTATTTGTTGAAAAGTTGTCAGGGAGTACTAAATTTTACCCATATCTGAAAAATTGTCAGATTCTGAGATATATTTTCTATAGAAAAATTCTCAGACTTTGAAACATTTCTTCTATAGAAAATTTCTCAGATTCTGAACAATTTTTTTGGAAAAAATTTATCAGATTCTGAATTAGCGTTATTATTATTTTGATTGATTTTAATAAAAACTCTTTAAAACTTCCAGAATGACTATTATTTTAAAATAAAAATACATATCGTCACCTAAAATGCAAAAGGCCCTAACTAATCTTTCTTGTAATTTTACAGGAGAAGCAAAAAACAGTATAGAATAAAATTTTTAATTTGTTAACAACTTTGTTGGTTTTGATTGAATTGGGCTAAAATTTTGTGAGGCTGTACGTTTTGTGAATATGTGCCAAAATTAAGAACAATATGATTTAAAAGTGTATTTATAGTTGCGTTCATTGGCGATTTCGCAATTCACGTGTTTTTAATTTTTGGCTATAAAATCGCTAATTTTTATTATGTGACCCTAATTTTTTGTAGGGATGCGTACACTCAAAAAAAAAAGTTTGTAAATTTACAAGTAAAAGGTCTTGTAATTCTATTTTACTAATATTTTTGTCTTTTTACAAAAATTGTTGTATATTTAATAAAACGAAAACTACAGTTTGCTTTGTAATTTTACTATTATATGTTGGTAAATTTATTTTACAAATTTTTTAGGTAAATTTACAAAAAAGTGAATTATTTCACAAATTAAAAAAATATTACAAGGTGTTTAGTTTTTTTACACAAGAAAACTGTAATTGTACAACATAATTTTACTTGATGTTATTTAGTCTTTTTACCAAAAAAATGTTTTATTACAAACATTTTTTTTTTTAAATCGTTTACAAGGATTTCAGTTTGAAATGCATGTATTGAAAAGTACAAAATTCCAATATAATTTTACAAAACTTATTTTATTACTAGAATTAATGTGTTTTTACAAAAAAAAAATTAATTATTCAACAATAGGACACGCAAAAATTTTCTAAGATCAGATTTTTTTTGCGTTTTGGAGTAAAAAATTTAGTTAAAAATAATTTTTTATAAATAATTTTTACACCATTTTTTTGGTAATTTGCGTTAAGTAAAATACCACAATTTTTATGTGTTTCTACTATATAATTGTTCTAGTTTTTTTTTTGTATTTTTACCATTTTTTTGGTGATTTTACCATATTTTTTTGGTATTTTTTTTTTAAATTTGGTACCTAAAATGCCAATAGAAAGCTGCCAATTATGAAAAATCAAATTTTTCTTATTTTAACTGGTACTTAAACATCCAATCTACAA